>OU015499.1:21967777-22391014 GCA_907164885.2 Dolomedes plantarius
AGACAATTTTGCAGCTCGCTTTTGAATTTTTGGCTTCTTTCAGCGGAAGGGTCTGCATTCAAGAAAAATGATTTAAGATTTTCAGCTAAGCTTAGGCCTTGCAATTTTATAGAGTTATAAATGAATAAATTATAATTTGTTTATACAGTTTCATGTAAAGCCACTATAGATTATTGTTCCTTTCCGTCATTATTTTAAGGTAATTTAGTTTTTAAATGTGTTAAACAAAAATCATGATATCTAGTGCTGTAGAAGTACAGTGTTGTACAAAGGTTTTCGCAATTTTTTAATCGTGTTAGAGCGAAACCGTGTTATAGATTGCAGTGTTATTTGAGGGTTCCCGCAATTTATCCTATCGTGTTAGAGCGAAACCGTGTTGTAAGATGCCGTGCTGTAGGAGGGCTACCTGTGTGTATATATATATATATATATATATATATATATATATATATATATATATATATATATATATATGTATGTGTGTGTGTGCGTGTGGCGAAACGTGTCGGTCTCCCACGAATAAAACTGCTTCATATAACAACAATAGCTTTATTAAGTGCCGCACATTTGAATACATTCTGATACATTCCGATACATTCGTGATACGTCCCGATACATTCTGATTGCCCTTTAATTCCGGGCCTTTCATAGCGCCACCTCAGCCGAGCGAAGGAGAGAAAATTTGACTGGCACGCGCTGATTGGCTGTCAGAGGAGAGACTAGTCTGTGACGCTACGTCATCTAAATTCACCTCGCTCGGCCGAGTGGCTGATAACCCTATATATATAAACCTTTTTATATCTAGCTCAGGAATTTCTAACACAGAAGTTTCTTAATTCAATATATGTCCGTTTGATTAAATAAGCAATAAATTTTCTTCGCGTCCCATTGTCGCGAATATAATCCCAGTCATTTATCTGTTTCTATTGATCGAATTCAGCTACGTGCATTTGAAATGATAGCCAGGATTGATAAGGTAATAAATTAATTAAAAATGAGATAAACACATTGATAAACTATGCGTGAAGAAT
Organism: Dolomedes plantarius; assembly: GCA_907164885.2. Lineage (NCBI taxonomy): Eukaryota > Metazoa > Arthropoda > Arachnida > Araneae > Dolomedidae > Dolomedes > Dolomedes plantarius. The sequence continues at coordinate 21,968,809 of OU015499.1, forward strand.
AGTGAACCAAATTTATTAGCCGTAGCTTTTAATAAACAAGACTTAGCTAACGTTAATCGAAGATATTAACAAAACCCGAAAAGAGAACTTTCTTTGTATATAAACACTCGCATAGAAATTATTCCAACTTCTTTCTCATGAAGTACCCCAACTACGTGAATGTGCATGTTTTATTGAGATTGCAAAAATATGTAATAACCACTACGAAGTTTGTAATTACTTCGGAAGTGAATTAGTTTTCTCAAATGTCGATACTGACAAATATGCAAATTGTTCTTAATGACTTCATTTAGATATCGGAATTTAAAAGTGGCTTTCGAATATTGATTAGGTGAAAGTGCAATAATCTAACACGCCCGGAGGTATAAAAGAGAAGAATCTGAATTCTTTTAATTGGTGATTATTAATTCCGTTGAAATGTGAATAATACTTCACGCGGAAATATTTTTGAATATTAAATTATTGTGCATAGGAGGGTAAACAAAAGCAGTTCGAAATACCGAGTGGTCATAAAGAAACTTTGCCGGTATATGGACCTCTAGCGGCTGTTCCGTTCAACCTATCGAGATGAGATTTCCGATATAGTTACTCAGATGTATCAGCTCGGGATTCTGAGAACGGCAACACAGTGACGCTCACGGTTACGATTATAGGTATAGAAAATCGAAATTTTCAAATGGCAACGCCCACTTTTTCCCGTCGCAAAATGCTCAGCGCTTGCGAAAACTCTAAAAAGTGTTAAAAAGCGGTACGTGTATCACAGAAAACGGACGCGTTATGCACGCACAAAAAACAGCTTTGCGAACGGCGAACAAAGACACGATCGGGGCGCACGGAGGAAATTCGCATATGACAGAGGTTAGGAACCAATCACCGAACGCCGTTCGTCAGATATTCAGCGTAGAAAATCGATAAAAAGCTCTCTGATCGTGTTTTTGTTAGCCATTCGCAGAGCTGATTTTTGTGCGTGCATAACGCGTCCGTTTTTTTTTGTGATACACGTACCGTTCCAACGCTTTTTAGAGTTTTCGTATGTGCTGAGAATTTTGGAATGGGAAAAAGTGGGCGTTGCCATTTGAAAATTTCGAGTTTCCATACCTATAACCGTAACCGTGAGCGTCACTGTGTTGCCGTTCTCAGAATCCCGAGTTCATACATCTGAATAACTATATCTGAAATCTCATCTCAATAGGTTCAACGGAACGGCCGCTAGAGGTCCGTATATCGTTTTTGTAGGCCGCTCACAGAGCTGCTTTTTGTGCGTGCATAATGCGTCCGTTTTTGTGATACACGTACCGTTCTAACGCTTTTTAGGGTTTTCGCATGCGCTGAGAATTTTGAGATGGGAAAAAATGGGTGTTGCCATTTGAAAATTTCGAGTTTCTGTACCTATAACCGTAACCGTGAGCGCCACTTGGTTGCCGTTCACTGAATCCCGAGCTCATACCTCTGAATAACTATATCTGAAATCTTATCTCGATCGGTTAAACGGAACAGCCTCTAGAGGTCCATATATTGGCAAAGTTTCTTTATGACCACCCGGTATATCACGACTTATCTTTGATAATTTTTGCGCTTATATTCATTACACGTTTACGTTGGTTAGACTATTTTGGTTTGAAAGGTGTGTAGTCATCATATGATGCTTGGTGCCTCATGCTCAAGAGAATTATCTTTAAATGTCCTCATATTTATGCTTAAATATTTATAATCCTCACATAAATATCTTTATTATTCTTTATTATGCTGTGTTTCATAATAATTATTAAACTAAGTATCATAATATAAGTTCATATAGTATTCTCTTATCTAAAGTCAACTAAATCTATAATATGCTTTTAAAGCTTAATAATGTGAATCTATCAGTAAGAAGCTATTTTAATGTTGTTGTTTCTAATGTCCAGACCAGGTCCATATAGGCTTCGGGCTGAGAAGTTCGGCTCCGGTTTATAATAGCACCACAAGGCTCAGAGTTCAACTTGGCTAGGCGCCACCATAATTATGATCGCGCACCGCCAGGGCGACATCTGGGGATCGTACCTTCCCCATCCACTGACCTCATAGAAGGACTTTCCGGTCTTAACGAGCCCATTCCCGTCCTAGACACGAAAGTCTTTAACGGCGCTTGTCGGGATTCGAACCGAGCATCCTCAGTACTGAAATCCGACGCGCTGCCGATTGTCTACCTTGGGTCCAGCTAATTTAATATATTTTATAGCCTTTTATGAGCCATTTATTGTAAGGTTAATCAAAAAGGGAAATGTACGTAACTGGTCAAAAAACAGCGGTATAAATAATTTTAGAAATATCTAAATAAAAATTATGAAAAGGATTTCTGTAATGTATACTCGTGTATTCAAACGTTAGTTAGATGGTTTAGGCTTAAAAAGGGCATTGTCAGAAAACGACGTGTTGTACTACATGCTTATTTGCTATCTGTTAAAATCAGGACGTATTGAAAGATGTAATATTTTCGAGCAAAACTGATCTTAAAAGAATCTATCTGCCTACGTTCAAAAGACTGTTTTGGTGCACATTTTCGAAATTTTTTTGTTGCTCTATTTCAAAGGCCAATCTTTTAGGATTCTAAAACTGCTTTACATTTATTTTTATTCCTACGATAATAGGACGAGAACTTATGGCCCATAAAGTGATATTAAAACACCGGACGTAGCATCTTTAAATGCATTTTCTAGAAAACTCATTCATCAGTCACTTTTCCAAACGAGAGAGCGAATAATTTAGAAAGTTTTCGATACATTTTACTGAAATTTTGCAATAGTGTTTGTCATATTACAAACTATGTTTTGACTTATAAACTAAGCTATATTTGTTAATCATTCTATAGGTACCCGCACTACTTTTTTTAAATCAGTGTTTTTTTACTTTTTTGGTATATTTCAGTGACTTTTGGAAATTTTGTAAAAATTTTACATTCGAACACAGGAAAATGCCACAGTAGTATATAGTATGACGGAAATTAAAATATATTTAGATGAACTGAGTGTAGGATCTCTGGCGTAAGCACTCAATTGTACGAAAAATTTATAAAACAAATCGGTACTTAACGTATTATAGCTGAAACTTGGCAGCTTTTTACCCTTGGCGCAATATCCGCTCGCCAACACCTAATTTCACAGTGGCAACCTATTTTCTAACCGGAAGTTATAAACAATTTCTAGGACTTATGGTTCCAGAGATACAATGGAGTTTTTTAGGGAGATGGGGTTAAGCCCCTTTTAACCCCCTTAAAATTTGTATTTTTCAAAAAGATTTTTTAGTGGGCACCTAGGGCTTAAGGGGAACCACCATGCGAAATTTCAGCTTCCTAGGTCCTATGCTTTTAGAGATACAATGGTGTCTTTTTAGAGGTGGAGGGGGTTGAACCCCTTTTAACCCCCTTAAAATTTGTACTTTTTAAAAATATTTCTTGTTAGGCACGTAGAGCTTAGGAGTAACCAAAATGCAAAATTTCAGCATCCTAAGACTTTTGCTTCGAAAGATTTGCGTTTTTTTTAACATACTCATTTTGAATATTTTTCGTGTATTTCTGTTTTGTCATTCGAGCGAAATTTTTAATTAGAGCTAAAATTATTTCGAATCGAAATCTTGTTCTTCATCGGACGCGTTTTCCACACATTTGTATCTTTTAAACATGCTATTGCTCGAAATGTTGTTTATAACATCCGGTCACCGAAATCTTTTATAAAACTTTGACGAAGACTAACTTTTATAAAAGTTATCTTTTATCGAAGTTGAGGTATTACACTGTCATATTTCTCGTCAAACTTCTTTTATAAAAGATATTTGTCAAATAACTTTGTTAGTGTAATAAAGGCCTTTGAGCCAAATCCCATATTTTTTTCATAACCTAAAAACATAAAGAAAATCTTCAAAACGAAACTTCAAAAGATAGCGAAAAGCAATGAATGGCGAAAACAATACTATCAACAAGGATGGGCACATATTTGGTGCTTTATTGCCGTTTTTTCGCCAAACCGAAAAGTTTCAGCTATAATACGTAAGTACCAAAAAATCCTTATATTTTAAAATATTATCAAATTTTTACTTAATTTATACTTTTTCATTATTTTACATCGCATTTGAACTAAAAATAAATGCATTTAATCAGTACTGTATATTTTTGAGAAAAAAAAGTGTTTCGAACGTAGGCAGATACCTTAAAATAAACCATCCTAATTGTGAAATAGCAAAAATTACATCTTGCGATTTGAGTTGGACTAGCAAGAGACACTATGGAAAGTATGGTAAAGTGGCCCATAGCGATCCATAACCAACTTCGTGAAACAAGTTAAAACACGAAACGGAATAATTTGAGAAGGAAACTTGTTTACATATGTACAAAGGTTTTATTAAACCTTAATATATTTACAAAACATCATTTATTACAAGAATTTCCCTGGCTAACACAAGCCAAATATCCTTATCCACGGTCTCTGTTCCGAGCAAACCCGTGCAATCTCTCATAAGATTAATCACAGACCCGGCGCACTCCAGCGCTGTCGGTCTCACACCAGTCGATCAGCTATAAAGCCCCCCAGACAAAGAAGGGGAGTCCTTTTATCCTTTTCTTCCAATTTTCTAGAAGAATCCAGAAGACTCCACAAATTGCTGGAACAACCTGGACTTCCGGGCCGATGGAGGTCACTTCCGCTCGTGCCGACCCTTTCAAGGAAACCTGAAATCCATTTGGGCCCGGAACATACTTCATTGTTAGTTTAATAGATGCCGCCGCTGATCGGCAACATATGTGCAGACTGCGGGAAGAAGAAAAGAAAGGTTATTTGGCGACTTTTGCACATTAGCGTTCCTTTTGATGTGCCTGCAACACATGTGGAAAACTCATCAATTCCACCGGCTGAGTCGAAATAAGGAGTGCCGATGTCCACGATGTGACAAAAGCGTCACTGTAATTTCAGTTAAGTGGAATTCTTTCAAGTTCGGTGTGTTTTACTGTGAATTATCTACTGTGATGTCTCTAAACCACGGTGGTGCATTATTAAGCGTCCAGCCGAGAGCGACGTAGAAATCGAAGTTCTACTTTAGTTAATTTCGGTGCCCCACACTATTATAGTGTAGCTTTGGATTTATGGAGTATCTTTATTTACCCTGTGTGTAAAAATATGTTAAATATAATGAAGGTTAATTAAGTATAATTTAAAGGTATGCAAAGATTACATGCACTTAGTTATTATTGTGTAAGTTGGTAGTGTGCACAAAACAGGTGCCGAGTTAATGTATTAATGTATTTGATATTAATTTTACATGATGTATTTTTGAGTAGTATGAGTAGTAATACTACTTGTCTACTGGTACACATATAAATTAAAAAGAAAAGAAAGAGAAGAAGAAATGTATTGTAATTTAACTTTGCTTGTAATCAGAAATAAATACAGAAAGGAAAAAGTCGACTGGAACCGGGAACGGCCAGCTCGAAAATTTAATTTGTTTTAGACCTTCAAGTAGAGGGTCTGTTGCCACGGATATGGCTAGGCAGGAATTATGTTATTTTTGAACTTAAGTTGTTTTGTTTAGTTAATGTGACTTATATACAAAACCTTGCCGTTTATGCATTCGAAGTGGTCGGCATGATTTACGAATTACCCTATGTGTAAATATTATTGTATACTTGAACATAGGGAGACGTTATTACATCAACTATGCTGCTAAAATATATTGCCTAAGAAATTCTAATAATTAAATATATATATATATATATATATATATAAATATATTCCAAATTGTAACACAACCAAAAAGATTTATTAGTAATTCAAAACCACTTCGCACTAGTTGTTGATTAATAAAAAAAATTTCTTTTTCTCTACTTATTGTGATTTTTTTTAATGTATTGCATTCAAAATCTCCTTACGATTAATACATACAAGGCATAACTTTCTTCAGATTTTATACAAAAAATCATGGAAATCGCCTGCCGCTAGAGGGATAAAATCACACTTGTTGGGTTGACGCAGTGTGGTTTAATTAGTCAACTGCATTGCAGCAGCAATCGTTTTATGTCAAAGGTTCGCCACAATGTGTTCATATCATATAATTTAATCTTCAAATACCATCCAGAGGTTTCGATTTTATCTTTTGCTGCTTCTGCCATAGCTTCTTATAATTGTTTTTTATTACTTGTTGTTATTTAGGACTGTTATTTTTTTATATATCATCGGTTTTATATCTTTATACATCGTTAATTTTACACTTTTTATATATTACTGCTTTTATCGAGTTTTCTTAACCACCGTCATTTTTTATTACTTGTTATATGGATAGTTAGTTATCTTGCGTTTGGCGCAGAGTACCTTTTCTGGACCTTCCGCCAGTAAACCTCCTCCAACGAACCACCCAACCAACTATATATTCAAATAATCAAAGTGAAACGACAACAGCCGAATTGCAACTCCCGTGTAAACATAATATAGCAAACAAAATATTTCTTCAAAATTCAAAGGATATGGATATGGATATATTTGCATATTTATATGTTTTGCAAAAAATACTCGTATGCAAAAATATGGATAGTTGTCTTGCGTTTGGCACAGCTTGGCCTTTCTGGACCTTGCTCCAATAAACCGCATCTAACGAACAAACCAACCAAATATATCTTCAAATAATCAAGTTGAAACGACAACAGCCGAATTGCAATTTCCCTCTAATCATTATATAGCAAACAAAATATTTGTTCAAAATGCAAAAAAAAAGGATTTTTGCAAAAAATATGGATATGGATTTGGATATGCTGCATATTCATATTTTTTGCAAAAAAATATGGATTTTCGCAAAAAAATATGGATAGTCGTCCAGCGTTTGGCGCTGCTTTCCCTTTCTGGACCCTGCGCCAATAAACAGCATCCAACGAACAAACCAACCAACCAACTAAATCTTCAAATAATCAATTTAAAACGACAACAGCCGAATTGCATCATCCCTTCAACATAATATAGCAAGCAAAAAATTTGTTCTCATGAATGTACCAGCACCTGCAAAAGGTAAATTAACAAGATAAACAAACTACAACATGCACTTAACTCCAGACTAATGAGTACACATACGACATTCATTCTTCTTTACTTTAGTAATAATGAAGTATAGCAATCACAAAGGGATAAGAGAATTCGAGCGCATAACTCTCAATTCACAAATACACAAACAACTTCCGATCTGGTTTGCCGACTCTGAAATTAAACTAATCACACGGGGATAAAGGAATACTCGAACATAAACAATTTTCAATTCGCATGCGCGAAGATCAGTTCCTTATGACTGCTTTTGAAGTGATTGCAATTTCCACAGTTACACAATGTTCAGGAGGTTGTACTTGAACATTTAATTTACGCAAGGAGTGACATTCAATTGATTTCAGACTATTGAAATGAACTATGCTTAAAATTTAATTGGTTCTCGCGTAATTCTAAGGAAGGAGATTTTGTTAAAATTTTATACATGTTCTTGTCACTATTATATATGACTACTTTTAGATTTACAATTTTTATCATCTTTATTTATCTTTTTAATATCATTTTTATATATCATTGCTTTTATCTCATTTCTTTTATCATCTATACATGTTTTTTTATTTATTCACTGTTGTTTACTACTTTTTATTTAGATAGCTGTTCTGCTATTGTCTTGCGTTTGGCGCAGCTTGTCGTTTCTGGACCTCTGTAGATTCGAGTCCCACTTTTGGCAGGGATATTAGTAGCCGTTCGGAATCGGCTTTTAGCAGTAGGTCTCTGTCTAATTAGCCCTAGTGTTACAAAAATTGACCGTAACCCTCTAAGCCAACCAACCAACCATTTTGGACCTTGAACCAAGAAACTTCAATCAACCAATCTTTTTGGACCTTGAACCAAAGAAATTCAATCAACCAAACTTTTTGGACCTGGAACCAAAAAGCTCCAATCAACCAACCTTTTGAACATTAAGGTGATTGCCTACGTTCGGAGCCAATTTTCAAAAAACTTTTTTTAAGGATTTTTTGGCCTTTTTAGTAAAATAGCATTTAAAAATTAAAAAATAAACATAAACTTGTCTGTAAATACCATACTTTTTTATAAATTGGTCAATTTGAAGTAATTTTTAACGAAATTTAGCTAAAACGCCTATTACTCTGCACAAAATTTTAATGCTACTATTTTAATTTCCTTCACAGACATGATACATATGACAGTTATCTTCAAAATGACCCACAATCTAAGATAAATTTTAAAATGTAAAAATAATATAGACAATTTTATGTTCCAATATGAAAATTTTCCCCCGATTCGTCATTCCTTTCCTTATAAAAACTGCCCCAAACAAAAAAATATTTATTATACATCAATTATTGTGCGTCATTTCATTAAAAATAGCATCTAAAACATTTCCAGTAAATTTTATCAGATTATATGCATTATGTGAAATATCATGATAACGGTAGATATTTGTGCTAAAAAACATAATTCTGAGAAAAACGCATTAAAAGTAGTTTATTACTTCAATTTTGTAGCTATCTAATTGATGTACAGTGAAAATCAAAACGATTTTGAAAAGAGAAAAGATTGAATTACACGATTCTTGCAAAGAATAAAATTAACCAAAATAGTCAAAAAATGACATTATCAACGTAGGCAGTCACCTGAAACCAAAAACTTAAATCAACGAACCTTTTTAGACTTTGAGCCAAAAAACTTCAACCAACCAACCAAATTTAATAAAACGCTATTTAATTAATTGATATCTTGACAGAAGCTAAAAACATATTTTTGATTTTTATCATTTGAAAATAATTTACTCTTTTCCTAATGGTATTTTTTAAAAATATGTTTGAATATAATGCAAAGAAAAATCCTTCTTTTTGTCCTTTAAAAATCTTTTTATATAGATTAACTAGCTGAAAACCCGCACTTCGCTACGGAGTACATTCAAATTAAATACAACGGTCAATGTATGCAATTAATTGCCAGACATAAGTTGATGGATTAACGGATGTCATTTTCCTATCTTGTTCTTGTAATTTTGTCTTTTTGATATCTGTTGTCCTGTAATACTTGCCAATAGAAAAAAAATGCATGGAATTAATGGCAATATATATATATATATATATACGACGATCAATGTATACAATTGATGTAAAAAAATACATTTAAAAAAAATTGTAAGGGATATTTTATAGACAAAATAATGTAGAAGAAAATATTCAAATTAAATCTAATAGGCCATACTAAAGAATATACGAGTAGTACAGTTAATATAGTACAGTTTGAGGAACATATCTTTTACTGTATTTTAATATTTTTTAGATAATATCCAATCGACTGCCGCATTAGCAAGAAGAGAAAAATATTTTTTTGTCTATTTCGTTGTTATGACGTGACGATAAATTTATTTAAAGTACCAGAAAAAGAAATCACATGATCAGCATTTAATAAATTAAATTCTAAATATTAATCTTTAAAAATTCACCAAAAATCAGAAAATGGAGGTAAAGATTCGAAAAAGATTTCATTTAAAAGGAATGATCTTTCTCGTGATATAAATTTTATAACCCTCAAATTATTATTTTAAATGCAAACTTTAAAAAAGTTATTAAAACAGCTTAAAAATTTAATTTAAAAAAATCTGAGAAGAATTTTTCAAAATATTTCTTAGTGCACCCCTACACTATAAGAAGAATCGCCATGCGAAATTTCAGCCCTTTAGGTGCAGCGGTTTGGTCTGTGCGTTGTATGTCAATCAGTGAGTCAGTCAGTTACGGAACTGTTTTATATATATAGATAACTGTTTGGATAAAGAAAGTAAAGGAATGGCCTCAGTCATTAAAAATTGATTATTCGGAGCTTAAATATGTTTATGACGTCAGCAAACACGTGTTCTAAAATATTTCTAACATGCAATTTTACTGTAGCTATTGTTGATTTATTGCAAAACTATCTAGCGAAATATAATTGTTTCATTTTATTATCTTTACACTGATACAATCTCAGTGCTTTTAAAGTTTCCGTTCTCTGATAAAACTAATATTTTGCAATGCATCATAAATTTTCATAATCAAAATATATATGTAAGCTCAAAAGATCTAAATTCTTTGTGATTAATTAAAAGCGTTATATCAAAGAAAGTTTCAACTTCAGTGGCATTAAAAGAATTGAATACACAGGCGCGACAGAGGACAGTTACATATCCAATCAAATGCCTTCTGAAAATGCTGAATGAGCTTTCTTTTAAGATAGCAGTAATCCTAGAAAATACCCACTCGAAGAAATTAATGAATACTTGATAACGGCTTTTGAAGCTACCTAGTTTTACTAATCATCGAAATACGCTGTATCATCAACACCTTTGTGTTAAAGAAGTTACATGGGACGGAAATTAAATTCCATTTTTTACATTTTGAATAGATTGAAATTCTAATTATCTAATCTAATTAATAAGGTTGCATTACACGAGGAAAATACTCGAGAGATTATCTGAATATTTTCTGAACGGAACAAATAAATTTTAATTACAAAATAAATTAGGAAAAATCTTTGCCACCAAATATTTTTTCTAAATGGATGTTTACTTATAAGCGTTGACCCAAATACGATGACTAAACGTGCGTTCCTCTTACAATGCAAAAATTGCAATGCTCGAAATTATACTTTATTTTTAAGGCTAAAGTGTGAGTAAAACAGTACAAAATTTGAAATACTGTCCAAGGGTGAAAAATCCCATAACCTACTGCAGTTCCTTGAAACTGCGCATAATATCGAATGGTTATATATATATATATATATACCGGGTGTCCCAAAAATGACCAACGATTTGAAAAAACAATTGAAGATAAAACGGATGGTGATAAAAATGTACGGTTTGCTGCACTCTGCTTAGGTAACCAGGGAATTTATTCTCACCAATTTTCATAATTAGTTGCAAAGTTCGTCAACAGATGGCGCTGCTGACTGGAAAAAACTATAAAATAATGTCAAAGCAAGAAGCATTCGTAAAGTGGCATGGATTGGCCTCCCTATTTGCCAGATTTGACGCCATTCGATTTTTTCTTTGGGGGTACTTCAAAGACCAGGTATATCGTCACAATCCACATACTGTAGATGAACTGGAACAATACATCTCTGCTGTTTGTCAGAACATTCAAACTGAAATGATTGCACGGGTGTCTGCGAATTTTGACCTCAGACTGCGCCACGTTGTTGCTGCAAACGGTGGTTATTTTGAAAACATTGTTTTATAGATTTTCCCAGTCAGCAGCGCCATCTGTTCACCAACTTTGCAACTATTTTGAAAATTGGTGAGAATAAATTTCCTGGTTACCTAAGCAGAATGCAGCAAACCGTACATTTCTATCACCTTCCGTTTTTCTTTAATTGATTTTTCAAATCGTCGGTCATTTTTGGGACACCCGGTATATATATATATATATATATATATATATATATATACAGTAGTACCTCGGATCTCGTCGTTTGTCAGAAGGAAAAAATCTAATAAATAACTAATTATAATAACTAATTAGTTAATAAAATAATTTGCAATCCAGTTTATTAACTTCGTACAACAAAAGAATAGTGGCATTTACTTTTCATTTGTTTCACGTTATGGTACTTTTTCAGAGTAGTTTATATCTGAAATTGCCCATAACTATTTGCTTTTCCCTTCGGAACTATTCCTACTTTTTACATTGTTTCTTATACTCTAATTTCATGCACAAAATTCTGAAAACCTGCCAAAAAAAATAGTAAATAATTCAGCTATGAGAAAGCGTTCAATATCTTGATATTACGTTATTTTTGATTAAAATCACAAAAGTTTTTGAAATTTTCTTTTTTAGATGTAAGTAACATACTCGATGCTATTTGAAGCTATCTGAAGTACAAGATTTACATCAAAGTACAAATTCGATACCTTTTACCACAAAAATAACCGGCTCTCACCAAGTACTTTGCTTAAGAATTTTATTATTTGTATCTGTAATGTTCTCCAGTCAGTTAATGAGATGCATTTGAGTAATTTACTTCGTTTACTGTTTACAAAATTATTACGTACAACAAACATATATAGAAAAATTTACAGAAACTATCAAGACAACAGAAAGATAATTATGCTTTCTTAAATCTAGAGATCACTGTCTCATTAAGATTGCCCCGAAATATTTCCCGGACAGCTTAATTTGACCTCCGAAAAAAAAAACACCCAGACTACGTGTTTTCAGACTAGGACCTTTCCACCTCATACTGTCTGAGAGGGTCAGTTTGGGGCTATTGTCGTGACGACTTTGGTGTGCTGTAGAAAAGCGTGTGTATGCCATTCCAGTCCCTCTTTCCACCCTCATTTCTTTCGTTTACGGGAATTGCTTTGTCGTAGTGTGTGGTGACTGAGAGGCAATCGCCACCGTTCTGGAACATCTGCTGGGAGGCCCCTACCATCATTAATTTTCTTGACGGACCCCACTGGTGGGTGGAGGTTTTAGGAGACTGACTACTATCTTGGCGGGTCAGCACTCCCGATCATTATGTCCCAGTCATTAGGGGTTGACCCACCTTGTATTGGCAAACTTTGTTTTGTTGGTGGTTTTCCGGAGGTACACATTTTCTGGCAACATCTACTTGAGAAGGGCTGACCACAGCCGACAGAGTCAGTTAGTTGTGAATTGTTAGTTTGAGATGCCAACTTTTTTACTGGCGAAGGAACTCAGTTCGCTGTATGAGTATGTTATAATAAAGTCTTGAAAACTACTTGCTGTATTTTGTGCTCCGGAGTCCTGTTTGTACTGGAGCTCGGGGTCTTCTTTTTACGAAACACAACGCAATATAAAAAGCAAGAGAGGAGGAATGTTGTCGTAACACTGTTCACATAGAATCCGTCAGCGTGAGCGTTAGAGATTCCATTGACGTTAATTTGTTAAATAGGTCAATGATTGGTATATCATTGGTTAAAAATTTTTACTCTGACTCTGATATATTGTACGTGAAAAGACCCTTCAAGTCTCTCCACCCTCACGCACGATCACCTACTATGATCTCTGGCATAGGTGCACAAACTGTTGGTAGCGACCCACCGCGGAGGTCGTGAAAAAAACGGGATGGGTCGTGGATAATTTGAAGTAAATTTGTCATATTGAGTCGTACAATAATAAAAAAATGCTTTAAATTTTCTATAATTATCAATAATTTTCTATAATTATCATTTTGTTAGTAGTTTTATTTATATTTTTTATATGTTAAAAAATGTTATGATATTGTTTTAAAACAGTGGCAGACAAGACAAGTGCAGAGGGTAAGCAAGACATTATTTTATTGTTATTATGTAAAATAAATATATCCCCGAAAAGTACAGGTTTCTCTGTTTTTTCGTCTATTTATTTTGTTTTATGTTTTTATTAACATTATCATGATTTTTTCATAAAATTGTGTTTCTGGCAAAATATTTTCATCGGGGGTTGAGTGGTTTTTTTAAGGGGGTCTGGTACACAAAAACTTATTTTTCAAAAACAAAACTATTGCATTAAAAATTTTTCTGTTTTTTCCCACTTAAAATGCCATTAAAATCATGTTTCTGTCTTAATTAGGACAGAAGATGTTAATTTTTTTGTTTTGCATTATTCAATCTTTGTTTAAACCTTTAAATGCATTATTCTGCATGATGGGTTTTTTCCTCAATTCTCGTCTTTAAATTGTTATACGTCAAGGACCATTAAAGATAAATGGTTCAAACTTAGAACATGTCTTTTTCAATTATTTTACTTTAGTTTTGATTCAGCAAATTTGAAAAAAATATTTACTTTTCAAAATAAGAGTTTTTAAATATGTTACATATTTTTTTATTTTTTACTCTAAATATTTTTAATATTTTTAATTAATATTTTTTAAAATGCTGAATCAAAAATAAAACATATATTTTTATGTTTAGTTAAATGAAAAAAATTTGAAATTCGACGAACAATATTTCGAGTTATAACGATTTTAAATTACCCCACTTTTTTCAGAAATTTTAAATTTAAAATTTTTTTAAAAACTTTATGAGAAGTTTTACGATGTGATTTTGTTTGCAAATTATATGGTTAACCATCACAAAAAATTCAAAATTTTAACTCAATAAGTAAAATAAATTTTAAATGTGTCCCGGATCCACTTAAAGAAAGTAGGTCCCGGGCGAAAAATGTTTACACACCACTGATCTAGGGTACCACCCCTTGTAAATACTGGCTCAGATGGGAGCTGGTGGGTCTCCTCGCGTTGAAATGCCCTTATGAGGAAATTTATGAGTTAGGTCATCATAATTAGCAGATGGTATATAATTATTTCGTTTTTTCTACTGACCTGACTTTCGTGGCTGAATACAAAGTGCGACAATTAATAAACGAGACTGACGCTACTTTGAAAGTGTTCAAGCATAATCGACCATGATAATGCGGGTTAGAACAAGTAAGAACAGGTTAGAACTAGTTAGAACAAATTTAGCTGCGCATACCTCGCGCGCCTCGTGCTTTAACCGAATTCAGTCATTAAGTGACGTTCCAACGCGAACATGGAGCAAAGGGCAAACGTTAAACTTTGTTTTAAAATTGGAAAAACTGCTACAGAAACTTACAACTTGATACAGAAAGTATATGGTGATGATGCACTATCTCGTTTCATTTGTGACAGGGAACGAAAACTGATGCTATTAATATGACCACGAAACAAAACGACAAAGTATGAAATGGCGGTCCCCATCATCCCCGAGAAAAAAAAACAGAAATTCCGGTTTGAAAAGTCGAGAACTGAAGTCTTGCTCATCACATTCTTTGACAGCATTTGCATTATCGAGAAGTGTTTGTTCCGCCTGGACAAACAATCAACAAGGAGTACTACAAGGAGATTTTGCAGAGTCTAATTAAGAGAATCCATCGAATAAGGACACAATTTCATGAAAAAGGGAGTTGATTCTTACTACATGATAATGCCCGGCCGCACACAGCAGTGCTTGTCAAAGAATTCTTAACCAGTAAAGGAATTGGAGAGCTTTATCACCCTCCATATTCCCCAGATTTCTCTCCACCAGACTGTATTTCCACTTCCCAAAGTTAAAAACAAGTCTAAAGGTACACAGATTTGAGATTATATAGGACATCAAAAAGAGCGTGACAGCTGAATTTAGATGTGCTAAGACAGAGGATTTTAAAACATGTTTCCAAAACTTGTATGAACACTGCTGTAATTGTGAGCCTCATAAGATACCTACTTTGAAAATTATTAAACAGTTTTGCCAGAAATCTGTCTTGTGTTTGTTAACTTGCTCCAGTCTCGTTTATTAATTGTCGCACCTTGTATAACTGAACATATTTGCGATAAAATACAACACGATTCTTACAGCCTCCCCCTGTTCTTTTATGATTTTTGAAATGCATTGACTTTTATTCTTTGATTTAATCTGTTTTCTTGTACTTCCCTTTTACCTAGTACTCTCACTGACTAAAATCCGGATGGGGATTATCAATCCAGAAGTTTTGGTTTCATCCATTATTGCTTTTATCGAATCACTTCATGTCATTGTTATTATCACTTTTAGATTGAACTACGTATTATTTGACTGGTGACAGAGGTAGCCTATAGGTAGCGCGTTGGCTTTCGGAACTGAGGGTGCTCAGATTTAAAGTGCCGTTAAATACCTTCTTGTCGAGGCTGGATATGGACAGATAAAATCCGTAGACTGGTAAATAATTTCATTGGGTCAGTGGGTGAGGATGGTGTGATCCCCCAAATGTCGCTCCTGGGGTTGCTCGGTCAAAATTGTGGTGGCACCTACCCAAGTCGGACTCCGACCCTTGCGGTGCTATTATAAACCGGAGCCGCACTACTCAGCCCGAAGCCTATATGGACCTGGTCTGGAACTTCCGGGAAGGAGGCATTAGGATCAACAACAACATATATTCGACTACTCTTATCACATTTGTCATCGTCGTTGTTCTTTTATGATCGCTTTTACATTTTATGTACCATTGCATTTGCCCTTTATATATATATATCATCGCTTTTACTTTTCATAGGTCATTAAATTTACACCTTTTATGTATATATCATTGCTTGTTACATTTTACTTATTATTGCAGTTATACCTTTTGAATATCATTGGTTTTTATCGCATTTACACTTTTTATTTTATTCGTCATTTTTTCTATTCTTTATAATTAAATTTTTTCTGTCTTTGTCTTGAGTTTGGCACAGCTTGTCTTTTATGGACCTTCTGTCACAAAATTCAACCAACTAACTAACCAACCAACCAACAAATTCTTACATTACTAGAACTTTTGCGCTGGTTATTTTCTTTTCGTTAAATTATTATTGCACAGCTTTTTATTCAAATGTGTTTTATTCAAATTATTGTCTTTTATTACTTTTTATTCAAATGTCAGGGAATAAGATAAACTGATCTGAAATGTTTATTTCTTAATAAAAACCTTTTTAACGACTCAGTTTCCCTAGTATCAATATGTATCTAAAGAAAGAGACCATCTTTATGTTTATCATTTTCGAATAGTACAACGCTTTTACGGGGCTTATCTGATATACATAGAGTGGGAATTCAATATTCTAAGTTAATTGGGTTAACCTTACTTCCAAGACGGAAAAAATTAAAAAGAATTGAAATTGAAATTGAAAGATGTAACAAAATTATGGTAACTCAATTTAGAGGGGAAAATACTTTATGCCTCTTAGGGAATTAATTCGATTTTCCTCAGCAAAAGTTTAAATTGGGTTGAGCAAAATATCAGGTATTCGTAAATTTTAGAACCTTATATAGCACTTGACATCGGGAGGTACTGATCACGAGGGAATACGCCATAATATAAGGTCATTCTGAACCTAAGCATGTATGTCCCTTTTATAAAAGCGTTTTTTATTTTACGGAAAGTTCTTCAGATTGAAGTAAAATACAACGTTTTAGAGGTGGATATATATATATATATATATATATATATATATATATATATATATATATATATATATATATATATATATATATATATATTCAAATTAACTCAAAGTAGTAACAGTAAAAACTAAATAATTAAAGGAATAATAGTCTTAAAATACGGTAACCTAAGTAAGTCTATAACTGAGAATCCACTACCTCAATGGTTGCAAGTTTTATGACGTCAGTCATCTTGCGGTTACAAGTTCTTAACTTCCACTCTGACTAGCGCCAGGCTTGGTGTTCTTTGGTTAAGTACTCATTCAAACTTAATTCATTTATTAATCAATTCTTCTGTTAATAATGGATTGTACGGTGTCTGAGTGTGTTTATTTAATAGATCATACTCATCAGAAACAATCCATTGGTTTTTAGACAGTATTGACACCGCTGATGAAGAAATGCTGTCAAAAACCTTATTCATACTTTTCTTTTCTTGTTGTTTGTTCCTGGCTGCAAGTAGCTTTAGAGCTATTACTGGTTTTCTCTTTCATCTTATTCTTATTTATATATATATATATATATATATATATATATATATATATATATATATATATATATATATGTATATACAGTATGCCCACTAAAGTCCCTTCCCACCCTCTTAACTTCGGAACGGCTGCTGCTATATTCATAATGCTATTATTCAGTGGTGTCTAGGTATAGTAAAGTAGCCATGCGCTACTGAATAAAACCACCTACCGCGCCACCTGGTGGAAAACAGCGGAGTTAGCTTTCCTATCTCGGAAACGGAATGAGATAGAGGAAAAAAGTGATTCACAAAGTGGTAGAACATCATCGATTTAGTAAGAAAAGACTCCTTGTGGACATTAATGCGAAGAATAGAATGGTTAAAAAGAGCATTTGTTTTTTCGTGATTTCCTACACTGTGACGTCACGAAACTTGAACGGAAGGAGAAATGATTACCTTTCGGGCAAAACACGACACCGCAATGACGGTGAGAAGAATGGCGGTTGAACATCTCAAATAAAGGTATATTGTTAAAACTAGTTGTTTTTTTTCTTTCTCAGATCGTTTTGTCACGTCACAATGTAGAAAATCACGAAAAAACAAATGCGAGTTTTCACCGTTCTACTTTTTCCATTAATGTCCCCAAGGTATCTATTTGTACTAAATCGATGATTTTCTACAACTTTATAAATCACTTTTTTCCCCTATCTCGTTCCGTTTTCGAGATAGGATTGCTAACTCCGCAGTTTTCCACCAGGTGGCGTGGTAGGTGGTTTTATTCAGTAGCGCATGGCTACTTTACTATACCTAGATACCACTTTTATGAATATAGCAGCAGCCGTTCCGAAGTAAAGAGGGTGGGAATGGACTTTAGTGGGCATACTGTATATATATATATATATACAGTGGAATCTCGATCTATCGTTTTTCAAGGGACCGACTGAACTGAACGATAAATGCGGGAAAACGATAGATCCGGGAACATAACAAAGCAATATGATCGTCGGGACCGGGTGAAATAAACGATACATACGGGAAAACGATGATTCGGAAAACGATCGATCGAGATTCCACTGTATATATATATACACCGGGTGGTCATAAAGAAACTTTGCCGATATATGGACCTCTAGCGGCCGTTCCGTTCAACCTATTGAGATGAGATTTCCGATCTAGTTATTCAGAGGTATGAGCTCGGGATTCTGAGAACGGCAACACAGTGATGCTCACGGTTACGGTTATAGGTATAGAAACTCGATATTTTAAAATGGCAACGCCAACTTTTTCCCATCGCAAAATGCTCAGCGCTTGCGAAAACCCTAAAAAGCGTTGGAACAGTACTTGTATCACAAAAAACGGACGCGTTATGCACGCACAAAAAACGGCTCTGCGAACGGCCAACAAACACACGATCGGGGCGCACGGAGGAAATTTGCATATGACAGAGGCTAGAAACCAATCACAGAACGCCGTTCGCCAGATATTCAGCGTAGAAAACCAATAAAAAGCTCTCTGATCGTGTTTTTGTTAGCCATTCGCAGAGCTGTTTTTTTAGGGTTTTCGAATGCGCTGAGCATTTTGCGACGGGAAAAAGTGGGCATTGACATTTGAAAATTTCGAGTTTTTATACCTATAACCGTAACCGTGAGCGTCACAGTGCTTCCGTTCTCAGAATCCCGAGCTCTCTTTCAACCAAATACAAAATCGTTACACGTCATGATATTGAACTGTACATCCACCTTTGTGAACCTTGCCAGAAAAAACAGAAAGGTATTAAAAAGGGCATTGTTGTGAAACCTATGGTTTTTTTTCCGAATTTAATTCCCGTTGTCAGGTAGATCTTATTGACTTTCAGTCTCAGCCAGATAGAGAATACAAATTTATTATGGTGTACCAAGATCATCTCACAAAATTTGTAATTCTCAAGTCTCTAACGTCAAACAGAGCTGAAGAAGTAGCCTACAACCTAGTGGACATATTCTCGTTGCTTGGAGCGCCATCTATATTACAGTCTGACAATGATAGGGAATTTGCCAATAATGTAGTGACCAGCTTTAAGGAGTTTTGGCTAGCACTGAAGATCGTCCATGCGAAGCCTCGCCATTCACAAAGCCAGGGTAGTGTCAAAAGAGCTAATCAAGGTACCGAAAATATGCTCTGTACTTGGCTGCAGGACAAAAAATCTGACCGCTGAAGTAAAGGACTGCGTTTCGTTCAATTTATGAAAAATAGATCTTATCATTCTTTGATCAAAAGAACTCCATACGAAGCTCTTTTTGGCTGCAAACCTAAAGTAAGGCTTACAACGTCTTTTCTACCCGGATATTTTTAAAAGACATAAATACAGAGGAGCAACTAGAAAAAGTAATAGAAATCGTCCAAACAATGGAAAAAGGTGAAACTAATCAGATTATGCAAGAAAAAGATCCTGTTTCAAAAAACATGGATGAGATTATAGTCGATAGTGGATTAAACCAACATGAAGAAGACATGCTTACCGAAGATATTTCCGTTTCTGATACCTGTTGTGTGTGTGTTTAAAAGAAACGAGTGATGCACTTGCAAGCAAAAAATGTCGTAAAAAATTCACACCTTCTGTGGCCAGGCTAGTAAAGAAGATGAAATGGA
Source organism: Dolomedes plantarius (assembly GCA_907164885.2). NCBI lineage: Eukaryota > Metazoa > Arthropoda > Arachnida > Araneae > Dolomedidae > Dolomedes > Dolomedes plantarius. The sequence goes on from OU015499.1 coordinate 21,988,871, forward strand.
TATTTTGTGAACCCTTTGTTTCAAAACTGAAAATGCTATTGAAGGTAAAATAAATTCTAAAATCAATCTGGAAATACAAGCCAAAAAAGTGAAAAAAAATTTCCCACTGTTTTATTGGGAACTACTGTGCGAGTTCCTATTCTTGACGTCGACAAGGGGAGAAGTGATTCAGGCAATATATTGGCAGTTGTAATGAGTGTGACAGAGGATGGTTTCTACCGACTTCGAACTTCTGAAGGAATTTTAAAACAAGTATATGCGAGATCAGAATATCCTTTATGCCCTAAAAACTTGTTTAGAATTACAGATATTCCTGACCACTAAATTCCTCTCCGGTCAGTTGCAATTGCTCAGTCCAGTGGAAGCGGCAAGGATTCGTCAAATGATATGTAAAACAAAGTGCCAAAATATGAAATGTCTTTGAGTGAAAAATGGAATGAAATGTAATTCAAAATGTCATTCAAGCCTACGATGTTGCAAAAAGTAGGTTAATTTTAATTTCTTATTTTTATATGAAAATTTTGTTTCCCAAAAGAAGAAAGGCATAAATTTTGTTTTGTACAACTTTCATTTTTCTTTACGTATTTTGAATAAAATTTTTTAATATATATATATATATATATATATATATATATATATATATATATATATATATATATATATATATATATATATATATATATATATATATCAGAAGCATGCTTTTGTTGTTGGTTCGCGCATGCCGCTTTTATGTATGCTTGTTTTCTTTTGTTTTTTTCTCTCTCTAGTGTTTGGCGATTCATGTCCTATTTTGGATCTGGCCTCATGAAACCTAAATCAACCAACCAGAAGCGTGATACGGATAAGTGCCGCCCCCATCGTACAGTGGTTATCGTCAGAAGCTTTCCTGAAGTAAGCTTGAATTAAACCCGTCCAAGACAAGGACGTTCTTTTGCTGTCCGATCCTAGTAAGGGGTGTGTTTTCACCTACATGTATGGTGTTCCCATAATAAAGTAGATAACAAAATCATAGTACCTTCAGAATAAAGTATCTACCGTGTCGGAAAAAAATATGGATGTGACAACATATTTTATCCGTACCAAAATAAGGCTTATATCCTTCCCCTATCAATAACATCCATTCACATTTTTGTATCCAGATTTTCATTCCACTTTTCTTCCTTCATATTTACAACTTTCCATCATGCTCATTAAACGCAGCGTATACCATCTGCGACTCATATTTGTTATTGTTTGCAGACGAACCCCGTATTGCTCGGACAGACATTTTCTGAACACTAAAACGCTACCTCATAAGGAGACTTTTCAGTGTTACGATGATATCCCAGTCACACGGGCCTGTGTCTAGGGAATAAAGCATAGAAGAGCATTGCCTGTCTTCTGTTGGTTCGCGCCTGGCCCTTTTATATCCTATTTTTCAGCTCGAATCTTGTGTTTGGCGCTTTATATCCTATCTTGAGTCTGGCGCCATAAAACCTCGACAAACCAACGAAAAAAACCAAGTAGGGAATATGGTTGATGTTTCATCACCTAACACGGTCACGGCGATAAGAAATTCCGTATTGCAGTAGCGAACGCAGACTTCGATGGCAGTAAGAGCAGTTCTTTCGAAACGGGACTGTTCTCTCAGAAGAGCATCTTACAAATGGCATCATATTTTTATTGAAGATACTGTATAATTATAGGAAAATGTTTCGTACCTATATACTTCCCGAAGACCTTTAACACTCTGTAGCACTTCATTAATGCACTGTTTCATTTTTTATCCGTGCACGTTTCTCTCAGTTGGAAAATGTCTCTTTAGAATAATAGCACGCTTCGGCAGAAAACATCTAATACTGATTTCTCAGTCTCACGCTCTTCACCTCCAGTGGATTCCTTCCCATGTAGATATTCATGGCTGACAAATTAGCTGAAGATGGCTGCGGGGATATATCATTCTCTAGGACTTCACAGAAATGACAACATTTTCTTACTGTGTTTGTTCTACTTTAGACCAACTCTATTAAGAAACTTACCCATAAATTTTCAACATTAGAATCAGTTCGTAGTCCATAAATCAGTTCTTACAATTTTCTTAATCTAGAATTATTCTATTTAAACTCATTAGTACCGTTTCACTTTAGAGTAACCTCCAAGTGAGGCTATTTTTTATATTCTCCATTACTATGAACTGAAATATTGACAATAGTTCAAAGCCTTTTTGTTATGCAATTGACCTTACTTCCAGAATTTGATGAATTTCTTCTAATTAGTTTTGTGCCGCTCTAGAACATCACTATGCGCAATGGTGCAAGTCTTATTCTATTACGAACGGAAATGTTAATAGTAGTTCACATTCCCCATAAAGCCATCGACCTAACCCCAATGAACTGCATCAATTTTTTCGAAATAGTTTCCTGCCATTCTAGAATAACCCCGAAGTGAAACTTAAATTCTCTCTTTCTAAGGAATGGAATGTTAACAATCGTTAACAATCCTGCAAATGCTATTACTTTTGCTCCAGAATTACGCCCACTTCTTATTGGGCTACTCTAAAATAGCTCTCGTGGCAAATATTTTCCATCTTTACATAGTCAAATATGAATTAAATTTTATTGCCTTACTATGCGATGATTCATATTTCAGTATTGTTTTGTCTGTTTGGGAAAATATATGGTGATGCGATGTGAAAAATGTTTTTTTTACCTTTCTAATTATAATTTCACTCTTATGACATCAGTAAAATTGTGTGTCCGAGGACGAGGACAATAATGTAGTTGTAGAGAAGTCTCCTCCTCCTCGTTTTTGGAAATTTCCTGGCTTTTCTCTTATTTTTTTTTATTTTTCCCCCGTCTCATTTGTTTTCTTGAACTTCACTGTAACCTGTATGGGGGTTTCCCTTCCCGGAAGATTTGGCTTTTACCAGCTTCACTCTTAAATTTTTATTACTTTGTTATATATTTACTCTTACCATATTTACAGTTTATTGTTTTATTTCACTGTAATTTCATCATTTTATATGACTATTTTAATTACCAGTTATATATGACTGGATTTGTCACCTGTTATATATGACTGGATTTGTCACCTGTTATATATGACTGGATTTGTCACCTGTTATATATGACTGGATTTGTCACCTGCTATATGTGTTGGTTATGTCACCTGCTCTATGTGACTGTTTTTATCACCTGATAAGTTTGACTGATTTTATCACCATCTACATATCACTGTTTTTACCTTCTTTGTTCTTGTTACCATTTTTACCTTCATTGTTCGTTCTGTCTACTTGTTTTTTATTCAATATTTTTATCGCACTGTTATCATTCATTTAACAGATTTTCTGTCTTTGCTTTATCACTCCTTTTTCAGTGTTTCGTCGTTCTTATATCTCATTGCTCTTATCACCTCTTGATATATCATAGTTTTATCAATAATAGATATCGCTGATTTTTAATCATTCTTAACTTGTAGTCTTTTATCAATCTTTAATGACACTGCTTTTATCTACCCCCATTTATCTTGGCTTTTATTTCCTTTCCACGTCCGTGAAGTAAAAATATACCTTTTTATGCGTTTTCTTATGTATTTTACTGATCTTAACCATGTGTTTGGCGCAGCTTGTTCTATCTAGACCTTGCGTCATAAAACCCTAACAAACCAAACCAAATCAATCCTTATGACATCAGATTTATAATTTAGGAAAGAAATTAATATTTACCAAACCCTCATTTTTTCCCCAGGTAGAGTTTGGATATAGAGCAAGAATTCATTTAAATTATCTTACATTGTTTTTATATGAGGATTCATAAAGGCGTCCAATAACGGAAATACTTCAGCTTTTCTATAAAAGCAAAAGAGTTAGATATTTGAGATTTATTACACAAATGATAAATCAGAGCACACATGGATAATATTTAAATGGATTACTTAATATCAACGTAATCTAAAAACAAACTTTTTAAATGAGTTAACTAGTTACTCAAAACGATCTGCTATCTGAAATGTTCAGCTTTGTTAAATATCAGGAGACTCAGATCTCGAATTTCATTAATCACTTAATTTACGTAGTGCGAACAGTTTGTAGGGAGCTTCGATGTACTGATAAAGCTGATATGCAGTGTACTTAATTTAATTTGCTTAGGCTCAGATACTGAAAGAAATAGGACGCTTTTCAGATTTTAAATGAAAAGTTTGACTAAAATGTTTACAAATATAAACCATCTTCAAAATTTACTGACCAGTTTTCTTGCCAAATGGTAAAAATAAAAACAGTGAAAATTTCGGAATGCTTATAGTATAAAAAAGGAACATAAGCCATTTCTTCCACGCTTTGCAAGAATATAGGATTTTATATACAGATAGGGTGATGCTGATGTATAAAAGCATGGATTTCTTGGGGATAATAGGATGGAACTAATGGAATGGAACTAATGGGATGTGTTCCTTTCAAAGTTCTTTGGACCGTACATCATGATCAATGGGGATAGAGATCATGTATTTTCTTGTTGTTATTGTTTCTTATGCGTACTGGCCAGAAGTATTCCAGACAAGGTCCTTATAGGCTAGTGGACTGAGGTGTGTGGCTCTAGTTTATAATGACACACAAGGGTCGGAGCCCCTTGCCCTAGCCTGGTGCCGCCTCAATTTTGACCGATCAACCCCAGGGGAGATATCTAAGGGATCGTACCCTCTCCCATCCTCTCTGACCTCATAGAGGGTTTTGTTTGGAGCGCTACGGTCAACTTTTTACTACACGAGGGCGAATTAGACAGGGACCTGCATTTTAAAACCGATTCCGAACTACCTCAAAGAGTGACTTTCCGGTCTACGGATTGAACGTGTCCATATCCGAGCCAGACACGGAAGTATTTAATGACACGTGGGGGAATTCGATCCGAGCACTCTCAGCACCGAAAGCCGGTGCTCTACCACTAGGCTACCTTGGTCCCTCATGTATTATAAATCATGATAATCAGTTAAGTAAAACAAAACTTAGCAATTTTATACATTTTAGCAACGTAATTCCCTTTTATTTCGTTCCGCCTGATAGTAAATAGGGTTGCCAACTTTTTCTGTGACGATTCCGGGACAAATAGCACAAAACTGAACATCATCATCATTATCAGTCAGCCATTACCTAGTTTTCTCAGGAAACTTTTTACGTATAAAAAAATTAAAATGCAGTTTTATTTATTTATTTTTATAATTTTTATTTTAACTATTATAGAAACTTAATTATAGAAACTTAATTACTTAATTATACTTTATATATATATATATATATATATATATATATTACAAAATAATAATAATGAATATTTTAAATCTTATAATAACAAATTTAACGTTATATTTTTATGGGTTTTTCCAATAATATTTTCTCTCACTTTTTGCTGCAATCACCAATTCTTTCGCAAATGAGTCCGTATTTAAAAAGTTCACAAATTCTGCACACGATTCACTATTAAGTCGTATTTGCAATTCCGCAAATACGACTTAATAGTAATCATATTTGCAAGTCGATATTCATGCTATTCCTGGATTTCTTCCACACACTGTTTATGTGACTAAATATTCTCTCTGGGTAAGCATTATTCGCAGGGAAGGACAAAATGAAAGACACAATTTTTATCAGCTCGACCGATTTTTGGTGCTTTTTGAAATACTCTGCCCATAGTTTGTCATTACAATCACCATCTGTGCTATCACCGTGTACTTCCTGATCTGTATATAAATTGATCTTGTAAATAAATATCGCGGAAACTTTAATTGTAGTCTGTGACGTTCACACTACCAGTCGGATTACTACGACGTCACAACGTTCAACGGATTTACAAGATGTCAATTTCAATTTTAAAAAATTGGAATAGTTTCCGCTACATTCCGGGACAATTTAGCATTCATCCGGGATAAGGGACAGCGATTCCAATTCCGGGACAATCCCGAAAAATCCGGGACAGTTGGCAACCCTAATAGTAAATGACATCGCGAGCTCTTTTATTGCTTATTTTGGAAAGAAAGTTATTACTCCTTGCTTATTTCTTAATACCCAAGAGTTGTCGCGAAAAAATTAGCTGAAAAAATTCTGTTATAGCAAACGCAAACGTTCTCAAGTATTCATGGTTCTTATAAAGTTTCTTCTCTTATTCCTGTGCAAAAACTTTGCGAAAAGTGTTTGTTCTCAGTATGAAACCAATTTCGCGACGAGAACACATTTAATTTTCACCACTCCTTTTTTTATTCTCAAATTTGTTTCATTTCACGTTTCTCTTCCGTCTAATTGGATTTTAAAATTGTGTGACGTTAGGAACTTTTTTCAGTCTTATTCGGTGCCGGAAAAGTTAAAATGTCAAAATCTTCATCTCCTGCTATACGCGGCTACTTGACCAGGCCTTCTTGGAGTTTTGACAAATATTAGTTGTAACATGTTACACACTGAGGCTTACAGATTTGTAAGGCACTTGAAACATACTTTAGGACTTAATATTTCGTAAAACAATGTTGATATTGTACCAAATCCGAGCGACGGGAAGATATTCTAAATAGTAAATTTCAGACACAGAAATAAATATGCCAGTTACTGCTCATTGAGTAAAAGAAATTTATATAACATTAAATCTTCAGTTCACTTTCTCGAATCTTACAGAAGAGTAGACAAGATAAAAACGTTGAATCTTCGCTGGAATCTAACAATTCCAGCACCTAAGAACTTTTCTTTAACATGGAGGAATTCAGATACAGTAATTAATTGCAATATAACAATTATTAATTAATTATAAAATACGACCTTATAAATCTTCCTAGGTCCTCGTCTAGCTATCCTAGTCAAGGGACCGTAGAACATCTATCAAGAAATCTCTTCTCCTAAAATCACAACCACTCACATCAAAACTATCTTCAGATATGAACTTTTTATTCCAGACTTTTATTCAGTGTTGCCAAACTCTACGAAGCGCCTCCCCCTAGCACCATCTCGAAATCTCCCTGTTTCCCCCTAATACCAACTTGAGATCACCCTAGACCTTCCTAAAAGAAATTCTGGTTCCAAATAGGCATCCTGTTTGAGAGATAAATTGAAATAAATAGAAAATACACACTTACATAATGAAATGGAGGTTTATTTACATTTGACATGTATGTATGGAACTTATAATCTATTAAAAAAACGCGTCTCGATTGTACAAAATATTAAAAAATGTTCCTCCCACAAAATGCCCCTAAAAAAATGGGGACCCTAAAAACACCCCTTTTTGTCTAACTTACCCCCAAATTTAGGGGGAAACCCCCAAGTTGGCAACACTGCCTTATAAGATCCCCAGAAAAGCATAGCAGGCAGTGTTGCCAAACTCTATGAAGCGCCTCCCCGTAGCACCATCTCGAAATCTCCCTGTTCCCCCCTAACACCACCTTGAGATCCCCCTAGACCTTCCTAAAAGAAATTCTGGTTCCAAATAGGCATCCTGTTTGTGAGATAAATTGATATAAATAGAAAATACACACTTACATAATGAAATGGAGGTTTATTTACATTTGACATATGTATGGAACTTATAATCTAATACAAAAACGCGTCTCGATTGTACAAAATATTAAAAAATGTTCCCCCACAAAATGCCCCTAAAAACACCCCTTTTCGTCTAACTTACCCCAAAATTTAGGGGGGAAACCCCCAAGTTGGCGACACTGCTCTTATTCACCTAGGAAACAAAACCCGTGTTGCCACACCGCTCAACCAAACCATTTTCCAACAATAGACCCAAGAGCAGGATTTATTACTTACTCCATGGTAGACGCGTGAACGTGCTAAACCAATGTTTTTATTTATCGGGGACTCCAAAACATCACATGCTGGCGATAACACGCCAAGTTGGCCCCAAACTGGTAACAATATAATATGTTTTTTAATTGATTTTATAAGATAGATCTACAGGGTGATTTTTATTAAACTGACAGTACTCAAAGCTATCTGTAGCGAGATCTATCAGCCGGAATTCCACCAAAATTGATATAGGGACTAAGGACGACATGGGAAAGAGTTTCCGAGAAAAAAATATAGTTCCAAAGTCGCCGATAGGGGAAGACATGGCGCTGTTGTTGTCGGCGCATCCGAGAATTTGCACAAAACTCTAGAAAAACATCAAAATGCAAATTCACGACTGCGTAGTCGACAGCAGCGCCAGAATTTCGGGCTATAAAAATAAGGGGGTGAATACCGGAAAAGATGTAATGAGCAGACAAATGGATAACAAAGAAATTTCACTGCAAAACTGCTCTATGCAAATTCACTTCTCCAACCTTCAATGTGACCACCGTCCTGGTAGACGACAGATTTCATCCTGAACACTACGTTCTCAATGGCAGAGCGTAACATGTCACCAGAAATGTTCGTCACGGTGCGGGATAATTTATCCTTTAGGGCCGCCAAGTTCGAGACTCCACCAAGATACACCTTAGACTTTAAATAACCCCACAAAAAGAAGTCACATGGGTTAGGTGCGGAGAGCGAGGTGGCCATGCAAGTGGAAAAAAGCGAATGATGACCCTTCCTTCTGTAAAGCGATGACGCAACAGATTCCGCACCGATCTTTATAGCCCAAAATACTGGCGCTGCTGTCGACTATGTAGTCGTGAATTTGCATTTTGATGTTTTACTTGCATTTTATGCAAATTCTCGGGTGCGTCAACAAATAACAGCGCCATACCTTCCCCTATTGGCGAATTTTGGAAACTGTTCCCATGTCGTCCTTAGTCCCTCTATCAATTTTGGTAGCATTCCGGCTGATAGATCGCGTTACAGATGGCTCTGAGTAGTGTCAGTTTAATAAAATTCACCCTGTCTAATAGCCTCGAGGTAGGTAGCGCGTCTGCTTTAGGTGCTGAGGGTGCTCGGATTGTTTCATGACAAGTGCCATAAAATACCTCCGTGTCTAGGCTGGATATGAGCGAGTTAAATCCGAAGACCGAAAAGTCCCTCTACGAGGTCAGACAGGGTGGGAGAGGGTACGATCCCACAAGATGCCGCTCCTGCGAATGCTGGGTTAAAATTGAGGTGGGTCCTGGCTCAATCGGACTGTTGTGGTGCCATTATAAACCGGGGCCGCACCCTTCAGTCCGCTAGCCAACATAGACCTGATTTGGAATAAATATTCCGGTCAGGGGGCATTAAAAACCACAACAACCACAAAAAATTATAATACATGTAATTCTGTTGTCATTATTGTAGAGTAATAATGACAACAGAACGTCATTATTGTAGATTTTTCAGTTTCTTCCTTCCGACAGTAATCCAGTACGCCAAACTTGCAGTTTCTTTCGTGCTATCAAGGCTTTTGGATAGGAGAAGTCATAGAGTAGATAGCCTTATAGCCCTGTAACTTGATTTAAAGAGTTTTTTTTTTACAATAGTTTGAAAAAATTTTACTCAAATATTTTTTTTTAATAATTGGTAATACAAATAATTTAATATTTTTTTCGTATAAAAATAAAATATTTTTTTGAGTGGATCATTAAAAGCAGCAAGTAAAAAAATTACCTACTAGTCTCTATACCAGCAAAAGGATTAGTCCTAAGCAGTGTGCATAATATTCAACTCAACCAAACACACCCACAATATATTCAAACATCTTCCTTAAGACCGACAACCATAAGAAATCATGAACAGTTAAACGAGTTATAGAGTAATTTAAAATTACCTCTAAAGTTCGGTTCTTAGGAAGGAATTTAATTTTGCCCATACATCATCGTGTGCAGTGCTCAGCATCTTTGTTTTTAATGCCTTAATTTACATACTGCGAGGGTTTTTCGGAGCCTTTCGAGTTGTAAATAAGCTGAAATGCAATAATCTTAATTCAATAGAATTTGGCGTAAATGCAAGGCATTTTTTCAGTCTGGAAAAAAGTTTTAGACTGGCTTCAATTTATGGCGACTCTCTAAAAACGCAGTGAAGCGAAAAAAATTCAGATCAAATTCTCTTAGTGTGGTATTTTTTTTTTTTTTTTTGGGGGGGGGGTTTAATACTTAAGTATACATAAACAGCTGTGATAAGGGAGAAGATTATATCACTTAGTTGATAAAATAATTTTTATTGATGGATTACATGAAGTATGCATGTATTTTTTTTCAAAAGTTTAAGAGCAATCTTAGAATTTTAAATACTATATTGAGCGTATATGTTTGAAAACGTATTGTCGTTTAACAAAACAAGAAGTAATTTTAAGTATAACGGTTAGTAAGATTTTCAATTCCTGTCGGTAAAAATCATAATTTCTATAAAAAAAACTTATTTTAAACTATTTTAAATTAAAAAAATAATCTAGAAATAAAATTTTAAATATATTGAGCGTATATGTTTGAAAACGTATTGTCGTTTAACAAAACTGGAAGTAATTTTATGTATAACGGTTAGCAAGATTTTCAATTCCTGTCGGTAAAGCTCATTTCTGTAAAAAAAAACTTAATTTAAACTATTTTAAATTAAAAAAATAGTCTAGAATTACAAATTTTTGCATTGTAATAAAACTGCCTTCAATTTTGCTAGACAGTAGGGAGGGACTTAACCAGAAAATTCCCAAAATAGTTCTTTAGTGATGTAATAAACCTAAATACCCACAAATTTGACAATTCATTATTATATACAATTTCAGTAACATATGATGCTGTTGTTTCCAATCCCCTTGGTGTAGGAAAACCTACACCACATCCAAAGGACCTCAGTCCTTGGCAAAGGGTAGTAAGCAGCTTCATTTAAGGCGAGATACCACTAGGACTGAAGACTGACTTTACCTCGATGAACATCGGTCCCTTAATTTTGAACCGAGTCAAGTGACGAGACCGGAACACTTGACCCCGCACCTCCAGAGGTATTTTAGAACTTAGAAGACATTGCAGCCACGACAGATTTTTTCCGTGCACCAGCCGACATTAGTGTACACTTCGGTGGTTTTGTCAGCTACGGCCATCGAACCAACGACGTTTAAATCACTGGCCCGTTGCCTTTGTCGACAACGCACAATTATGTTTTAATTAGATGATGTATATCTGTAAGTGGTGGTTTCCTTTCGTTAATGTAATCTGCCTACGTTAAAATGGTTATTTTAGAGCAAAATTTTGATTTTATTATTATTATTATTATTAATATTGCTCTGAACAGATACCACAGACAATCTCAACAGGGACATTAAAGAAATACATCTACAGCAAAATCGCGACAGTACACAAAACGGAGCAGGATTTGTTATCAAGGGGAAAACGCTGGGAAGATATCTAGGAAAGCTGGAAAGACTACAGTCATAAATCCCGTATGTAATCAGTGGCAAACTTTAGACTAAAAACTGGACACGATTGCTTGGCAGAACATTTAAATCGAATCGGCATACTAACCACAAGTGAATGACAGATCTGTAAGGCAGGCAATAGGAATGCAGAACATCTACTATCTTGCCCAGGACTCGACCCAGAGTCCCAAACAAGTGGTGACTTTTCCAAATTATATTGGGACGCTAGAAACACGATGAACTCTTTATTACACCCAAAAGTGACCATCTCTATTCACTGATAAGCATTGTATTTATTTTATTTTCCTTGTTCTTTGTTTTATTGTTCCCTGTCCCTTGCTTCTTCATGTTGCCTGTACAGGTAGCCCTCTTACAGCACGGCATCTTACAACACGGCATCTTATTCGCAAAAACCTTTGTACAACACTGTACTTCTATAGCACAAGATAACATGATTTTTGTTTAACACATTTAAAAACTAAATTACTTTAAAATAATGACGGGAAGGAATAATGAAATATAGTGGCATTATATGAAAATGCATAAACAAATTATAATTTATTCATTTATAACTCTATAAAATTACAAGAAGGCCTAAGTTTAGGTGAAAATCTTGAATCATTTTTCCTGAAGGCAGAGCCTTCCACTGAAAGGAGCCGAAAATTCAAAAGGGAGCTGCAAATTTGCCTATCTCCATACCGTGAATCTACAATGACCTTGTACGAACCAGCAAATAAACCAAAAATTACAGATTTTTTAAAGAGGATAGAAGGTGCAAAACATCTAAATAAAGAAAAAGGTACTGAAAGTGAAGGTGATATCGTTCAATTGAAAAAAACTTTCTCATTTGATTGTACTGAGCGGTGATGAGGAAGAAATTTGCCAAATTAAGGTCGCATTAAATGAAAATATTTCTCTGTTTCTTTTCGTTTTGTGTTATACATACATTTTTATTTTTAATAAAAATTAAGTTGCTTATATGGAAATTAACAGAAAAATGTTTGTTTTTAATAAGTTTTCGTAACGTAACCCCCTTTTTGTACCGGCTCTGGGTCTCATATAATACGGTTTCACACAACACGGCATTTTCTAGGAACCTATCTACCGTGTTATAGGAGGGTTACCTGTAATTTGTATTGATTGATTTCCAAACATAGCCATATGAAAATAAATTATTGTTCCATTTTAAAGGCCAGAGATTTAGAATTCTGAAACTGCTTTACTTGTATTCGTACTATCATTGGATGAGAACTTATGGCCTATTTAATAAATCGAAACCTATATTTAAAGACCGGAAGTAGCATCTTAAAACGCATTTTCTAGAAAACTCATTTTTCAGTTACTTTTGTAATCGAGAAAGCTAATAAGTAAAAAAGTTTTCATTATATTTCATTAAAATTTTACAATATTATTTTACATATTGGTAACTATGTTTTGACGTAAAATCTATGGTATATGTGTTAATTAAATCATTTTACAGGTACCTGTAAACAATTTTTCCAAAAACAATTTTTTTTAAATTTAGTGTTTTTTCACTTTTTTGGTATATTTCATTGATTTTTGGAAACTTTTACTTTAGAAGAAAGTTTCCCAGTAGGGTATAGTAAAAAGGAAATTAAAATATAACTAGTTCAATTGAGTGTATGGTCTCTGCCGTATGCACTCAATTGTACTAAAAATTTATAAAAAAATTCCTCTATTTTGAAATGTTATGAAATTTTTACCACAACTATATTTGTTTTCATGATTTCATATCACATTTGAACTGAAAATATATGTATTAATCAGTACTATATATTTTTGAAAAAAAAATACTGCGAACTCAGGAAGAGACCTTAAACACCTTAAAACATTTCATAGTAACATTGGATCAGTTATGAACGCAAGAATATTACAGCATCCTTCTAGACAACAAATGTGCTGGTTGACAAGTGGTAACTTTACAGAAACTTTCTTAGAAAAATATTCTTGTTCCGACTAAAGGCCTGGTGCTAAATAGTTTTAACTGCACGACAAAATACTCTTAAATACTTTAGATTAATAAATAGCTGACAGAGGAAAATTTCGAAAACCTTTTTGATACTTTGTCTCTCTGAGTCACGAAATTTTACTCACCTCGAGAGGATGAGAAAAGAAACGAAAAGTGATTACTTTTTGATCGGAGGTCGGGTGAAGATTGCTAGGTAATACGATAAGAGTTAACTGAGCAAAATTATACCTTCAAAGGGAACCATTTTTAGCGTCGTATCACAAAGAAACGCCAAAGGACTGTTTTTGAACGTAAATTTATATCTAGACGTACCGAAATCGAGAAGATGTGACAATATTCTTTGAATATTTTTGCATTTGATAATTAAATGCATCCTAATGTAATTTAAATTAATTGCATTTATTGCATATGTCCTAAAGAAGGCTCAGATTTTTAAGTAATAATAGATCACAGTCTTAAGTTAAATGGAATTCTACATTTTTAAAAAAGATAAAATTAATATATTAAGATCGAGGTGCAAAAAACCTCCAGATCTACGCATAACTGCAATTTTATCTTCATTTAAATAACCTGTCTAGTAAAATGTAATTTGCTACATTTATATGCGAAAGTGTACAATATTAAATGTTATTCAACATGGATTAAAGCTACACTGTTAAATGATGCATTGTCTTGAGTTGTTACAGTTATAAATGTTATTCAACATGGATCAAAGCTACACTCTTAAATGAAGCATTGTCATTAGTTGTTACAGTCATAAATGTTATTCAGAAAGGATCAAAGCTATACTGTTAAATGATACATTGTATACTGTTAAATGATACATTGTCATAAGTTGTTACAGTTATAAATATTACGTTGTCAAATGGCATAATGCAGTTATATGTGTTACAGTGTAAAATATCTATAAAAGTGTTAAATTCTAGACTGTTACAGAATGATATCTCTCAAATATTATTCAATAAATATCTAAACAATGTATATAGAACCTTTGTTAAAGCATGTTGTTATAAAAAGTAAAAGCATTCTAGGATGTTTAAAAGATAACAGAGAATATTGGAACTCAGAAGTACTTGTGGAGAACGAATAAGCTGGGATTAAAGCTTCTTAATTGGTTTGAAGATAAAAGCTAATAACCATTGCGGATTTATGAAGCTTTTACCATCAATTTATTATATAGAAAGACATTTAATTTTAAAACGAAGTAGTTTAGGGATTAATTAATAAATTTATATTTACATATCAAAATTACTTTACAAATGAATAGATGCAACGTTATATTTACGCAAATTACATGTCTCGAAAATCATGATCTGTTACATGTTGTAACTATGTTTTAAACGCTCTTTTGTTAAACGCACTTTAAAATGTTGAATGTGAGAATGTTACAGATATATTATGGCCTAAAAATTATACATAACTGAGAGAGAAATATATTAAACAGCTTTGTGAAAGCATAGAAATGTAAATATGGAATCATCTTAAAACTCTTAAAAATACACATAAAAATATATATTAGGATAAAACATCAAAGATTAAATCCTTAAATTTAGATAAAATGGGGTAATATTTCCAAGGTATGCATGTACACAATGCTAATGTTTTCGCAAAATGCAAAATGCAAAATACTCCATAACATTCCTGAATGTTGTATGTTGAAATATGCTGTAAGAATGTTTAATTTTAAAAGATTGAGAAATATTACGCATGCCAAAAGTTAAGATGGAAATTAATTAAAATCCTCGTATTTAAGGCTTCTGTGTACTAACCCTATTGTATTCGCTCCCCTCAATGTTAACGTATGGAGAAAATGTGTCTACAATTTACAGCAACATAAATGCTGATAATCCAATAAAAATGGTATTTTCAGATAGCCCGAACTTTTCTGCACCTTCCAATAGGGTTCCTTTTAAAACTTTCGTTCACTAAAGGAATTTACGAGCGTTTAAAACACACAAGACCAGATTTTCTCCCCGAATAATTTAAATTTTACAATATTATTTACATTTTTTTAAAAAGAAAAATGCTCCAAGGTGTATAATTTCTTTTTTCTCTATTACGGAGTACAATTACAAAAAATTTCAATCCGATTCGGCAATTCTTGGACACATTTTCTCCATAGGTTAACATTGAGGTGAGCGAATCCAATTGGGTTAGTACACTGCAGCCTTAAGATTTTTTTTACATCAGAGAAATTTATATAAAAGAAAAAAATTGTGATTTTCTTTTGCTTTAGTATCTGCTTACTCTCATTGTGTCTGTAAATTAATGAAATGAAACACGTAAAGGAAATTTTAACACTATTTTAGTCCATTATTTATTTTTTCAGAAATGTTACACTATGTAAAAAAAAACTTTTTAATTTTTTTTTACTACTTTAAAATATTATGGTTCGAGTGCTACTTTGAACTGAAATTTTTATCCATAGAATTAAAAAAATTAGGATAAAACTCACGTTTATTTTTCTTCTCACACAAAAGTGTGTTAACCTAAGAAATCTTATCGATAAAGCATTGAAAATTTATTCTTATTTCATTTATGAAAAACAGCTGGAAAAAAAATGAGGCTTTGAAACAAACCGCAAGTTACGTAAATCATATTCAAAAAACCTTGCAACGTAAATACAGATAAAATTTTAAAAATTATCATTAATCTCCCCTGTATATATAAGCAGTTTTCCTGTTTGAGTTGTTGTTTTTCTAGAGATAGTTGTAAACAGAGGAATCTTACAGAGAAACCATGCAAAAAAATTTTGTCAATATATTTTCGATAAACTATTCAAAACGAAAGAGTGGGGTTTTGTAAAAAAAAATTAGGAATTTAGTGAAGCGTGTTGAAGAAGTTTTGTTATGTAAATACCGATATGAATATGAAATTTGTTATTAAACTAACCAATCTCTCTCTACATATATTTACTTTATGATACCAGCTTTCTATTTAAGGAAGTTTTCGCATCGTAGATGCATGTCGAAAAAGAGATCGAAGAAGCACATTGCAAATATTAAAAAAAACATTGTTAATATATAAAAGAATAACTGTACAAAGCGTAAAATTGAGATTTGGGGCCGAAAGATTTTTAAACTTGAAAACATATTCAGAAAACCATGCTTTATAATTTTTCCTCTCTTGGTCTTGGAGAAATATATTCACGACAAAAATTCCCAAAGAAATTAACCAAAAAATATCCTGTACATTTTACTGACGTCTAAGTTAAAAAAATAATAAAAGTAACATTCATATATAAAAATAAATGCACTTTAACGTAGTTTTGTTTCCTGTCATCAAGCAATATTTATAAAAATATCTGGGGCATCAGCAATAAAAATACTTGAATTTCTTTATAAGATAAAAGATTGTATTACCCCATTTTTTCCATTGAATAGTTTTTTATACCCTTTTAAGATCGAAACGAATTAGGAATTTTATCTTTGAAAATGTCCCACATAAAAAGCATTCATTCGCTTAAATCCAGGCATTACTACTAAAAAAGAAACATATTAGACTATTTTCGAGATGGTAATTTTCTGTATATCCATGGAGGTACTTCATTCGCCGAACATTTTTTTTTCTTTTTGGAACAGAACTCCCGCGACATTTTTCATCCTTAAAACTTTTCCTCGGCGGTTTGCAATATTTTTCATCCATAAAAATTTTTAAGAACAACATAAAGTCGCAAAAATCTCTACATAAGAACGTTAAAATCCTTTAAGTGAAGTTTTTCCAACTTCGCTCTCAATGCCTTCTGAATATCTTTCACGTTATAAAAAAGAAGAAAAAGATGTTACTGTTTTTGTTTAGCTTTGCATCTATTTTAAACATTTAGTATGAATAATGTTACATTCATCCAGTGTGTAAAGCATAAAAATTACATATATTTTTAGCATGAGAAAAAATACTTAACTAATGGAACAGGAAAAATCTATACATTTTACTTGCTTACACACACACACACACACAAATATATATATATATATATATATATATATATATATATATATGTATATATGACATGGTGCTTACACCACGTAACTCTTTATCTGCTAATTAACTCATTGTGGCAGTCATCAACAAAAGGCCGGTGAAATAACTACTACTTAATAACAGTTAAGGGTTTTCTTTATTAACATTAATTAAAACTCCAATCCAGCTAATTCGCTATTTCCCTCATCTCTCAGCCCCACGACACGCTACCTGCCTGTTCGAAAATAATCTATAATCTGCCCTTTGTTCTACTTTACACGTTGCAATTACGCGGGCGTTAGTCAATATCTCGTGATCTGTGACTCAGCATCATGCTCTTTCGAACACACGATATTTGACGCAATCCTCTGCTGATCACTCAAGGACTCTCTTAAACCGAAGGATAGAGAGCGTATCGCCATCTGTTGGCTCTTTTAATCCCCATCTGGCTAATATTTCGCCCAATCATTATTTATTCATATTAATTTCTTTATATTTTGCATAAATCGACCCAATTAAACATAGTTAATCACAGTTTATGCTCTTGGACATTACATATATATATATATATATATATATATAAACCTCTATCTATCATTTTTAAAAGGAGTTAATGAACTAATCAATAAATAAAGGAAAACTATAGATTGTGTAATATGGAATATATATATATATATATATATATATATGTGATGACCCGAATGGTCATCTCTTGAAGAAACACAATCGAGGCCGAAATTAAATGCAATTCCAAATCATAAATAATAACTGGAGTTTATTTAACGTAAAGATTAACACATCTTAATCCGTTCGGAGCCAGCCAGCGTCTCTCCCTAAAAAGCGCGAAAAATAGAATTAGGTGAAAAAGGTTGCCAGAATTGGCGGAGGAAGTTAGTATGTGGAAGGCGGAGCGTTTACGTCAAGACAAGAAGGACGGGTTACCATGGCAGAGATGAAGTACAGAATGGGCGATTATAGATAGTTAGTAATATTATCACATATATATATATATATATATATATATATATATATATATATATATATATATATATATATATATATATATATATATATATATATATATATAT
Source organism: Dolomedes plantarius (assembly GCA_907164885.2). NCBI lineage: Eukaryota > Metazoa > Arthropoda > Arachnida > Araneae > Dolomedidae > Dolomedes > Dolomedes plantarius. Next base: position 22,007,170 of record OU015499.1, read on the forward strand.
GTATATATATATATATATATATATATATATGTATATATATATATATATATATATATATATATATATATATATATGTATATATATATATATATATATATATATATATATATATATATATATATGTATATATATATATATATATATATATATATATATATATATATGTATATATATATATATATATATATATATATATATATATATATGTATATATATATATATATAAATATATATATATATATATATATATATATATATATATATATATATATATATATATATATTAAGATACCTTAAAGTTTGATATCCCCAAAAAATATTTACTCCTGTACATAAATGCATTCATACATATTGTCTTATTGAAAATAAAATTACAAAGTTGTACCGAATTCCAAATATACCAAAATTAAAATAAAAAAAGAAACATACGTGGGTTTACATTAATTTTGTTTTAATCAAAATGGTCTTTATTGTCATTTGTTTTTTGGTAGTATTTTCTGCAGAATTGAACAATATTTTTTCTGTGTTGCAAATAGCATTCTTTTCGGCATGGGTTATTGTATGAGAATATAAAACTTTCAATTTTTCAAAGGCCACCCATTCTTCCGGAAGTGAATGTAAAGGCAGTGGATCTTCTTGAACAGCATCTTCAACCTTACGTCACACAAGCTTTCTATTGTTTTCAAACCACAAGTTGCGACATCATCGTCAAATACTACAAACGTATCAAAATTTATGCCAGGTATAATTTCCAATCTGTTCGAATCATCTTCAGTGACACACATTTGTTCCTCATCTTATAAAGATAATGGTAGACTGCCGTAACCACATTTCCTAAAAAAAGTTAATAATGGTGGACTGCTTCAATTGACGACAAGCACTCATCGCAGAATGAAGGACAAGCCTGAAGGACATCAATCTTTAGAGACGTTTTATCAGTTTTATTGCCTGTATCCATTAGACAAATAGCATTTCGTACAAGTTGTTTTCGATTTAATAAAAAACACTTTAAACCATTTAATAATACCAATGGCGGATCAAGGCAAAGGCACACGAAACTCGCGCCTAGGGCCTCTAATGGTCAAGGGTCTCCGAAATTTCAAAGAGATACATTTTGCGAACCTCAGGCAAAGTTACCATCTTCATCAGGACTATTTGCCGTTCGTTGAATGATATACGGCGTAGTACAAGTTTTTTTACTACTAAGTAACGGATGAATAAAATTTCCTTTCCGACCATGAGGAAATATCTTAAGTAATAAATAATATTTATTTATAGTATTTAGAACAAGGGGGGGCTCAAAATGAAATTGCGCTTGGAGAACTCCAAATGTTTTATCCGCCAATGTATTATACCCATATCTATAGGTCGCAGAACGCTTGTGTAATTAGTTAGATAGAAGGTCACTTTTACGTTATTTAAAAACGTTGTATCACTTGGGTGAGCTGCACAATTGTCTATAAAAAATAAAATGTTTGTTTCATGAGCATTTCTGCATAAAGGCTGCAGTGCACTAACTCTCGCTAACATTGAGGATTCGCTCACCTCAATGATTTTAGCCTATGGAGAAAATGTGTCCAAGGATTGCCGACTTGGATTTAAAGAATTTTTTTTAATTGTACTCCGTAACAGAGAGAGAAATTTTACACCTTGGGGCATTTTTCGTTTTCTTTAAAGAAATGCAAATAATATTTTAAAATTTAAATTATTCGGGGAAAAATTTGGTATAGTGTATTTTAAACGCTCCTCAATTCCTTTGGTGGACGCAATTTCTAAAATGAATCCTGTTGCAAGGTGCAGAAAAGTTGAAGCTATCTGAAAATACAATTTTTATTGGTTTATCAGCATCTATGTAGCTGTAAATAGTAGACACATTTTCTCCATACGTTAACATTGAGGTGAGCGAATCCAATAGTGTTAGTACACATCAGCTTTAAGGTCACGTTAAAAATATAGTAAAAATATTTGTAGTCATCCATGCCATGTTATTTGCCTAATTGTTTAGAGGTAATGTTTTTGTACTTTTATTGTATTTTCAGAGGGATTTTTTCCATATCTTCAATAATTTTTTAATATTTCTTGGAGAGTACGCATTTTTCACTTTGGAAGTCTAAAAGGAATATCTATAGGAAAAGTTCCGAAGAACTCAAGATAATTTTGAATATGCGTCGCTACGTTTGACTATTCATCAAGAACACCGCAAGTAATTGAAGACAACGTCCAGCGGTAGCCATGGAGCGTTTGTAACTAGCGCCATCCAATAGATAGTCAAAAGTTCATTTTCAAGTGAAACAGGTGCATCCCAGATGTTTCTACTCATTGCTTAGTAATGGCGCCATACTAGATCAATGCAGACATTTATATTTTAGGGTTTGATATTTTGAAAAACTATCGATCCCGTAAAATAGTAATAAAGTTGTGATATTCTAAACGAATATTGCGGTAAAACGATGGATAGAGGAAAGATCAATACAGTGTGTTTGCTTGTTTTATATGGAATTTATACACAACTGGGAGAAATTAAAGACGTACGGGAAAACGATCGATCGAGATTTCACAATATTTATAAACTGATTCTTATAGAATTTCAAATAAAAATTATAACTGAACATGAAAAATGCTTGCTTGTTTTCTTTCTTTCTGTTTCAAAAGACACTGGTATTTTAGTTTACAGTAACAACATTTTTACTCGCCGTTATTCATATGTTTAAGGCTGCCGTGTACTATCCCTATTGGATTCGCTCACTTCAATGTTAACCTGTGGAGAAAATGTGTCCGAGGATTGCCGACTTGGATTAAAAGATTTTTTTTAAATTGTACTTTGTAATAGAGAAAGAACTCTTAAACTTTGGGACATTTTTCATTTAAAAAGAAATGCAAATATTTTAAATTTTAAATTTTTCTAGGAAAAAATCTGATATAGTGTGTTTTAATCACTCATCAATGCCTTTGGTGGACGAAATTTATAAAATGAATCCTGTTGCAGATGCAGAAAAGTCCAGGCTATCTGAAAATACCATTTTTATTGGATTATCAGCATTTATGTATCTGTAAACAGTAGACACATTTTCTTCATAGGTTGACATAGAGGTGACCGAATCCAATAGGGTTAGTACACGGCATAGGGTTAGTATCCCTAACTTCTTTAGTCGTGCATTCAGCAGTAGCCATTGAAAGTACTTCAATTTGGCGTCATTTTATTTGAAAACAAATACAACGAACTTCTCCACAGAAAGTATATCACGAATGGCTTCCTCCCATTTGTAAAAAAATCGCAAGCGGAATCTATTATACGTTCAAAATATTTTGCAACTTATAAAAAAATGTGCAGATTTTAAAATTTTTGGTCTCTGAAGAGCAAAGGAATTGAACATGACTAAGAATTTGTACATTCCGCATTTCAAACAGCCTTATATAAGGGATAATTAAACGTTTGCCCTTTTGGTCTGCTCCAAATAATTCTAGAAACGCCAAACCCTGCAATATTTCAGTTTTCAAAATGTACTGGATTTTATCAGTTGATTTAATATATCCATTTTTACCTTTTATTTTTTTCCGGAATTTTAGTGTTTGATTGTGATCTGGATGCGGAAGCCCTGTAGCATATTGAAACGAAACGTGTTGAACTGGCGTGGTATCCGAGTGGTCTAAATTAGCAGGCCAGAAGTAACGAAAAACTTAACTTTTATTTACACAAAACGTAACAAGAGAGATGTTGGTTCGAGCAGTCTACGGTATCACCAGACTGGTGCAAAAGATTTTAATAGCGGCAACTGAGTCTTTACGGGAAGCAGAAATCTGAACAGCCCCTCTGGCCCAGATATTACAGGGGCTCTCTCGAAAAAAACAGAGTCTCGCATATATACCCAGTTTTGAAACCTTCGCCGGTGGCGACCAGTTCTATTTTCTAGCTTTACTATTTTCTAGCTTTACTTTTACATTTATATTTAAAAAGGTCATAAATGATAACCAATAGGTAAAATATTCATATCTATAAAATTTTATTGTGTGCTAAGATATTGATATTGTTAATATTTCATTTTATATATTTCATCTGTCTGATTAACAATGACAGAGTTGGTACTGGCACAGCCTCTGACCGAGGTATTTTTTTCCGTCAAATTCTAGAATATGGAATTAATTTCCTTTTAGAAAGAAAGAAAAATTCCGGAAAATCTTCCTACGAACTTTCAAGGCCCAACTTGACGAATATTTAAAAAATACCCAGTGAATTTTTAGTACTGGAGGGATTAACTCAGCAGTAAAATTGTAGCTGAAAATATTCTCCTGAGAGATGATAATACGAGACAAGTTTAACGCGTGAATTCTTATACCGTGAATCCTTATACCGTGAATTCTTTGAGCAACTGTCCGTAAAACGTGCTTTTGATTGCGAAGGAGTTTTCCTTGCGTATAGAACAAAACTTAAGAAATTGTGATTTCTTTCAATATATAATTTCGGTATGAGATCTTTTGATAATGAATTCCAATTTCAACACACTCTAAAGACCATACTCAAATACACACACACACCATACATATATAAATAAATAAATATATATATACATATATATATATATTTAAATATATATATATATATATATATATATATATATATATATATATATATATACATACATACATATATACATGTACACTCTGTCACAAAAAAATATAGGCACCCAGAAGGAAACGAGCTATTATCACGAAACTTAACATGTATGTAGTGTATGAGGAGATAAGCAAATGATTACAATTTTAGAGGAACAGACCGTTTTATTAAGAAGATATGGCATGTAAAATGTTACAAATCAGTAGTAAATCCACCTCTGGGAGCTACACAAGCCGAAACACGGCGTGGCATCGAATCTTTGAGGTCACCTATAACCTCCTGCGGAAGATCATGCCATAATCTTTGCAATTGGGCAGTTAATTCACCAGTATTACGGTACGGCTGCAATTGCCTTCCAAGCATGTCCCAGACGTGCTTTATTGGCGAGAGGTCTGGTGACCTGGCAGGCCATAGAAATACGTCATATCCTTGAAGACATTGTTGGGAGAGTCATGCGGTATGTGGACGAGCGTTGTCTTACTGGTAAATGGTACCTGGGCGACTTCATAGCATAGGCAGTACAACTGGCGTTAAAATCTCGTCCACTTAACTGCGTGCCTTCAAAGTGCGTTGAAAGACGACTAGAGGTGATCGTGTGTCCCAACAAATCGCTCCCCACACTGTAGCACCTTGTGTAATCGCCGTATGCCTCTCGACAACAAATGCCGGATCGGACCCGTGGCCTAGCCTCCTCCACACGCGTATGCGCTGGTCATCACCATTGAGACTGAATCGGGATTCATCGCTGAAGGTCACACGCCTCCAGTCGGTCACACTCCAGCTTGCCCGAGGTTGGCAAAAATCCAATCGACACTGCCTATGATGTGGGGTCAGTGGTAGGTGTCTTAATGGACGTCGACTCCATATACCTGCGTCTGCCAGTCGTCTCACTTTCCAACGAATGGTTTCACTTGATACTACCGGATGTCTGGAAGGTCGTAAATGGCGTCGAACCGATTCTAGCGACGATTCTAGCGTTGTTGGTGCGGACGTTACCACTCTTATGATTGCGCGATCCTCGCGCGCATTTGTGTACCTGGGATGCCCTGACCCTCCGCGACGGTAGACTATCCCTTCCGTGATCCATCGCTGCCAACACCGAGCAACTGCCATATTGCTCCTACCGAGGTAGCGGCCGATAAGCCTGTTCGACCAACCTGCTTCTCTGAGGCCTACTATACGCCTCCTCTCAGAGTCTGACAATTATTCGTACTGTCGCTGGTTACGTCTCAGGGACATCTCTAGTCACAATACAGTCCCTCCAAATCGACCTATTTGTTTGAATAACCCTATGGCACGAGCAATCATGCTTTTAAACTCTCCCGGCTGCTCATCTTATATGAGCACAGTGCGCTTTCCCTGGTCTCATTGGCGTCGAAATTTTAATCATTTGCATATCTCTTATCAGACTACATTCCTGCCAAGTTTCGTGACAGTAACTCGATTTCTTCTGGGTGCATATTTTTTGTGACAGAGTGTATATTAATTATAATTAAGTTGAACTTTCTTTAATTCATCTATAAAACTTGAAAGAACCAGGTAATCGGTTTTAATCACAAACTGTTGCAGACAAAACAACTTAAAGGTAAGATAAGCAAGCCGGCTCATCCGTTAACCCCAAATCCCACGTTACTTTCTTGGTATTTATCTAATAACATATCAGAAAATGAAAGTATTTGAGTTCTGTTCTTTTACATTTGAACGTACATATCCAAGTAAAGAAAGCGTAGTTTTTTTTAACCTTTATAAATTTAATTTTTTTCAAAATAATTTTACTTTCGTAGCGCGAGACATCATTAATTTAATAGTAAACATGTCAAAATATGAAATCATATGCAGAAAAGTAAAAGAAAACAGTATTCCGTAAAATACAGTTTTATTTGTAAAATATTTATTTTTACAAATAGAATAACTAAAACCTAAATAAGATAAAGTGGCGTCTATCAGACGCTACGTGACCATGCCTGCAATTTTTAATTACGCGATCAGTGAAGGGTTAAATCGAAGATTTTATCTTTCTTTTTTTAATTTTATCGCCAAAGAAAAATTCCATAATGAATGAAATCTCAGTAATACGCAATCTGCATAATAACGTTATAAAATCTGCATAATAACGAGCCGTTAAAACAAGTTCTGATTCTTGCGCTTGAATTTGTGTCACGCGTGCCATTTTCATGGAAACGTTTATGCCAGCATCAAAAGCGGCCGTTGAAGCACATTAATAAATTCGCGACAGCTGTTGAAATGGTAGTCGTGCACTTCAACGGCAGGTGGAAAATTAGCCGGCCTTTGAAAGAGGCGACACGACGAGCGAGATGTGTAGGAGCTAGTTAAAATGGGTAATTGGGATGCGATTTTGAAAGCTTCCCTTGCTTGAAGTACTTACCTGAATTTTCGCCGTGTTACACGGGCAAGAAGAGGAAATACTTCCCCAATTCGGAATTTTCTATCTGTGTCTGAAAAGGAGGTCGATTCATTTACATGCTTGAACAGAATACTAATTAAATGCTATGTATGCTTTTATTAATTTACGTATTCATTCATGTGCAATGAGAATTTTGTGAATAGCAGCAGAACATAATGAAATTTTGCCATAGAAGCTTATTTTCACTGGAAAATAAGCTTATATTCTAAGGAATGTTGTTAATATTTATTGCGCGCTTACCCTTGTCTCATTGGCGTTGAAATTTTAATTATTTGCATATTTCTTACCAGACTACATTCCTGACAAGTTTCGTGATAGTAGCTCGATTTCTTCTGAGTGCCTATATTTTTTTGTGACTGAGTGTAAATACACACACACACACACACACATATATATATATATATATATATATATATATATATATATATATATATATATATATATATATAATATATATATATATATATAATGTGACGGCTTTAACTTTAACGGTACAGATGATGGATTCACACAAAGGTAGTCGTGGACGCTGTAATATACACACTCGACGGAAGAACAGGAACACACTGAAGAGCTGGAGTACTTTATTCAATGGAAATATACTTCAAGACATCAGAAAAGGTACACAGCAATACATAGTTGAACGAATTGGCACAAGCTGACGACAGGATGTTTAACAATAACAGCAACGGACAGCCCGGAGCCGCCGGGGCTTGAGAATCAAACACGGTTACATCATAATATAGTTGGAAACAGTACGCGGACAAGGGACAGAAGAACTCAAGAGCACGAGCCTGAAGGCAAGCAAGCAAGGCAAAGGATGGAGGAAGGAAGGACCGAAAATCGCTGCTCAACGTTTTTATACCATGGAGGCGCTAGAAGTCTAAAATCCTTTTAATTGGTTAGAATTGAACACGTGAGTCTATGAATTCAACGTCGCAAGACTTTCCGAACTGGTGCGGCGTGGCAAGATACACGCATGACGCTGACTCATGTCTAAAAATATATTTACCGTTCGTGCATTGAAGAGAATAGAATAGTCGGTTATTTCGTTTTTGAAATCGGGGCTGTGCTTTATTGAGGTTGAAAGGAATTTAGAATACGCGTTAGCTTTTCAAAGGCAATTAATAATGGTGAGTGTTTTTATTACATAAATGTGTGGGTGTGTAAAAAACATTTTCATTTAGCAAACGAGTAATGTTAGTTTAGATATCTACTTAGCAGTCGTCCATTGAAAACACACTTTGCTTCTTTTGTCCACAAGAACTTCTAAAGACGACAAAAAGATTTTATACGTTAATTATTCTTAAAATGTATAGAAGAAAATTATAAATTAAAGCTTTTATTAATTGAAAACATACAAAAATCTTAAACTTTAAGTTCTTGCAGCACGTTATAAAGCCGAAATTCATGTTTAAATGATAAGAATTTTAAATAGCGCACACAGAATTAAAACTGAAATGTTACTGACTGATATACAGCGATTAAGAAAATCAAGAATAGTAATGCAATAACCACTATTAAAAGTAATAAAATCCTCAATGAATATGTTACTTATAAAAATTACAACAAAATACGCTTCAAAAAGAAATAAAAATTTAATGCATTTTCTATTTTAAGTTTTATGCATGCTGAAATACTGCTGATTCTGTATCATATCATCACTATCGGTTAAATCAACGAATGTAGTACGATTTTTAAAGGTATCCTTGGACAACTCATCTTTAATTCACATTTAAGCTCTTCTATGCTCTAAGGAGATAGTACACGGGCAGCCACATATCTCTCTGGATTAATTCATGGAAATAACAGTTGTAAATACACGAGAAAACAACAACGAATACGATAAAAAGAGTAGATATATGTATTATAACATGCTTTTAACCCTCTAAACGTCTGAGAGTTTTTTCACTCTATTTCCTACTTTCGACCAGAAAAAGCGTCACTGACGAATTATTACCTCTGAGACACTTTTGAACACCGAATTAAAAATGGATTAATCTGTCGCAAACACTTTCAACTTGAATATCTGTAGATTACACCACGGTAGAATGATGGTCAGGCAGGGAGGGAAGAAATTCAAAGCCAACAAAAAAAATTATGGTTAATGTCCATAAAAATCCAAGTAAAATTGAATTTTTCAAGAAAACGTGACGTGATAGAAATTCTTCATTTTTTTTTTAATCAGCACCAAAAAATACATAAAGTTCAGCTATCAATTCCCTTGAATTTTTTCATCGCAGGCCTGTGAATCATTTCTGGACCATATACACTGCTGGCCACCCAAATTGCAGCACCAAGAAAGACAAGAGATATCACAACAAAATTTATTTTGTAGATAACATGTTGACCAAGTATCAAATGATTAAATTTATAGACTTCTGTGAAGTGTGGTTCCTGCCAAAATCAGTAGCCAGAGTAGCCGCCATTGTTGGAGATCACTGCTGCCACACACCTCGGCATTGATTCAAAGAGACTTTGGATGAGTTCTTGGGGTACAGCAGACCAAGCAGCTTCCACACGTTGCCAAATTTGATCTGCTGTGGCAGCTGGGGATGGAATCTGGGTCAATCGTAGAGCAACCATGGACCACATGTTTTCTATCGGCGAAAGATCCGGAGAGCGAGGCGGCCAGGGAAGCAATTCAATCTGGCGATTGACCAATGCGTGCCACGTGTGGTCGCGCATTATCCTGTTTAAATATGGCTGTGGGCAAGCCCTGAAGGTAAGGAAGGACAACTGGCTCCAACACCTCGGAGATGTAGCGCTGGCTGTTTAAAGTACCAGCAATGCGTACTAGAGGTGTGCGAGAGTGATATCCAATACCGCCCCATACCATAATACCCGGTGCAGGACCAGTGTGGCGGTGCATAACGCAGCTGTTCAGCAACCTCTCTTCACGGTGTCTCCAGACTCGAATGCGACCATCGTGGTGTTGCAGACAGAAGCGTGACTCGTCAGTAAAGACAATTTCATTCCATTCTGCCGTCCACATCCTTCTGTCATCGCACCATTGGCGGCGGAGACGTCTGTGGTTCTGCGTCAAGGGTAGACAAAGCAATGGACGTCTTGCGGACAGACCACTCTGCTGTAAACGGCGTCGAATGGTACGCGCAGACACTGGATTATGCGTTACAGACTGCATGTGCTGTGCTATGGTTCGTGATGTGACTGGGGGCTGGGGGTGCCTTGGGTGGATTGCAGATCTGTACTGTATATCCGGCATCCTCCAGCCCCACAGAAATTGAAAATGCATCCGAACTTGGGAAATTAACCCTCTACTGCGTATTCAGGCTCTTGCTACGTAGTGACCGACTTTCAGGTGTATCATAGACGATAGACCTTGTAGGTCTGGGGTTCCGAGGTGTCAATTCAAGGTTCGTGATGTGACTGAGCGATCCGTCACTGCCATGCGCACAATTTGCCTGTCATCACGTGAAGTGGTGCGCTGAGGTGGATGCGATCGAACACGCCGGTCCGTCGTACCCTCCTGCATCCAATGATCACATATCCGCATTACAGTTGTTTGGTTTCGTCCAACACGACTTCGGATTTCCCTGAAAGATAATCCACAATCTCGGTAGGCCACTATCCTTCCTCTGTCGAACTCGGATACTTGATCAAAAGATGATCGCTGTTTTCGACGACGCATAATTGATAATTTTTTGAAAAAACCACAAGAAAAACACAATATCCGAACTTGAAATCGTCGAAATCTCCAAGCCTTAAATAACGCTTTGAAGTGGCATGTTGTAAATTTCATGTTATTTGCATGTTTCCTTCAGGGTGTTGAATTTACAGTGGCCAGCAGTGTATTTATCCAGGTTTTAGGATACTTAAAAGGGGGCACAGGATCTTGAAGCTAGACGAAATGACTTGGAAAATATGGATATAATAAATAATAAATAAGATCTAATATGATAAATATGGTTTTATTCTAACCACCAAAAATTCAAATAATATTAGAAAAAGAAATTTTCTTTCTTTATACATAAAAAGTACACACGCCATATATAAAAATGGAAATTATAAATCTACAAAAAATTTTCAAATTAGCAGTTTAGAATTTTATATGATTAACTAGTGATGAAAAATCATAAAGTGCTGTGCACATCATAAAATTGAGATATATGCTTACAGAAAATAATTAATGGTCAGAATACACTTATAATATATTTATTTACCTGTAATGTAAAACCAGATAAATTGTAATACATATTATTTAAATTAAAAATTGAGCATACAATTGGAAAACTTCAAAAATTATCACAATTATTTGCATAATTTTCCCACATATAAAAAAAGTTTTTCAGAACTGCACATTTTTCTGGTTTTAAAATGTAGAGTACTATGAAAGATACATGAGTATAGTTTTATCAGTTTCCTATTGATAGTTTAAAAGTAATGCTGCACACAAACTCAAAATTTGCAGTTAATCATATAAAATTCTAAACTGCTAATTTGAAAATTATTCATAGATTTATAATTTTCATTTTTATGTATGATATATTTAAATATATGTACTTTATATGTATAAAGAAAGAAAATTTCTTTTTCTAATATTATTTGAGTTTTTGTTGTTGGAATTAGACCCATATTTATAGTCATTTCATCGAGCTTCAAGGTGCTGTACCCCTTAAAATTGGTAGAGTCCTAATTTTCGAAACGCTGACCAAATTAATATTACTTTTTTTAGTTTCAAGACCTGTAAAAAGTATTAATTTAATCAATTTGAACTTTGATTTGGGGAGGAATTAAAGTCAATAAGGAATGTCGCTTATTGTTTAGATTAAAAATATAAGATATAGCGTATTTTTTCGGACCATAAGACGCACCTTTTTACATAAAAAATCGACTTAAAATTGGGGTGAATCTAAGGGTTCAAAGGTAACATTAAAATAAAATGAATATTTTATTATATATCTGTGCTCAGATGACAAAATGTTATAAGTCCTTTTTTTTTAAATTTACGTGACAGCATTTCTAAGATTCAAGATGTTATCAAAAATCACTAATTTGTTTTACATGAGCAAACGTGGTACCAATGTTTCAGAAAAATAGTTGGCAATTACTTACAGTAGTTAAGTAAGCCCGTCTGCACACGGAGCAACTCAAAAGAAACTGATAACCGACTCAAATCACTAACCAGTCCGTGATGAGTCGCAACCTATGTAATTGAATGGAGCCACGCACACGGCGCAACTGGTTACAAACCCGTCGGACGGGTTTGTAACGTAAACGTTTGTTTGGAAGCGTAGCTATAAAAAGACAAGCATCCACTAAAGCATGCATAATCATTTCAACGAGATAAGAAGACTCAAAATATTATCCTATATCTGTCAAAATAAAGATCATCAAGTTTGAAACATATTCAGTGATCTCAAATGATCGGGAAGGACTAATTAGAAATGTAAAAAAATTCCCCGGATACATTTCCAGAAATAGTTTCAGAATTCCATCGAATTTCACACTAAAGCTATTCATCACTTTTAGATATCATTGCTTGTATTTTTCATAAATCATTGCATTTGCATATCTTGTGCATCATTACCTTTTACATTATACATATCATTCCAATCATACCTTCTTGTATATCATTGCTTTTATCGCCTCTATAATTTTGATTGCATTCGTTATTAAACGTTAACTTTTTATGTATGGTTGTTCCGCTTTTCTTCTCAGCTTGTTCTCTCTGGACCTTGCGTCAAAAATCCCTGATCAACCAACTAACCAATCACCTAAAACTATTCGATGATTATTTAAATAGATTTTACAGCTATTTCATTTACTATATCATTAATCAATATTTAAATAATCAAAATACGTTAAAAAGAAAACATTGGTCAACGTGCTTATAGAAAAAGTCCCAACCAACCGAGATAGACTTGACATTTCATCTGAATCATTATGTTTCCCTTTCGACCTTTACACCTTCCAGAGACCTTAAATATCGGGATAAAAGCCTATCTTTATCCAATATTTAAACTTTATTTATTACTTGCAATATTAAAGTGAACTTTTTACCATATCACGCGATGCTCGGCTCAGTTTTTGAGCAAATTTCTAAAAGACGCCATTTTTAGAGCCGGAAATCGTTAGACAAAAATTTAGAAAAAAGTTTCAAACAATGTGATAAAGCGATATTTGATAACGTTTTCTCTTTCATTTTGTTTTGTGGGGAAACATGTTTCCTAGTATAAATTGCGAAGAAGTAACATTAAATTTTTAAATTGTGGTGTCTCGTTTAAAATATTTATTGATTTTACATTAGAGTAGTCATCTAAGAAAAAATAGCGTTTTATTTTGGAGGTTTCATTTTAAAATATATACATCAATATGCACTAATAATTATAATGTTTTTTTTATTTTTTTGATATTTAGGGAATACATTGTCATCCAGCATCAATTACATACGAGAAGCATTTGTATAATTCGTAACTTTTTTTACCAAAGAATAGTGGAAAATATTTATTTTTTATACTTTTACTCCGTTAACCCTTTCAGGGTAACAACGACGGTGAACAATGCGGATAAAAACATATTACTAGTGGACTGTATTGACATGAATTTATTACAGAACAAACTATGCTACCGTTTGTCACATAGATAAACAAACAACGTTGCCACACAGAGCGGAAGAAACCACAGATGAATATTAATAAATGTAAATACATACCAAAGCGACATCTACATACTAATAGCTCGAAACACAGAGGCAACAACCTCCACCGTTTGCACGGTGAAAATTTTTACCCCGATTTTTTTTAACCTAAAAAATCTTGAAAATTTTTCCAATTAAACGTTGCAAAATGTTTTTACTTCTTTAAACTGATAGCAGATGGCAGTACTAACCCTTTTTCTGCTCCTTTAACTGGAATACTTTGAATGCAAATGAAAAAAAGACTAGATTTAGGCATTTTCACTGTGCAAACGGCGCGCCTGAAAGGGTTAAAGCCTATTCCCTACGACAAAATAAGAAATAGCTGCATATGTTGTCGTATTATCAATTTCCAGAAAAATGCACGTAGATGTGAACTAAGAATATTTGATGAAGATTTGATTGATTTTTTAATTATAAAGGGTCTTTTTCTAGGGGCATACGAAAATTTCACCTCGAAAAAATGACATCATCGTGACATATATTCGTAATATATGACAATGTTCATTGGACAATAACAACATTTTCTCCCGGAGAAACTTTCGAATGAAACGGCCTGTTCCAACTAAGTCCGGAGCGTTACGTGACGTCAGAGTAGGAATTTTTAACCAGTCACATTGCTCAATTCACTGACTACGTGATATATCAAACCAATCACTGGTCATGTCAACAATCTCGGAGCCAACATAGTAACGTAACACAAAGCCTCGGATACAATGTGAAAATGCCTTAAAGCCCAAAGTCTCAAAAGTGCGTCTTTCGTAAAAACTAGTTGGTACCCGTCAAAACATGACGGCTGGATAGTAAATAAATGTACTAATACACAAATTATACTCCACACATCATTGCCAAATGTTGAAAATCATAATATTAAGAATAGGGAAATACACTTTAAAAAATTACTATTTAATCCAGCAAAAAGAAATAGGGTTACTCACAATTCGAAATTAAAAAAAACCGTCAGGTTTAATTCTGTATCTAACAAACATAATTAATAATAAAAATGACAGAGAGCTAGAAAGATTCCTCGGAATAAACAAATTAACGTGTTCATGCGTCCTATGCTTAGTAAGTATCTAAAGCCAGATTTAAACATGTCACTGAGCATGCTCAGAAACAAACTGTGTTTATGCGGCCTCATGCTTAGGGAGTTTCTAAGCCAAATTTAAACATGTCACTGAAATTGCAAAAATTGCAGAAAGCAATTTTTGATTGTAAATTATCGCTTGTGAATAGAAATTGCGGTTACAAAAACCAAATTTGACACATTTATATATTAAAATCTTTCGTTTGAGACGAAAATGAAGTAAATGGATGCAGTAGTTTTCTCTCCCGGACTGCCCAAAGAATCAGCTTAGCAACTTAAATATATAGAAGTTATTACTACTCGCTAAATATGATGTATTGATCTGTAACAATGGGGGGGAGGAGAAGAGTCACACCCCCCCCCCTGCCCACGAGCCTAAACATCGGCAGAAAGAAATGCAGTTAAGATGTTAAATTTTATCCCCCCCCCCCCCAATGAGAGAAAATAGCAATATGCAGAGAATCATCTATTTTTTTTCTTTCTTGGTAATATTAATAGTCTTGATAATTAATCTTGGTGATATGGTTTTGCTCCAATTTCATCTGAATAAAATTTGAATGAAAACGGTTATTTTATGCAAACAAGCAAATGAAAAATCTTTCATTTTGACATTATAAAATCCTGAACTAGCTTTTTCATCAATCCTGTTAAAATTATATGAATAAAATGCAATCTCGCTGTATAAAAAGTAGATTATGCAGTATACAGTAGGAAAATTATAGTATTCAACAGAGAGCTTTATCATGAATAATTTTCCCTTACAGCTTATTGGAAAAGTTATATTTAAGGGTCTGGTTTCATTTGAAAATGCAGAATTTCATCTGATATTCCCCTAGGGAAAGAGGGCTATGAATATGTCGCGAGATAATCACGTGATTTAAAGTTTTCCATTTGGACCGAACATAAAAACTTTAGTTGGTCTAACGGCATTAATTTTGATTTAGCTAATGCTTTCTATGATATCTACATGGTTTCCTCCAAATTACATTCGTCCGGTTACTGTATTTGTACCATAAAACAAAATTAATCCATGTAATCCATGTATAAGTAAACGTCTAACTTAGGATTGCAAATAAATTCCGAAAATAATTAAAGTATATCAATACAATTTTTGTTTATATTTACATACCTATTAGGATTGGTTTTTGAAAATTCTAAACATTTTTTAGATTTAAGAGGTCCCAGAAAAAAAATTCTTCAAATTTTCGAAAAAAATGTATCACATTAAAAGAATTTCTTTTCCTCTTAAAATGACGTTTAAATCATGTTTCTATGTTAATTAGAAAAGGATATATTATTTTTTTGTTTGCAACATTCTAATAGCAGCCAATCTATATATATAAAACACATCCGTAACTGACTGACTGACTGACAGACAACGCACAGACCAAACCGCTGGACCTAAAGGGCTGAAATTTTGCATGCCGATTCTTCTTATAGTATAAGGGTTCCTCAAACTGTACTATATTCTTTAGTATGTTCTATTAGATTTAATTTGAATATTTTCTCAAACATTATTTTGTCTATAAAAATATCCGTTACGATTTTTATAAGTATTTTTTTGTTTTTGATTTTTTTACACCAATTGCATACATTGATCGTTGTATTTAATTTGAATGTATTCCGTAGCGAAATACGGGTATTTAGCTAGTTTTTTTTAAACCTGTAAATGCGTTTTTCTGCATGATGGGTTTTTTCACCATTAATCGTATTTAAATTCTTATAAGTCAAGAACCATTAAATATAAATGGTTCAAACTTGGAAACGTGTCTTTTTCACTTACAGTTCACTATCTGTTTAACGACGCTCTACTTAACGACGATCTCTATTTAAAGACGATATTTCCCAGTCCCGGCCCCTCCGACGTAAAAAAATTCTATTTAAAAACGACGTTGTTCCCGTTTAACGACGAATTTTTTTTTTACATGATAAACTTTTTCATCAACATTTTATCTGCAGGAGGGGAACCTTCTGTGGGGCAAAACAAGTTTGGTTTCAATAACAGACGCGAAATTCACTTGATGTTTGCAATGTTGCACACATAGACTTGTTGCAATGGGAAAAACGGGGGGGGGTTACTGTTGGGGTTACTGTTTCTCGGAAGATCGAATATTCTTTCTTGGAACTCTTAGTGTGGGAGCTGAATCACTCTATTGTCCCTACCCAGGGCCGCCCAGAGGGGGGGCAACTGGGGCACTTTGCCCCAGGCCCCTAACTGCCGGAGGGGCCCCAAAGCAATTTAAAAAAATTATTTATTAGATTTCCTCAGAAAATATAACAAGAGAGCAGTGCAATGAAATATAATAATTATGTTAATCATTCATGTAATAAAATTTTAAGTATGAGTAACTTAATTCGAATGTTTGTTTTCGCCTCTTTACATTTTTTATTTTTCTTGGGGCCCCAACAGAAGTTTGCCCCAGGCCCCGTAAAGTCTCCGGGCGGCCCTGTCCCTACCATCTGTTGTCATATGAACTAACTAATAGCAGCCGTCTCTCCTTCCTTCCGGGAAGCAGGTACTAATGTTTAGAGAATGCATGGTTGTGTGTAGGAGCTCATTCCAGTACGAATAGGCGGTGAGAAGAGAAAAATGGCATCAAAGCGAAAGTATCTTACGAAAAGATGCTACACGAAAACTGTCATTACTGGGAAGAAAGTGTTGGAATAACAAAAGTCCAAATCGCAAGACAATTTCAGCTACCCGAGTCTACTCTCAAAGGCATTTTAGCAAGCAAAGAGAAAAATTCTTGAAGCAGCTCAAAAATTTGGTTTGAGATCCAAATCCAAACGGTAGAAAATTCAATGTGGCCGATCAGAAGAGTTTGACAAGGCAGTCCTGCAATGGTTTTATGAAGCAAGAGCTTCCAACATTCCAATTTCCGGAGTGATATTTAAAGAAAATACTATTGTTCTGGCAGAAAAGTTTGGAATGCAAAATTTTCAGGCTTCGGCTGGTTGACTAGCAAAGTTCAAAAAAGATATGGGCTTGCATTTAAAAGCATATCTGGCGAAAGTGGATACGTAGATGAAAAAGTAGTGGAAGAATGGAAAATAGTGGTGAAGGGGATATTAGATGGATATGATGAGAACATATTCAATGCAGTTGAGACGGGCCATAAAACTTTAACGTATACGGGCGAAAAGTGCTTTGGTGGAAAAAACAGTAAGGAACGATTGACTGTTTTACTGTGCACTAATTCGGGGGAATCTGAGAAATTTCCACCACTAGTTATAAGCAAATCAAAGCAACCAAGTTGTTATAAGAATATCACCAGGAAACCTTGTGAGTATCGGAATAACAATAAAGCGTGGATGACATCAAAAATTTTCATTGACTGGATTAGAAAATTTGATGCAAAAATGCATCAAAAAAATAGAAAAGTTTTACTTTTAATCGGCCGTTGCACCGCACATACTCCAAATATCCCTAGACTTACAAATTTGACTATTCATTTCTTAACAGCAAATTGCACTAGCAAGTTGCAGCCATTAGACCTGGGTATCACTCTCAGTGTGAAATCATACCACAGAAAGTCTTTAATTAGGAAATTAATAAAAAGTCTTGTTGAAGATGAGGATGTTTCAATTCAAGATTCCTACAATTGGGATGAATCTGTTTTAACAACAGATTACAGAAATGTAGAACAAATTTATGAAGATATAGTATACGAAAACACAGTGTCAAATAAAGAAGGTGAAATTGAAGACACGGAAAACGAGACATTGCCACCGTCTTACACAGATGCAACTTCTGCTCTAGATGTTCTCCGACGCTATATTACATCGAATATGGAAGATGACACATTAAAAATTTTAGAAAATCTGTAAAAGGAATAAAGTAAACAAGGCGAAAAATGAAGCAAACAACACTTTTTGGCTTTTCTAAAACCTAATTTATTGTATTGCTTGTACTGTTTTTTCAAGGTAATTTAAAATTATTTTTGTGAAAAAAATAATAATGATAATAAAAATAACATTTTTAAACACGCCAATATATTAAGAAATATATTAACAGTCCTAAGTCTGTAAAGTGCGATGGGAAATGTTATTTTTTCACAAATTCTGTTTAAGGGTGATCTCTACTTTAGGACGATTTTTCACGGTCCCTTGAAAGTCGTTAAACAGAGAGCCAACTGTATTTTACTTTAATATTGATTCAGCAAATTTGAAAAAAATATTTGCTTTTGAAAATATGATTTTTTAAAAATAAGTTACATCATTTTTATAAAATTTTTATTCTAAATACTTTTAATTTTTAAAAATATTAATATTTTTTTTAAATGCTGGATAAAAATTAAAACTTGTATATTTCTGTTTAATTTAATGAAAAAATTTGAAAATCGGCAAATAATTATTGAAATTTGGTTTGTACGATATACCATATTTTTACCGTATACAGACATACATACATATATATATATATATATATATACTAGCTGTTTACCCGGCGTTGCCGAGGTATTTATTAATCTCAATTTTTTACTACACAGGAAAAGGAATGAATTCTACCTATAGTGTAAAATCTAAGTTATTTTATTTACGGGTGTTTAAAAGTATATGTACAGTATACAAATGATAAAATAAAATTACAAATTCACTCTATTATTTAACTACAAACTTGATTATAAACAACACTTTTAGTTTCCTATATGCATCTCAGTGACTCCGAAAACAATGGATTTGACACTACTGTTGGACATTTTGGACATTTCCCTTTTCCCCCTTTGTTCCCCAATGCTGATTGGGGGGGGGGGTGAACGTGCACTTAAACGGCATCAGTTGTGTCACTATTCGTATCAGTGACCCAGAAAACTAATGATTCGACACTACTCTCGGTCATTTTGGACATTTTATCTTCTCCCCCTCCCCTTGCCTCACCCCTCCAACGTTGATGGGGATGGGTGCTGAACTCTCATTTAAACGGCACTGGGATTGCCACTGTTCCTCTCAGCGTACCCGAAAACTATGGTTTCGGCGCTCGGTCATTTTGGAGATTTTATATTCCCCCTCGTCCCCCCTATGCTAATGGGGGTTACTGAACTTGCACTTAAACGACATCTGGAGTGTCACTATTAATCTCAGCGACCCCGAAAACTATGGATTCGACAGTAATATCAGTCGTTTTCGATTATTTTTACATGTGGCCCCTGCCCCCCTAGGGTGCTATGGGTGTCTTATTATGAATCTAAACCATTCTCGAATCAAGTTAATTGCACACAAAATTTCATAAAAATCAGTCGAGCCGTTTAGGAGGAGTTCAGTGACATACACACGGACAGAAGAGATATATATATATAAAGATATATATATATATATATATATATATATATATATATATATATATATATATATATATATATATATATATATATACAGTCGAACCTCCATATATCGAAATAGCAAATTGTAGGAAAAAAATTCGATATATAGAAATTTCGATATATAGAATTGATCTTAGTTTTATTATAATTCTCCTAAAAAAATTAAAGCTAATTTTCGTATACGAAACTCCATTTCTAATTTATATGCGAATCCCATTAAATGAAAGTTAATAACTAAAAATGAATTAATATGAAAGATTTATTAAAACAATAATGCAGACAGTGGTTACAATGATCACAGTTACATTCTTAAAAAAAAAAAAAAAAACTACGAATATCTTGCTGAACAGCCAGTTTTGTGGAATGTTCAAAGAAATGTTCGTATTTATTCAGTCCACTAAAAACATCATCAGGGACATTTTCCGCGAATTGAAGTCCACGACGTATTGTTTCAAATGCCAAAAATTGGGAGATTTTATTCTAAAGTGGAATAAAATCTCCCAATTTTCCTTGAAAAAATTTCGATATACAGAGATTTTTTCGATATATAGAAACAATTTTTCTATGTAATGAACGGAGATTCGCTAAGAGTTCGATATATAGAAAATTTCGATATAGGGAAGTTCGATATATGGAGGTTCGACTGTATATATATATATATATATATAAATATAAAAGAGCTTGTCTGTTTGTTTGTCCGCTATAGAATCATAGACTGTTTCACCCACCGGGACCAGATTCGGCACAGTTAATGTTTTGGACCCGAGAAACTTAAATCAGGAAAAACGAAATTTGGGGCTCAATTAGTTTTTTTAAATTAATTTTTTAATGTTTTTTGTGCCGGATAGAGGTGCGTCTACCCCCTGTGGTTTTCCCTCAACCAGCTGCGTTAAGAGGGGTGGTTTGAGAATGACGGGGGGGGGGGGAAATTCCAATGTGCGGGAGAAAGAGGGTTGGGAATGACCTTAAAATCAGACGAAGGTCCGCAGGCTCAAAGTTTCTTTTTTTCTTATTGTTTGTATATCATTTCAGTAGAAACGTGCTAAGCGCATTCTGTCTGGCCAGATGAACATGAAGAGCGGGAGTAGCAGCCCAGTATTTTTTTGATGGAATGCATGAAATATTTTATATCTATATATATACCCGGGCAACGCCGGGCAATAATGCTAGTATATATATAAAAGAGCTTGTCTGTTTGTTTGTCCGCTATAGAATCATAGACTGTTTCACTCAGAGAGACCAAATTCAGCACAGTTAATGTTTAGGACCCGACAAACTTAAATCAGCAAAAATGAAGTTTGGGTCTCAATTAGTTTTTTTTAAATGAATTTTTTAATGATTTTTGTGCCCGTAAGGAGGTGCGAGGTACCCCCTGTGGATACAGGCGTTCAGTGAAATACGAACCTATCCCTCTTCCCCCGCGCGGGAGAAGAGGGGTGCGCGGGGGGGGGAGAGATTCATGGTAATATTCTTTAGCCTTGCCAACTGACTGACTAACTGACAGATAACGCACAGTCCAAACCGTTGGACATAAAGAGCTGAAATTTTGCATGGTGACTCTTCTATAGGGGAGTTTATAGTGGAAGGGTAAACTGAGAAAGATTTTTGAAAAATTCTTCTTCGATTTTTTAAAATTAAATTTTTAAGCTGTTTTTCTAATTTTTTCAAGTTTCCATTTAAAATGATAATCCGAGGGTTATAAAATTTATATCACGAGAAATATCATAAAAATTCTTTTAAAATGAAATCTTTTTCGAATCTTTACCTACCTCCCTTTTCTGATTTTTGGTGAATTTTTAAAGATTAATTTTTAGAATGTAATTTATGAAATGCTGATCACGTGGTTTCTTTTCTTTTTGTGATACTTTAAATTAATTTTGCTTTACGTGCATAACAACGAAAGAAATTGACAAAAGAAATATTAAAATACGGTATAAAATTTAACCACTAGACTAACTAGAAGTTTTTAAGAATGCAGTTCAAATTAGTATGTTTCAACACAACTTTCCCGGCTCTGCTTTTTGTCCTTTGTTATTTGCAGTTTTTCTCATCGCTTGAACCGATTTACAATTTGCTTTTTCTACTGTTTTTGGCCTTGGGAAAATTAAAAACCGATACGGTTTTTGGCCTGTCGACAATAAAAAACCGAATCACCAAAGTAAGGAAAATAGGCTTCATGTGAAATCGCGCCTTACTTTGAATAAATAAAGGGGATAATGCATCTTGCACTTTACCTCTTGGGTGATGCGGAAAAAAGTGCGTCTCTTGGGTGTTGTGGAACAAACTGAGCTTTTAAGGGAAAAATAAAGGCAAATGTAAATTATAAAACTTATTTCTAATTAAACAGTGGATCAAACAAATCTAATTAAATCTAATTAAACAGTATCTCACAAATATCATTAAGCAATAAACTTATTCAATCCAAATGTGCGAATCACGCAACACTGTGTTATTAATTCTCAATAAAATCAGACTTATAATCAGACGAAGGTCCACAAGCTCAAAGTTTCTTTCTTTCTTATTGTTTGTATATCATTTCAGTAGAAACGCGCTAAGCGCAATTTGTCTAGCCAGATGAACATGAAGAGCGGGGGGTGCAGTCCAGTATTTTTTTGATGGAATGCATCAAAATTTTTATATCTATATATCTACCCGGGGATCGCGGGGCAATAATGCTAGTTACATATATATACACACGTATTGATGAGAGGACGCCCAATCAATGAGAGGAAGTGCCAGAATAACAGGGATAGACGGTCACTTTTGGAACATGTAGCAATACTAATTTTCTCGTAAACGTTTTCGTCCGAAAGCAGCTTATATAAGAGAACGCAAACCTGATGCTGGAGGGCGCTGTTTACTTGATAGGACCATACCACTTACCAACCCCACTTGATGGCCAGAAATATCGTATTTTTCTGGAGGAGGTAGAAAACTCAAAAACAAAACAGAATCACATAGGAATGTATGACCGCAAACGCAAACCTGGTCAACTATAGGATAAACAAAGATGCAGAAATGTTGACTTCTCATTTCAGGATCTTTATTTATCCTCATTCAGCTCATCAGGTATAGCTCATCAGGTTTGTGTTTCCCGTCATACATTCGTATGTGATTCTGTTTTGTTTTTGAGTTTTCTACCTCCTTCAGTAAAATGCGATATTTCCGGTTGGTAACAGGTATGGTCCAATTAAGTAAATAGCGCCCTCAAGCGTCAGGTTTACGTTTCCGATCATACATTCTTATGTGATTATTGCTCGTCTTCATGCCTATTATCACCCCTCTGAATCTGTCGCTCGAATTCGGCAACACTCTGTATATATATTATATACATTAATATATATAAATATATATATATATATTACTTATTATATTTATTATTTATATATTTTTTTCTTTATTAAGTAAGAAATTGAAAATATCTTCATGTACCTAACAAAGTACAAAATATTCTTTTCTAAGAATCTTCCTGTAAATTTGAGGTGTGTCTTATCGTTCGGTGCGTCTTATGATCCGAAAAATACTGTAAGTCTGACGACAGTATTGAAATTGCTAAAGTCCAAGAACTGAGAATCTGTAATCACAAATCATATTGTAAAATTAATATATAAACTCCTAGGAATAAGCAAATTATGTTCTGAAACTAATAAGTTTACTCGCGTAAAAATGTTACATGTAGTTCTTATAAATTTCAACTAATCTGATAGTTTTATTAATAATACAATTGGCAAATTTATATTTAAGGTTCACTGTTGTTTGCTTTCTCGAAAAATTCCAATTAACTTTAAATAAAGGTCAGTGTTATAGAGATAAATTATAAACATTCCTGAAATTCTCAGACAATCCTAAATGTTTCGCTAGTCTTAAATTAAAATCGACAATAATTAATTTAGGTTTGTTATGCTTCCAACTCAATTCAATTACTTTAACGAAGTTAATTAATATTATGTTAGCATTATTGCTATTTTAAAATAAAAACTACATTCTTTATCATAGTTGTTTTATCTTTCATTTTATCTTATTTAAATATGGTGTTCTAAATTTATTTATTATTCTATATTTGTTGCTATTTTAGTTTTTCAGAGTTGTTTCAGTAAATAATTAATACTGTGATTATCACCTAATTGAAATTATTAATACGTTGATTACTTTACTAAATTATTTAATTTTGTAATCTAATATCATTACGCTCTACAAAACATTAGAACATATGAACAAATTGAAGATGTCCCCGAGGCAGTCTCTAGCAAGCTGGAAAATTTGTAATTATAATCGTATGAGAGTAGTAAAAAAACTTGCTCTCACGGGAGAAGATTTGAAAAGAATCTTCTTAGAAATGACTTTTTTTCACACCCTCTTTAAGGCTGTACTTCTTGAAGGCTGTACCTCTTTAAGGTGTACTAATCCTATTGGATTCGTTCACCTCATTATTAATTTATGGAGAAAATGGGTCAGGCAAAGCTGACTTGGATTGAAAGATTTTTTTAAAAATTGTATTCAGTAATAGAGAAAGAAATTTAACACCTTGAGGCATTTTTTGTTTTGAAAAAAAAATACAAATAATATTTTTAACTTTAAATTATTCAGTGGGAAAATCTAGTAGAGGGTGTTTAAAGGTGACAATCGACCATGGAAAAACTTTTTTTTTTATTTATTAACCAATTGCTATGAAATTTTGTATACTTATACAGAAATGGAAATTCTAAATTTAAAAAAAAATCAAAATGTAATTAATTAAGGTATTAATTAAAATCGGTTTGTTAATTAGTCTATTTAAAAAGCTGCATGAGCATTAATTTTTGTCTCATATATTTAATTTTCTCTCTTAAGCTAGCTTTATATAGTTATAATAAAAGTCAGTAGCAATATTTGATTTACAGTCATATTTATAAAAACTAGAAAAGAAATCGATAAAAATTGGTCATTTTATGCAAAATTTTATCAAAAAAAATTTTTATTGTAAAAATTTTAAGTTTTAAAATAGTATAATGAATTAATTACTAAGTTTTATTCTAACATATATAAATATTTATATGAAAAATCCTTTTATGAAATTTTATGAAAATTCAAGAAAAATTATGACGCATGGAACATTTTGAACTTACCGAAACGACACGAAATCTTGTTTTGAGAAAATGGCATTTAAAGTTTTAATTTGACTAACATTTCCATTGTTTCCGTCTGAAAAAAATAATTATAACTCGGTTAATGATTATCGGACCAACATACTTTTTTTTAATTTAAAGCTGATTAGTTGCAGAATCATTTTTGAAAGAAAAAAAATCGTTTTTGGGACATATTTTTGTCAATCTGAAGGTCCATTGTCGCCTTAAATGGTCGTAAATTCCTTTGGTGGACGCAATTTATATAATGAATCCTGTTGCAAGGTGCAGAAAAGTTCAGGCTATCTGAAACTACCATTTTTATTGGATTATCGGCATTTGTGTAGCTGTCAATAGTAGACGCATTTTCCCCATATGTTAACAATGAGGTGAGCGAATCCAATAAGCTTAGTACACAGCAGCCTTAAGGCCAGTTTAGACTGCGTCCGTCAGCATCAGTGTTACTGATATCAAATATATTTAGTATCAGTAATAGGTAAATATATTTAATATCAGTATAGGTTAAATATATTTAACCAATTACAAACCTCCGAACGATTAGCCACGAAATTCTTAAGGTCTCCGATTGGTTTAAAATATGTCAATACGAATAAAGCTGAAGCTGAAGGACGCAGTGTAAACTGGCCCTTAATATTTGGATGTATATGACTACCTTTAAAACGTCGATTTTGACGATAATTCCGAAATTGTTTTAATTTTTTTTTAAATAATGTGAATTTCTGTTTCTAAATCTGCTTTTTTTTTCAAATGTTCGATCATTAGAAATGAATGTAGAGCTATTTAGAGATTAGCATCAGCTATCAATAGAAGTTGAAAGAATCAGAATTTCAATACTAAAAGTTGAAATCTTTAATTGTGTTTTCCAGTGCCGTATCCAGGTGGGTGTTACAGGAGGCACCCGCCTAGGGCCCGCTTGGAAGGGGGGGGGGGGCCAAAATGCTGTATTTGTTTTATTATTTTCCCAAACTTAATTAATTAAGGGCCCCAAATGCAAATTCCGGCCCAGGGCACAGTAATGACTAGTAACGGCACTGGTGATTTCTGAAGAACATATTTTTCATCAAAATTGTTAAAACGACGATAGTGATAATTCAAACTCTAACTATGATATGTCTATGAAATTCTTCGCGTATGTTTTTATGTATTATTTTCTGCAAAAAAATCAAAAATGTTGAATCAATGTATTTTGTACTTAATCTATATGTATAAAACAGTTCCGTAACTGACTCACTGACTGACTCACTGACATACAACACACAGACCAAATCGCTGGACCTAAAGGGCTGACATTTTGCATGGCGGTTCTTCTTATAGTGTAGGGGTGCACTAAGAAAGATTTTTGAAAAATTCTTCTTAAATTTTTTTAATTAAATTTTTAAGCTGTTTTAGTAACTTCTTTTAAGTTTGCATTTATAATAATAATTTGAGGGTTAAAAAATTTATATCACGAGAAAGATCATAAAAATTCCTTTAAAATGAAATCTTTTACGAATCTTTACTTCCATTTTCTGATTTTTGGTGAGTTTTTAAAGATTAAATTTTAGAATTTAATTTATTAAATGCTGATCACATGATTTCTTTTTCTGGTACTTTAAATAAATTTATCGTCACGTGCATAACAACGTAATAGACAAAAAATATTTTTTCCTTGCTAATGCGGCAGACGATTGGACATTATCCAAAAAAATATTAAAATACAGTAAAAGATATGTTCTTCGAAATGTACTATATTAATTGTACTATATTCTTCAGTATGTACTATTAGATTTAATTTGAATATTTTTTCTACATTATTTTGTCTATAAAAATACCCTTATGATTTTTTTATAGATATATAATTTTTTTTACATCAATTGTATACATTGATCGTCGTATTTACTATATATATATATATATATTTATATATATTTATTTATTTATTTATTTATTTTGGCATTAATTGCATATATTGACCATTGTATTTAATTTGAATGTACTCCTTAGCGAAGTGCGTGTTTTCAGCTAGTATCTCATATAACAATATTTCAAAATCTAATGACAATAAAACACTTACTTTATTGGAAGGATGGGTTTTACCTGAAAGTTAAGAGAAACTTCACATTGCTTTTGCTTAACTAAAACTTTAATACGAGGTCAATCTATGTCGTTGACATTTGCTCGTAGCCTATGTGCCGTGGGCTACTTTTATCCGTGCATTCTTGATCTTTTTTCTTTGAGAGGATTTGCCGTTCTAAAGGTTATTTTGAATTTGTATGAAACTTTCGTTTTGCCTGATTGAAATGATTCGGAGGGCCACAAAAAACTGTCGGCCGGGCCACGGGTTGAAGACCCCTATTTTAAGTTATCTACAATTACATATTTTTAATTTTTTGCAAAGATGCATTTGCGACCTTCCGTCTGTCTACGAGACACGATTGCCTCGCCGCCCATCTGCACAACGTAGGCATTTCAACCGAGCCTTCTTGCCCACTATTGAGATTCTGGAGAAGTAATGGAAAGGGACTAGGGTTTGGCGGTTTTTCAAACCCAGATTTAAAAAACTGGTTTTTTAAAATAAATTGTCACATTTTAAAACCGGTTTTTAAATTAAGAAAACCGGTTTAAAAGAATTCAAATTATTATGTAAAAGTTTTCATTCTATGCAACGGGCAGCAGACATATTTTTTCAACGTTGCGAGTTGCGTTGGCCAGTGCTTGTGCATTGTGCACTGCGCACGTGGAAAAGACGTGCCTAACTGACTTAATTTTATGTTAGTACATATATGCAATCCGTCACGAGTCACGACAGGTTCGCTTAATCTTGTAAAGGGAAAACTGGAAACAAAATATAAAGTTGTTATAGTTATCTGGAAAGATATTGTCTAGAATGTTTCCAAATTCTTATGTGGATACCGATTCTGATGAAGAGCAAATCGAAGAATCTACTCATTGGAGTAATGCTTTTTTAAAGGAAGCCATGGAAAAATCAATTCATAAGTTTCTTGAAGACCCTGAAGAAAAACTTACAAATCCAAAGACACTGAAAGCTGAATTTTTATGTTTTGAGGCAACGAATAAAAGAACCAAAAACTTAGATTTGTTATTTGATGCCCTGAAAACTATAAAGCCAAGCTCAGTAGCTAGTGAACGAGAATTTTCAATTTCAGGCAATATTGTGTCCGAAAGAAGAACAAGACTTAGCCACCGTTCAGTGAATATTTTATGTTTTTAAAAATCCGATTTTCTTAGGAGAAATTAAAATTAGTGAAATAAATATAAATATTATTTGAAATTTGAAATTTTGTTTGAGTTTTAGTTATTTTGTGTAAGTAATGTGTAATCCTTATTTTTTTTTATATTTTGACTTTGATATTGATTTAGTTTTTTGTTATTTTATATAAATTAAATAAAATATTTTCCCCTATTCTATTTTTTTTTTGACAAAAATTCGAAAACCGGCTAAAACCGGTTTTTTGGAAATCTGGAATTCGAAAACCGGTTTTTCAAAAAGTCGGTTTTTGTATAAACCCTAAAAGGGACCACCTGCTCCTATGTGGGGCTCTTCGCGGATCTACAGAGTTGTCGAGATATTGTGAAGCAAGAACGCTCCTAGGGCAATGACTTCGGTCTTCTGCTTTTATTTTATCGTTCCTTTGTAATCTCTTTTGCATTGCAATTGGAAATTAAAAAAAAAAATTGCAAAGATATATTATATATGTTAATCTCTCTCTCTCTCTATATATATATATATATATATATATATATATATATATATGAAACGATAACCTTTAATTATCATTAAATAGAACGTCTATTCAAAATTATTTCATCTTATTGCAATAGAATATCATCTCTCAACCAAAACTTGACCTAGGAATAACAGAAGTAATCTATGATATTCCCCCCTAAATCCACGCGCTGACAGGAGCTTATATAACGTGGAAAGTATTACAGTGACCATAGTGGTCCTAAGTACATTGCGTTAAGACCAATAATTAGAGTTAACTTATTAAAAATTAGCAGCACGTCAAGATAGTAATTATATAGAACAAACACAGAGTTAAGTCTCCCTGAGGAGTTACCAAGATATAAGCCTGACTTAATTTAAGTTTAAGGATGGAAACTTACACTTACATTTTATGAACACTCCACGTGGTTCGGGTGCACCACGTGTAGAACTTAAAACTTAGAAATAAAATAAAAATAATACATGACTCACGCAATTACAATATTGACAAGTCGATTGGGGACAGCAACAATACTCTTTATTCATTTTAAAATATTCCATCTGGATCATTCACTTAAAAAAAGGTAAAATGGTGGAATGACATGCTCCATCTCTCTCGCTCCCTGGTACCCCACACCATACACAGAAAAAAAAAAACATGCTCACTGTATCGTAGCCAACACCCGCCTGGTCCCCGCGAGAGCAGAGAAACCCGTTCCTTCAAGGTCGCCCAGCGCATGCGCAAATGGACGCGAAAAGCTCTCCTACTTTGCGTGCATCGCCCCCAGTGGCGATAATTTCCTACGATCTTTTATAATGCAATTAAATTGCAATTGAGCAAGTTATAAAGCACATGGCTTTATAACAAATAGTTCCAGCAAATTCCAAAAGCAGACCACCACGTCTGGCGTGAGAGTCAGCTGGCGTGATATGACCAGTCAGAAGTTCAATTTACTCGTACTTGGGCGAAGGATTTAGTTTCTTTCGCGCCTTTTGCCTCATCGCACCAATACAGTGTAGTCGCAATTCCTCGAGCTGCGGGGTTTGCTCCTATGTCCGTAATGTTCCGGACAATTTTAAAATGATGTATGTCATCCGCTATAAAGAACTGGAACTACCCAGTGATTATGTTATCAGTAAACCTTCTTAATGAACGATCAAGCCGTCTCTTCCTTTCTGGATTCGATTGAATTGACTTTCCATTGTGCCTGCCTCCACTCGTCTACAAAATGTATGAAACCCCTTGATCATTCTTGATTATATAAGTTCATCGTTCCGTTAACCTTACACACACACACATGCACACACATATATATATATATATATATATATATATATATATATATATATATATGTGTGTGTGTGTGTGATAATAATCACATTTGGAACACGTAGAACTTATGAGAGATACAGTCGGTACGAGGAGTGATGCAGTCGGGCGAAGTGTACATCCAGGAAAACACTTACGAAATTTAGGAGAGTAACACACTCGGAGCCGTAGAAGAGGAACACAGATTTCAGACGATATCCAGGAAATCCCCTTTATTTAATTATGAAGCATCGCGAAGGCTGCAGCGGCCACTGGACTTGTCCGGCGTCCATGCCAGGACGGGACGTGTTAACAGCAGTGTTTACATGCCAGAGTTAAGAGAAGAGCCGTCGTGCCCACCAGACTTCTGGCGTCTGTGGACAGTACATCTGACAGCAACGAGAGTTAGACACGAAGAGAGAGTAAAGTCTTCTGTTCATGCAATAGCAAATGGGTGTTTTGCGATATTTACGCCAGAGGGCCTAAACTACTTAATATGTTAATTGGGCGTCTTTAGATTCGTGGAGTTCACGTGTCCACTTCAGTTTCCCGAGGATTGATAGATCCCGCGCTTGTTAGAGCTGCGACCTATTGACCTGGGTGTAGGATAAGTGGCCATAAAATTCTTGTAAAGTGTGGTTCTGACGCGATAAAAGGGATAAATCCAGAGTGGTTCGAGGGTTCTTCAAGAATTTTGACATTATACTGACATTCGGAATCTCATAAACTTTTAACACTCATATCTGGGGATGTTATTGACTTCAGATATTTCACATGCCTACTTAATGATCTGCAGGGCTAATATAAATTATCTTATTTTACTTTTAGGTTGCAACTTTGGAAAAGGGGTCATGCTTTATTAACAAGAGAATATGCTTTAACGTAAAGTAATTTAGGAAGACGCGTTTTCTTGTTACACACACACATATATATATATATATATATATATATATATATATATATATATATATATATATATATATAACATAGGAAACCCAAAAACCTTAACTAGTTTCAAAATTCTTTTAAATTCCCTTGGGCGTAAAGTTAATTTCGCAGTTCGGTTTTAAGGACAAAGGATTTGAACGTAACCTAAAAACTTAAGTAGGCCATCAATATATCGTTCCTTAAAATCCCCAATCTCTCGCGCGGAACTTATATAAGAAAAGAGATGACCTCTGTCTCAGATTCTTGGGTTTAGCCAATAATTGCAGACTAATAGGTCATGTGACAAGGGTCTCGTAAAGTCTATAAAAACTCAAACATGCTTCAAAGAGCGGATTTTGGCGTGACTATGTTGCTTAATAAATACACTGTAACCTTTCGAGCAGAATGTTAATAAATTTGTATTTGCCGATTTGAAAAGGGAATTGTTTTTTGGCCACGACTACTTCTCCTTCTGTGGCATGCCGGTTCCGGTCATCCTTCGAACGGTGCCGGGCCGCTATGTTACAAATATATATATATGTGTGTGTGTGTGTGTGTAAGTAATATACCCATTACATCACGTCCTTAAATTATAATCTGAAAGGGAAAACTAGCTCATATTTACATAGCTGGAGCTAGACTCAGCCTGAAAGGAGTAAAATTAAATTTGGAAGCAGTCGGGTCGAATCGTTTGTTAGAGCGACAAAAGTACATCCATTCGTTTCAGAAGAACGGCTCGGAATAATATCACCTTTCAACATTAAACGCGAGAGGCGAGATAGACATGTGACTATTATTTTTAGGGTCAGCAGATTTTGGGGCTCGCGATGCCAACCCACTCCTGAATCCGAACATATACACGTGTAGAAATGCAAAGGCTTGCGATTCATGGGAAGTTCTGTGGCTAAGGGTTTTAAAGCGATAAATTAATGTTACAAGGGATTGTATTTAGGAAAGGGAATTTAAATTCTAGATTGGAGGGCATAATATTTAATGTATTACACATATATATATATATATATATATATATATATATATATATATATATATATATATATATATAATATTATTAAATAAGATGTCAAACTCTCTTATAATAGTCGGCAGCAAAAGTCAGTAAAAAAGTTTGTCAACATTTACTAACTTCTTTTTCCTATTTTTGTTAGCTATTTTTCAGTCAGCTAATTTTCTATTTTTTAGTACACAGCAGCTTTAAGTTTCTCCGTTGTTTTTATTTTTTTATTTCTTCCTTTTGTATATATATAGTAGATAATCTTATATATTACCCTTTATAACACTCTTTTTATCCATTTAATTTAACTGTCTTTTTTTTCTCAGTTACTTTTCTGAAGGAATCACTATATATATATATATATAAAACTCTTCGTTATTCTTTTTTTTTTGTGGTGAAATCGAAAACGGGACAATTATATTTTCAGTTTTCAATCCCTAATTTTTTCTTTAAAATGTTCTACCCAAAATGTTTGATAAGGGTAAAGTGATTTTTTTTACTGAGAGAAACTGGGTCATGGTAGAAAAAAGCTTGAGCACCACTTCCTTAAAGAAAAAGCCCAAACGCCGAGTTAAAAGTAAATGTAAAGTTTTTGAGGAAAATAATAGCTAACTTCGAAAATAAAATTGTCCTGTATTCGATTTTATCACACACACAAAAAAAGAAGAACGAAGAGTTATACATTTAGTCATTCCTTTAGAGAAGTAACTGAGAATAAAAAAAGACAGTAGTTAAACTAAATGGATAAAAGTATGTTACAAAAGGTAATATATAAAATTGTATATTATCTACACAAAAAGAGGGAAATAAAAATTAAAAACAATGGAGAAACTTAAAGCTGCTATGTACTAACCCTATTGGATTCACTCACCTCATTGTTAATCTATGGAGAAAATGTGTCTACTATTCAGAGCTACAAAAATGCTGATAATCCAATAAAAATGGTATTTTCAGATAGCCTGAACTTTTCTGCACATTACAACCCAATTTATTTTATAAATTTCGTCCATGAAAAGAATTATGGAGCGTTTAAAACACACTAGACCATACTCATTCTAAATTTTAAAATAATCTCAATTTTTAAATATTCGTTGCATTTTTATTTTAAATGAAAAATGCCCAAAGGTGTAAAATTTCTTTTTTTATTACGGAGTACAATTTTTTAAAAATAATCTTTTAATCCAAGTCAGCAATCCTTGGACAAATTTTCTCCACGGGTTAATACTGAGGTGAGCGAATTCAATAGTGTTAGTACACAGCTGCCTTAACTAGAATTCTTATTTTCTTCGGCTTAAAGGACTGTTGCCTAAAACACACTCTACCTTTGAAACTATATTTTTTCTGCACGTACCAATTTATAAACTGATGGATATTCCCTAAATATGTTATTTTACTAGTTTTCAGTTTACTATGATTGATAAGAACGGAATTATAACAAAATATTATTTTCCTTTCATACTAGAATTAATGAGACCAAAGAAAAGTCACTAATATCTCAAACTATAGTGCAAATACTTAGATTTATTAAATACCGCTTAATTATACAGCAGACTGATTTTAATTTAGTCTATTTATAACATATCTATCAAATATATTACCGTTTATTTGTGTTTTATTGGATTTCCGGGCCACTCAGGTCCTTATATGCATGCTAATAAAGACCTGCATGCTCACGAATCCCACACGTTAGGCACGTAAAGACGCCGAAGAAATTTGTTTCGTGCTGTGTTGGGAACGTAAATGATGTATTGTACTGTCTGTTGACAACAACTGTGCGATGCGGGTGAATGCAAATATCATTTATGCTGAATTCGTGCGAGACGCGAAGACTTTGCCTCATATATGCAAATTAAAACACGGAAAATTCGATATGTATTCTGACAAAAGGACATAATTCTTTTCACGGAATACTAGAAATGCGTGCGTTGCTCAAATCAACAGAAGTCTGAGTTATTCTCTTTACGCAGAACTTGTGATTCTTCTCTTTTAAAGCTGATGTGTACTAATATGATTGGATTCGCTGATCTCAATGTTAACCTATGGAGAAAATTTGCCCAAGGATTGCCGAAGTGGATTGAAAGATTTTTTTAAATTGTATTCCGTGATAGAGAAAAAAATTTTACACCTTGGGGCATTTTTCGTTTAAAAAAATGCAAATAATATTTTTAAATTGAAATTATTCGGGGAAATATCTGGTACAGTGTGTTTCAAACGCTCCTAAATTCCTTTGGTGGATGAAATTTATAAAATGAATCCAGTTGCGAGAAGCAGGAAGGTTCAGGCTATCTGAAAATACCATTTTTTATTGGATTTTCAGTATCTGTGTAGATGCAAATAGTAGACAGATTTTCTCAATGGTAAATTACTTTATTAATTTACTTTGAGTTGTATAAGTCCTTATGGAAACCTGCTTGTAAAATATGTAGATGTTGCTATCCGAGCTGGATACATATCATTGTAATATTATGTTAATTTTTTTAAAAAAGGAAAAATTGGACGAAAGCTGAGTGTAACACAGGATTACTTTAAATAAGGGTGGGGGTATTTATAATTAATGTTCCAATTTAAGTTACTTTTGTGTTATGTTTATCAAAGTATTACATGTAAAGCAAATAATTATAGATGTAAAAAAAATTTCTTTCGAGGGATGAGTTTTAATGCCTAATTGTGAGTATAATGGTGGTGGTCGGCGTTGCCTTTTAGTGAGTGATAATATAATTGTTTTGCAGTAAAGAGAGATTAAGGCCGTCTGCACACGGAGCAACTCAAAAGAAACTGATAACCGACTCAAATCACAACTCAAAGAAACCGACTCAAAGAAACTGTTAACGACTCATCACGGACTGGTTTGTGATTTGAGTCAGTTATCAGTTTCTTTTGAGTTGCTCCGTGTGCAGACGGTCTATAGTTTAATAGTCAGTCGCGGACCGGCGTTTTTGAATGTCTGGTTTGTATCGCGTGTGAGGGGCGAACGGTAGGGTTCATTTGATTAGGTGGACTTAGGGATATTAATCTAGGTTATTTTGCCCAGCCCAGAGGATAGTTGTGTTGGGTGTTCGGACATGAGGGTCCGATGTAGAGCAGCCACTATCGCGTCGGCCGGACATCAGAAATTGGCGTGTGACTACTTGGCGGGACGCTGAAATTCATTCTCGACTTTCTCAATGTGTAATGGATTGCCCGTTATTTGTTGAGTTCAAAAAGAATATGCCTTCTAACTTTAGAAATTGGGATAAGCACAAATTATTTACTGACTTTTATAGTAAAAAAGGGATTAGTTGCATTATGGATGTTCTTGTGCAAATGCATTTCCCTGTTTGATTTTGTTAGTGTGTGTATATTACATAACTATTGAAAGTAATTAGTTAATGTTAATTGTTAGAATTTTGATTCTTGCTGAATACTTGTACTTATGTAATATTTGTTTATGCATTGTAATATTGTAAATGAATGTAGATATGTATGAAAAGAGGATATGATTGTATAATGTGAAAGAATTAAGTATTTTCAATTAGTTCTCAGATGTTCTGTATGCCGAAAGGCGGGACTGTAAATTTATAGAATTTATTGAATTTCTCAATGGGTAAAATGAATGGTTTCTCAATGGGTTCTCTAGGGGGTTGTGTTAGCGAGTTACACTAAAGACTACTTGTGAAACGAATCATGTACTTGCCTTTCCGGGTATTGCGTCATTTGTTTTAGACCGGTTTGATCATAAAACCTGATAACCGGATCAAATCTTTAATCGAATTTCCACAGCTGTGAAGAAGCTACCGTAAATAATTTATTATTCAGTTTCCAGTAGTTGGTGCGTTTTAAACAAACCGGATCGTTGAATATCATTAGATGAGGCGTATATAAGGCTCACATACGATTCAGTAAAAAAAAAAGAGGAGAAGGAGGAGCTTTTCTCGACTATAGTTGAATAGATAGATAATGAAGCTGAGGACAATCTGAAGAAAGGTAATGTTGATTTATAGTTTAAGTTTAAGACGCAGTAAAGAAAAATAGAATAAGGGGCTAACAGTCTTTGCCTATGCCTAACTTGAGGTAATTCCATCACAGTGTATAGACACTGTTGTTTGTATATATGAGACTTGTTTTTTTTAATGAATTTAGAGAACGCTATTGATTGATATGGATATTTTATTGTTGAAGATTTTTAAACTAACTTTTAATATTTTAAACAAATAAATTTTAATTGTTATTGTTGAAAAAGTCTTGTCGTCTATGCTTTCATCAATAGTTTTAACGTATACCTATTGTAACAAACAACGTTTCTTCTGCGATTTTACTCTGCAATTTAATTATTAGGTTTTTTGTTGACGTGCTCGTTTCACGTGCACGCTGACAATAAAAGAGGTTATGGGCCAGATGTTACTGAAGGTATATGACCATAAAAGCTAAATAGGCAATGACCAGATGTTATTGACGGTATACGCTCATAACAACTGAAAGGATTATTAGCAACAATGTTATTACAATATTTCGCCCATGAAAATAATATGTTTTTACGTTTTGATACTATATCAGTGGCCCTGAAGATGGGGGGGGGGGGCGTTGAATGGAATTGAAGTAAGTTTAATGTTGATGCATATTAACATAGACGACAAGTGAAGTTTATTTTGTATTTTGAAAGAATTTGAAGTTTTGAAAAGTGTGAATTTCGGGGATACAATTAAAATGCAGACCCAAATAGAGAAGCTGAACGCAACAAATTACGGGAATTGGGCTGAAGATATGAGGTACATTCTTATGGAGCGTGGATGTTGGGGCATAGTAGCAGGCACAGAGCTAGTACCAAAACTTAAAATTAAGAATGAAAAAACGGAAGTTGAAAGCACAGCGAGTAAAGATACCGATACTACAAAGAGTGTAACTACTCAGGTAGAGTATCCGGGTCCTGAAGTTACATATCGTGACGTTGGGGATTATAATCGCCGTGCAGGAACCGCAATTTCATTGATTTATTTAAATATTTCCCCTGAATTTCGGAAAATAGTGGAGGGAATAGAGAATGCCCGAGAAACATGGCTCAAATTAAAATTATTTTTTGAACCCGACAATAGGTCGAGGCATATGCAACTGATTAATGAACTATTTTCTAGCAGAATTCAACCACATGAAAAAATTAGCCTGTTTGCAGCACGTTTAACGAGAATTGTTGAAAAATTACGAGGTATAAACCAACCAATTAATGAAATTTACGTTAGTTTTCAGTTATTACGCTACTTACCAGAAACTTATGATAGCATTTCACAATCCATATTACGATGGCCAGAAGAAAAATTTAAATTTAAGGACATACTCGTAGAACTGGTAGCTGAGGAAGATAGACTGACGGTACGAGAACAAGACCATAACAAAATGCATGAAGTCAAAGCTTATTCTGCAGTCACACGCAAGAAAAATATGACATGTTTTAGGTGTAATCAGGTGGGACATATTAAAAGAAATTGTTTCAATGGAAATCCCGTTAACGAGTACCAACAGAGACAGCGTGTTCCACCAAGACATACATCACCTTATCGGAAGAGTACGGCAGTTAGAAGTTATTCCCCTGCACGTGGAATAAGTCCTGTGCGTTATAAATCAAAACCAAATTCAGCAAATAAGAAGGTGAGATTTCCTTCGATTAATCTTGTGCAAACTTATGTGAGTAATTTTGAAGAATCTTCGAATTTATGGACTTTCGACACTGCTGCTAGTCATCACTTTTGTAAAGTGAAGGAGTGGTTCCAGGATTTTGAGGAAATAAAGGACGATAAATTATCCGTAGCTATCGAAGGAGTGACATTCCCGATTACAGGTAGAGGGACAATTCAGCTACAGTTTGGCTCCAGAACATTCCATTTGTACAATGTCATGTATTCACCTAATCTTAAAGTTGAATTTAATTTCAGGTTCTGTTTTAGACAGACAAGGTCTCAGGTTCGAAGGCGGTCAAGGTATGGTAAGAATTAAAAACCGGTATGATAAAACTGTTTTTTTTTGCCAAATTAAAGAATGGTTTATATCAGGTTTGTCCTAAAAATCCCCGAGTTGCCAGAATAAGAGAGGATTGCAGTGCTTGTGTGGCCAGGAAAGTTGACGATGAACTGGTACATCGAAGGTTAGCACATATAAGTCCATATGTAGTCCGGGATACAATTAGGAAACATGCCATAAAGGGGTTGGAAAAATTTGAAGATCATAATTTGACTGTGAAACCTGTACACTTAACAAGTTCAGACGGGTTAGTTTTAAATCTGTAAATTTTAGACGCTCTAAATATCCCAATGATTTGATCTATATGGATACTTGGGGTCCTTGCAGTACTATTGGTCGCAACGGCGAAAAATATTTTTTATCGATTATAGACGACCATTCACGTAAGTGCTCTGTTTACCCTATGTGTGAAAAATCTGAGGTTTTCCGGATTTTTAGAAATCATTTCGCTCGTGCAGAGAGGTTCCTAGGGCGGAAAATAAAAAGTATCCGTACCGATAACGGGACTGAGTTTGTAAACAATAATTTTACACAATTTTGCAATGATCATGGGGTAAAACATGAACTCACAAACACATATACACCAGAGCAGAACGGTACTGCAGAAAGGTTCAACCAGACAGTATCAAATGGGGCGAAGTGCTTGTTAGCAGACAGTGGGTTAGAGACAAAATTTTGGCCTGATGCAGTTTTAAGTTTCACCTATGTCTGGAACAGGGTTGTACATAAAGGTCTAAGTAAGACACCATTTGAGCTTTTTGGAGGGTATAAGCCATCGGTAAACCACTTGAAGCCGTTTGGGTCCATCGCGTATGTTGGTGTACCACGACAACACAGAGCGAAGTTAGACGCCAAGGCGAAGAAAGGGGTGATGATTGGATATGCCTTTAACACCAAGGGTTATCGGATATGGTTCCCAGACACCAATAATGTGGTGGAGACCATAAATGTCAGATTCTGTGAGGATTCACAAGGGATGGAAGGCGACAGTGGAGCAATGATGGGTCCCAGTGATAATCCTAACACCGAATCATACTCCAAACATGAGGGAGATGAAGACGTTTCTATTATCAATTTAGGTCAGAATCTACCCCGTGAGAGTGACGAAGATTTGGTGGAAAAAGATAGTCCTGAAGAAACCCAAATTGATAAGAGTCCCTTGCCAGCCCAAGATCTAAGAAGTAGCGATTGGAAAAGAAATCCATTTGGTCGATTGGAAAGAATCCATTCCGATTCCTCAGATAAAAATGGATATAAAGGGAAAATATCAGATAAACCAGCTACCGCATCCACAAGTTATGCCAGTTCTTGACTAGACGATATACAGATGCCTAATACTTACAAGCAAGCATTGAAATCACCACAGCATAAACAGTGGGTAGAGGCCATGGAAGAAGAGATGAAAGTCATGACAGAAAGACAGGTATGGCACCTAGTTGAGTTACCATCAGATACAGATATCATAGGATGCCGGTGGGTTTTTGCGTTGAAAAGAGACGAAAAGGGCGAGGTGGCCAGGTATAAGGCCAGACTGGTGGCACAGGGTTTTAAACAAATTAAAGGAGTTTCTTACGAAGAGACTTTTAGCCCAGTCATTAATTTCAGTCTAATTCGTTTTTTCTTCTCACTTTTAGTAGTTTTACAGGGTTGGACCCACAGACAGTGTGATGTCAAAGGAGCTTATCTGTATGCACCATTAAAAGATGATATTTACATGTCTCAGCCTCCCGGTTTTGTTGTAGAAGGTAAGGAAGATTTTGTATGCAAATTGGATAAAGCTATCTATGGATTGCATCAAAGTGGTAGAGAATGGTTCTTCGAGATTCATAAAGTATTGATAGAACTAGGTTTTAGCAAACTAAATTGGTGTAACTGTGCATATGATTTTAATTGTGTGTTGATTTTACTTGTATATGTTGATGACATGGTTTTGTTCGGTAAGGACGAGGAGATAATAAACAAAGCCATAGGATTGTTGAAGACACATTTTGATTTAAAAATTTTGGGAAAAACTAGAAAGCTGTTGGGAGTTGAGTTTTGAAGAAAAGGGGGGAGAAGTTTTGTTGAGTCAGTCAATTTATATTGACGATATTCGTAAAAGGTTTACAAAATTCTTCGTACCGGTTTCCTCACTTCCAATCAGCAAGGGTACAGTATTCTCAAAGAAACAGTGTCCACAATCAGATGTTGAAATAGAAGAAATGAAACAATATCCCTATAGAAATTTACTAGGCTGTCTATCGTTCCTCGCTAGTAGAACCAGGCCCGACATAAGTTATGCCGTTAACATTTTTAGCCAATACCAAAGTAATCCTGGTAGAATTCACTGGGATGGTTTGATAAAACTTTTGGGCTATGTTATACACACACACAATTTTAAACTTAAACTTGCGTGCAATGAACCTAGTATAACGGTTTACACCGATGCAGATTTCGCAGCCAATAAGGATGACAGGACTTCTATGGGGGGACAGATAGTGTTTCTTGGAAAAGCTCCAGTCATGTGGAGGACTTTCAAGGAGAAGTGCGTGTCGTTGTCAACTATGGAAAGTGAATTCTACGCTATGACAGAGGCCACAAAGGAACTTATGTGGTTTGATAGAATTCTAGAAGAATGTTATGCCAGAAAGTTAGTTCTTGGAGGAAAGCTTAGGTCAATTCTATATGTTGATAACATGGCGTGTATAGATTTTGTTAAATCGCCAGTAGAGAACCATAGAAGTAAGCATATTGATGTCAAATTATTTTTTATTCGTGACCTAGTTTATCAGAACATATTTGACATAAATTATATAAAAAGTAAAGAAAATCTAGCAGATCCTTTTACCAAACCCCTGACCAAATTCGAACTGAGGCACTTATGTGATGAGATTTTTGCATGAACTTTTCTTGAATTTTTGCACGAATTTATTTTGAAGTGGTGTGTGCACTTAGTGTTTGAAATTGTGAATTTTTGCAATGTTTTTGTTTACTTGTTTTGGGTGGATGTTTTTTTCCCCACCTAAACGTCTGAAGGTGTCTAAGGTGACATTTTTTCAGCATATCATCTGGATCCGAACAGCCTAACGTACCGTCTCGGGTTAGGTGCAAATGTAATTGTCAGAGTGGTTCAGGTGGTGTATTTGTAAATTTGTCGAGGCACCGGAGGGCTTTGGGTAGCGGGTATGTTTTTTTTTTATTTTTGGTGAATCCCTGTTTTGTTGAGGGGACTGCCACGTTAATTATTCCATCCACCTAATCAAGGAAAGTTTGTCTAATGAAAAATTTGTTTAAAGCTCAGTGTTTGTATGTGAATTGTTTTTCTGATATTTATGCAGTGCGATATTATGGGATGTATCCTGTGTTTTTAGATATTTAAATATTTTACGATAACTTCTCAATGGAAAACCAATTTGTTTTATGTGTTTGAATGAATTTGTATGAGTGGGCGCCCACGTACATATGTATTGATATTTGAATATGATTGAATGTAGTCGTGTCCTAGTCATTGTATGTTTTAACTCTTTATTGTGGTTTGTTAGTTGTTATATTGGTTTTCAGCCAACAATAGTGTACAGAAGCAGAAATAACTTTTGTTTAGAACTTGCAGATTTGAACCTTCTCAGCAATTTGTTTTGTACCTGTGTATTCCTAAGTTAAGACTGTATTATTGTTGTTATATGTTGCTATCGCATTTTGTTAACAAGACTAATGTTGGTTTGAATTAATTGTTTTATATGTATTCTAGTTCTGACAAAAAAAAAATCGAAATGTAAACTGTGATGGTTTTGAATTCTCATATTACTAGTTTATGTCGAAAAGACAAGTGGGGGGGGCATTTGTTAGCGAGTTACACTAAAGACTACTTGTGAAACGAATCATGTACTTGCCTTTCCGGGTATTGCGTCATTTGTTTTAGACCGGTTTGATCATAAAACCTGATAACCGGATCAAATCTTTAATCGAATTTCCACAGCTGTGAAGAAGCTACCGTAAATAATTTATTATTCAGTTTCCAGTAGTTGGTGCGTTTTAAACAAACCGGATCGTTGAATATCATTAGATGAGGCGTATATAAGGCTCACATACGATTCAGTAAAAAAAAAGAGGAGAAGGAGGAGCTTTTCTCGACTATAGTTGAATAGATAGATAATGAAGCTGAGGACAATCTGAAGAAAGGTAATGTTGATTTATAGTTTAAGTTTAAGACGCAGTAAAGAAAAATAGAATAAGGGGCTAACAGTCTTTGCCTATGCCTAACTTGAGGTAATTCCATCACAGTGTATAGACACTGTTGTTTGTATATATGAGACTTGTTTTTTTTAATGAATTTAGAGAACGCTATTGATTGATATGGATATTTTATTGTTGAAGATTTTTAAACTAACTTTTAATATTTTAAACAAATAAATTTTAATTGTTATTGTTGAAAAAGTCTTGTCGTCTATGCTTTCATCAATAGTTTTAACGTATACCTATTGTAACAAACGTTGTTTCTTCTGCGATTTTACTCTGCAATTTAATTATTAGGTTTTTTGTTGACGTGCTCGTTTCACGTGCACGCTGACAGGTTGCCTTAATTGGATTGCAGATCTGTAATGTATATCTGGCGAACAGATCCATTAACCGAACAGGTCTAATTAACCAAACAGGTGCATAATCATCGACTGTGTTTGCAGGTTTGTTGCGCAGCGACGGACCTAAGGTTCAACAGGGCGTAAAAACGAAAGCTAAGGTTGCCATACTATTTTGAATTTCTCCATGGGTTAACATTGAGGTGAGCGAATCCAATAGGGTTAGTACACAGCAGTCTTTAAGTTGTTCAAAAATAATAGAAACCAATACTCCGCAAAATTTTTGCTATAATAACATTGCAGCCCTAAAGATTTAGTTGTTAAATGACAAATGCAAAATCTGTGTACTCCTAAAACTGTGAATTTTTCTGTGAGCAGTTCAGTACAACAAAAACAACAAATATTGAAAGTCTTCATTGGTATACGTTTGGCAATTTGTGGGCTTGCGCAAACTTTTCGCGAGTTAACAAAGAAAGCTATTGATAGTCCTTGAGATATAAAAATTGCCAGATAGCGAGAAATAACATTCAAAACTTATTTAAACATTAACGGCAAATAATGGAAATGGCAGACATTTTTAACCATATTTAAAATGTGTGTCAAAGTAAATCATGTTAAAGTTGATCATAAAGAAAAGAATCCAATACTTCACAAAGATGTTGCTACAATAACATTACATAGTTCTAAAGTTATAGTTGTTAAATGACAAATGGAAACTCTATGTACTCCTAAAACTGTGAATTTGTCTGTGAGCAATTCAGTACAATAAAAACAACAAACATTAAAAAGTCTTGGTTAGTAAACATTTGTCAATTTTGTGGGTTAATAATTGATCATCCTTAAGCAATAAAAATTGCCAGATAGCGAAATATAACTCTCAAAACTTGTTTGAACATTAACGACAACTAATGGGATGACAGACCATTTTCAATCCTATTAAAAATGTCTGTCAAAGTAAATTATGTTAAGGGGACAGTAGAATTTCAAAATTGTGAAATTTGTCGAAAAATTCGATTCTTTTATTTTATTGAATTGTGAAACTACGGACGAGTAGGAATGTGTTGCAAATATAATTTTTTATTTATGTGATTACTTTCCTAGTTATAGGCATTTGTATTTAATTTATATATTGTGTGGTTACTAATAGCAATAACTTTAAATGTGTTTTTCTCAAAATAAAAATTTTCGTGTCATACGAATATTCAAACTGCTCCATGCGCATTTCTAATTATCGTATTGATTTGAAATTTATGTTTTATATACTTAACACTATATCAAATAAATCTTACTGAAAATAATTATGCTTCGTAGCTCAGAATTTCTAAATTTTGTACTGGAAAAGATGATTTATAGGTATTTTGCGTCATAAAATGGGTGTTTTCACTATTATTCTTTTCTCTTTATATTTTTAACGAATGCTTAAAATAAGCAATAAGTTTCATTGTTAGTTCTATAAGGTATCCCGTAAATAAAAATTACCATATTATATGCAAAAGAAATGCGCAAAAGAATGAACATTTTTAATTATGCCAATTTTTGATATAATTAATAATTGATAATTATTAATATTTCATCATTAAATTTTAACCACTTTTACATTTCTGTGGTACTAATCACAGATTCAAATTTCAAGCAAATCCATTCAAAATAAAAAAATTTAGGTTTGAAGGTCCAGTGTCCCCTTAAAGTTGTTCAAAAGAAAGGAAACCAATACTCCGCAAAATTGTTGCTAATAAGATTACAGTTCTAAAGAATTAGTTGCTAAATCCCAAATATAAGAACTATGTACTCCTAAAACTATGAGTTTGTATGTGAGCAATTCAGTAGAATAAAAACAACAAACATTTAAAAGTCCTGATTAGCAAGCGTTTGTTAATTTTGTTAGTTTACGCAAACTTTACGAGAGTTAACGATGAAAGCTATTCATCATCCTTAAGCAATAACAATTGCCAGAAAGTGAGAAATAACACTCAAAAGTTATTTAAACATTAACGGCCGCTAGTAGGAATGACAGACATTTTTAATCATAT
Organism: Dolomedes plantarius; assembly: GCA_907164885.2. Lineage (NCBI taxonomy): Eukaryota > Metazoa > Arthropoda > Arachnida > Araneae > Dolomedidae > Dolomedes > Dolomedes plantarius. The sequence goes on from OU015499.1 coordinate 22,051,921, forward strand.
CAATGTATGTTCATCAGATGAAAGATATAACAAATTTCATTGCTGCCATCTGTCGGCTGTAAGCGGAATCTCTTATTTACTGCTAAACTATTTGATTTCGGGAAAATGGTTTTTGGATGTGGTTTCATGCTAAGGATAAGGAAAAGAAATATTCAGATATATTTATACGATAACTGTTTGATCAAAATTGTTATCCCAAACATTCTTTTATGGACTTTTCATTGAGGTCATTCATAAAGCGTAATTAAGGCCAGAGGTAGCCCAGTGGTAGTGCATCGGATTGCGGGGCTGAGTGTTCTCGGATCGAATCGCGAAAAGCACCATTAAATACTTTCGTGTCTAGGCCGGATATGGGCACGTCAAATCCGCACACTGGAAAGTCAGTCTATGAGGCCAGCGAGATTGGGAGAGTGTACGATCCACCCCCAGATGTCACTCCTGAGGTTGCTCGGTCAAAATTGTGGTGGCATCCGGCTAAATCTGACTCCGACCCTTGGGGTGCTATTACAAACCGGAGCCTCACCCCTCGGCCCACTACCCTAAATGGACCTGGTCTGGAATACTTCCCTGCTAGGGAAGTATTAGTATTAATGCTCCGCGGGCATACTTCCCTGCTAGAGAAGAATGCCCGCGGAGCATCAAAAACAACAACAACAACAACAATAAAGCATAATTATGGTAATATTCTTCCTGTTTTTTAAGTCAGGTATATAAAAATATTAAAAAAAATTTTTACTATATTTGCCGATTAAATATTATTTAAATACCTGTAAATTAAATTTGGACGTTAAAATTGTCTTTAAATTTGGATGAAAATACATTTTAACGTAGGATTACGATCTTCCATAACGGTCCTCCAGAAAGCAAAACTTCAGACGCTAAAACCGTCCGTCGTTGCGAGTTATAATTTTGGCAGCGTGCCAAACCCAGTCTGTATCGCTTGGGTGAGCAGTAAACAGCTAGACAAAAAAGTACCAAAAGGCGTCAAAATGTTGACATATACATACATACATACATACATATATATATAGATAGATATAGATATAGATACATATATTCATAACACTTACATACGTATATACATACAAAAGAGGTAAGCAACGATAAGTAATTCTACGTTAATAACCCGCGGCAGTTTCGTTAGAAGACACTGCCTGAAATTTTTTTCTTAAATATCCGGCTAATTATATTCATTTTCCCAATGGGTTGAACCAATCTTTTGCAATATCTCCGTAACCGAGCATTAAATGAAACTTAACAGTTTCTTAAGAATTTCACAAACTCCCTCTTTTGCATATACATTCATCAAACTCAGCATGGGAGAGGGGGGGGGGGGGTTATGCCGTAAAAAGAATGGCAGAAATAAGCCTATTTTATTCGACCAATTTTGCAACTAGAAGAGTTATGATTGTCAAAGTGTTTGCTGTATAGCCTCCTTCTAGGATAAATAGCCTCTAAAAAGCCATAAAAACAATTTAGGGCCTCTATCTCTGAATTCATCTGCGTAAAAAGTCGACTAAACACACTAAAATAGATCAAAATGTCCACACATTCTAAACGCAGAAGATTGGTTCTCGTAAACTGTGCGACCTAACGTTATTAAAAGACATCTGCCAGAAAAGAAAAAAATGGCATGCAGTATAAATAAAAGAAGTTAAGTTTGAGTAGTCGTGGTGATGCAGCAGATGTTCTAAAATACGGAAAATGAAGTATCGCAATTTTTGGACCATAAGATGCACCTTTTTACATAAAAAAATAGACTTAAAATTGAGGTGATCTGAAGATAATATTAAAATAAAATGATTTTATTATATTTATATTATATATATTTATTATATATATATTACTTACATTATATATATTTTATATATATATATATATATATATATATATTATTTATGACATTCATTATATATATTTTTTATCTTTAAGTAAGAAATTGAAAATATCTTTATATACCTAAAAAATACAAAATATTCTTTATAGACATCCTCCCTTAAATTTGAGGTGCATCTTATCGTCTGATTCGTCTTATGTTCCAAAAAATACGGAAACTTACTTTTTTGGTAAATTTTAGTTTTTAAAATAGGTGATCTTTTTCAAGAACTGTGTATCCTTGGAATTTTTTACAAAAAGAAAACACTTTCATAAATAAATTTTTGCATCCGCTACCACTTAGAGAGGGGGGATTTTTTTCCTGCTTTATTAAAGTTGAATTTAGAAAGTATTTCATGTGATGTGTTCGCCTGCCGGCTATTTAGGGCCTAAAGAGAAGAGATCACCTCTATGTTGATGAGTCATTTTATCTAGAATATTTTAGTTTCTTGAAAAATAAAGCCAGGTTCAGAAATATTGACACTTTAATAGCTTTCTCGAATTCAATTAACCCAATCTGTCTGATCTCCTGGGGATACCCCTCCCCCGCTTCTGTATTTTCCTTTTTATCTTCTACTGGTTTAATACACTGCTTTTGTTATAGATTTTGCGTTTTATTGTGAAACTTTTTGTGTCTTTTACCTATTTATATATCACCGCTCATATCATTGGCTTTTTATCAGCTTTATATATCATCCTTTTTATCAGTTTTATATATCATCGTTTTCATCAGCTTTATATATATCATCGTTTTTATCACCTTTGATGTATCATATTTTTATCATCTTAATATATAATTTTTTATGTATCATATTTTTATCACCTTTTATTTAAATCATTTCCTTAATGTATCATATTTCTATCACCTTTGCACAACATTGTTTTTAATCCCGTTTTCATATGAATTTTGTATCACTTTTGCACGTCTTATAAGTATCGAAAATTACTGCTTCTAAATATTTAGTTTACGCTGTTGGGTCGCCCCTTGCGCTTTTATATATGCTATTTTTACACTGGAGTCTTGTGTTTAGCAATTTATGTCATATTTTGGATCTGGCGCCATAAAACCCGATCAACCTGCCAACCAACCAAACATAAATAGGGACACGAAAAGCTTCTATTTAAAAACGCTAATTCTTATATATGGCTTACTGCCAGAAAATAGTTGAAAGTTGCGAGTAAACTTTCAGCTGTTTACAGGCAATGTGCATGTTAAATTGTAAGTACGGAAGCTCTCTTACATTACTATGATAGTTATGATAACTGAGAGGTAGGTATGTAATTTGAAGAATCAAAATTGAGGGGATAAAGCAGGTCTACCTCGTCCTGCTTTATCCCCTCAATTGGCGATGTAAGTAAAATAAGAGCCAAACAGAATGTATAAATACATTTTTTTCTTTAGCTAAAAGATATGCCTCTAGTTCTACTTACCGTCCACTCTCTGTTCTACTTACCGTTTTAAATCACTACTTATGGCTCCTCTTATTTGTTTAAACTAAAGCCTTCTACATAGTATAGTAAGGACTGGAGGTAGCTTTGTGGTAGTGTGTTAGCGTTCGGTGCTGAGGGTGCTTGGATCGAATCCCGACACGTGCCATTAAAAACCTCCTTGTCCAGGCCGGATATGGGCACATTAAATCCCTAGACCGGATAGTCTCTCTGATAAGGAGTCCACACACATGGAGAACTTCAGAGAATTCTGCCGGGAAAACAGTTATTTATGGGGCAGGGGCGTCAACTGCAGCGCTCTCCGGCGATGCCTCCTCAGCGCGATCTTTTCACAGTTCATCAAAGAGACACGAGGGACCTTGGGGGGAGTTCTAAATGGGGGAATATCTGGAAGACGCAAGCACGAATAACAACAACAAAGTGAACGGTCGGGTAGGGTTGATTAGTCACGCTCCTGGAGCGTGACTAATCGACCCCAAAATGTGTCAAGAGGAGTCGGGGGTGCTTACAGAGTATGCGCTCTGTTAATATGTGGATGCACCATAAGAGATCAGAGAGGGTAAGAGAAAGTGCGATCCTCCCCAGATGTTGCCCCTGGGGGTGCTCCGTCACAATTGAGGTGGCAACTAGCTAAGACGGACTCCAACCCTTGTGGTGCTATTTAAGAACTGATGTAAAAAAAATCACTTAAATTTCGTAGTCACTTGCAATTCAAGCGCATGTAAACAAAAAAAATAATTAATCTGCAGTCGTGAACACAGACTATTGCCTTCATAAACATTTATAGTTAAAGTATGCAAAATTTTAAGACATATTAAGAATAACTTTTTGTTATAGGAAGCTTTGCGTAAAGAGAAACAATGAAAAAATTGATTTTGAGAAAACGTTAAAAATAACTTTATAACACTTTCTTACTTTGAAAATGACTATTTTCGTACTAAAACCCACCAGATTTATAAATTCCCACAGGATTAGAAAGATAAAATATTAGGCTTAATGTTATTTTTAAAAAATCGATATTTTTACCAAAAATGCCGTTTTAAAGATGTACGGATACCTTAAACAATGAAGTGTTTTATTAAGCGTCTTCATGTGCATTCTCAAGTAAGAATTGAAATTTGCTGATTTCTCTTCCTATAATCCAGTCAAATTGTGTATTTAGTAGGAAAGTTTTGGGGTAGTTTTGATTTCTTCCTTTTAACATGTTTTTGGGAGTGCTGAATCCGAAACTGAGATTTGCTAACAAAATTTCGTGACGCAACAATGAAGAAAATGCAAAAAAAGGTAAAATTTTCATTTTTAGGCGGTTTTTTGCTTATAACTCGGAAACTATCAACTTTTCGTATATAAACTCCCTATTCAAAATGAAAGCACATAAAATTTCCTAAAAATTTCACTACTTAGGTTGTTTTCTCCGGCGGATCGTTTGGGCTCAGACGCTAATTGAAAATTGGCGTATTTCAACTGTCTCCGCAAAAACCCACTTTTTCCCCTCCAAAACTCAAATTTATTATTAATGGCTGTCAATTAGTGAATTCCTCCCAGTTTTCTGCACATACCTTATTTAGATCGTATATGTAAAGGTACAGGTAATTTTTTCAAAAATAAAATAATGTTCAAGTTATTTAATGAAGTCCGAAATTGTACAAATTCAGTTACAAAAAAGCTGAAATTCCAACGAAAAATCTTGAAAAATTATTACATTTTATTATATTGTATTACAATACATATGATTATATATTATATTATTATATGAGCAAAAATTATATGAGCCTATGTCGTTTAGAGGGTTCTGGCTGAGGTTCTTCGAAGGCGGCGAGTCCTGGCACAGGTTCGGGTTGTTCTATCGTCAGCGTCGGGGCTTGTTCATCTGGAAAATGAAAGAGGTGGTGAGAAAACGACTTGTGATCATATCTTAAGCAGAGATGAGTAATTACGAAATAGATTGTGAGATTAAGTGTGTAAGCGTCTTTCTTCAGTCTGTTCTTGGTCTCTTTCTTCGGTCTCTTCTTCGTCAAAGTCAATGCTGTCTTCCGGGAGCTCGACGTTTTCACACAGCCCTTCGCACGATGTGCAGATCGAGGAGCAATGGAGGCCAGTCTTCCTGCCTCCACAGTTGCGTTGGCAGCCTTTTTTACATTTACAAGAAATGTGCCGGAGTATCGAGTCGGTACAGGGTTTAAAGTGGTTGGCACTGGCACGAGACCATTCCTTATTTTTTTTCCACCCCCCACTCGTTCGGGTCTCTTTGTTGCTAGTCGAGTGTGGTTTGACCAGATACCACTGCTGCACCTGAAAGTAAACTCTCAGTGAATGTTGTCGTGTAACAGCTACGGTGGGGGTAGTGAGGCAATGTAGGTTTGACTTTTGTAAGATGAAGATACGTATTGCTGTATCTCAAATCGTTCAAGCTAGTCTCCTGTCCTTTCCCATACAGAGCCATGACAAACACGTTTCCTGTTTCGGAAATCTCGTCCAGGTATGCATTTGGGTCTTTGAAAGCATCAATGACTGGTTGCAAATCATTGTTGTTCTGCAGGACAATAAGAAATTTCAGTTTCCCCTGATTAAACAAAGCAGAAGTGGTGTCACAACCACTCATCGCGTGCAGGAACAATATATGGTCTGATAGGATTTTGTCAGCTGCAAGATGAGGATTGTAGAGGGTTTGAGACACCTTCCCTTTTCCTGGTTTCAAAAAGAAGACATTCTTTATATCAGGTCTACACAGGCCAATACAAATCACCAAAAGGTCGATATCTTACCCCACCACTGTCATAGATTCATTTGACGGGGCTAACATAAGAGCTGTTGTGATAATTAGGATATCAGCGTCCTCCACAGCTTGCTGTGAATCAATTTTTGAATCATCAAATTTTTTCATTAGCATAGATATCAACCGGCTCTTGTTTTTGGAGTTTGCAAGGAAACTCTCCTGCGAGACAGTGAGCACCATCGATTCTGTAAATGATATTGCAGCAGACTGTTTTCTTTGCGCTCTTCTCAATTGTTCTATGGGCTTGGTGCTTTCACAAGCTTCGTCAGGGTAGCCATCAAAAATGACAACGGCATTTGATTTGTAGTTCGACTTGACATATGATACATAACTGCTGCAAATTTCTGCATATGTCTGGCCGTGGTGTCATTTCACCTGGTGTAACAAAAACCCTCCGTCAATGACATATTTTGTATCGCTCAAGTTCCCCTATTCAGTTGGAGTCGGTGTAAAAGCCCTGTACAAGCTCGATTTTGTTCCTTTCCTCATCTCATGCTCATCGAAAAGAGAGATAGGGTAGGGTAGGTAAGTTCGTAACGCAAAAATTCGCAGCTCTTCATATGAATGTTTCAAGATGGTCATTTGTTGGAAATGTGTGGTTTGATTGATGACTACATCCCTGTCTTGTGTCTGAATAGAACTGTTCATGATCGCAAGAAGCTGCACTCTTTCACTTCGTTTGAATTTTACAGCTTGAAAATCACCAACAACAATGCGCTGTATACCTTTCATGCCCATCTCCTTGGACAAGTGGCAGTTGATCCTCTCATCTGCGACAACACCTGTACTTAGTGACTGTTATGAGGGGTACCAGAGATACCCTTTGCGTTGTGTAAAATTAGGGAGGTGAACTCCAAAGGGAACTATGCGTTTATAAATAAAAATAACAACATTTATTATACAATATTTTACAAGAAAAGGTCGGGTTTACATATTATATTTAAGATTTTGGCTATGCATATTTTTAACCGAATTAGGGCATACTTCATCCGCTTCCTGCGGCATAACCATTACGGGTCGAGTAAAATAAAAGTCTCGTAATCTCTCAAAAGGCATGAGCACTATTTAAAGGGGGAAGAAATGACCAACCTGGGGAGTTTTTGATGAAACAGCAGAGCATGGCGTCGTTGAGGCACTTCTACAGGTGGAGGCTTTAGGCATCGGGCTAATAATCATGTGGCCCTTCACTGGGGGAGGCAACAGGATTCGGCGCTGGCGGTTGAAGACGGACATCTCGCCATTTTACGGGGGCGTCTTTTCTTCCCAGGCTTTCTTCGCAGCTCGCTACCTCAAATCGCTCTCTCGCTCTCCCTCCGAACGTCGTTTCTCCCACATTCGGGGCTCCCCCAATCTTTTTCATAACTCCTCCCCAGGTCAGTTTTTCACGTAAATTTATTGCCTCTTCGAGTTTTTTATTCGAGGGCAGGATGCTCCGACATTCCCATGGTTGACCCACGTGGTACGCTTATTTCCAAGAAAATTGGATGTCCGTTGAATTTCCTGGAGTTTCTTTCCCCCGTCCTGAGGAATTCAGGGGGTGCGATGTTTCTTGGAAAATTGGTGCAGTTCCTCCTTTTTCCAATATGGCCGTTTTATGTCCCGTAATCGTGTTGGAAGAACAAAATGGCTATAACGTTGGAAGGAGTTCAAAATGTCCAAATTGTGGATCCTTCACAACAGTGACATTAGTTCAGTTGTCTCTGTGAAAGGAGGATGCTCGTGGAACCAATTCAGCAACTTATCTGCGTCAGTGTCTCGCTTTTGCATAGTATCTCTGCTGTCAACGTGTTGTTCTGACGTTGCGAGTTCCACTCCTGTAAAGCTCTCAATCTCTTGGCACACATTATGCAGTGCTGTCATCCCTTGTGTCCATCTTGTCACAACGCCTGCAGTTACTCCACGGCATGAGTGAGACCACCACTTGTCTTCATTGACTTCATTAGATTTTGTTCAATCGCCATATCACTCCAGATGCCACACCACAGTTTCAAACTCCTACGAATGGTGAAGCATCCTCGAGTGGTGAAATGCTCGTATTCTGCAGATGGCATTGAGAAGAAATCGAATGGAAGGAAAGAGGGCTTTTAAACCATACTGGACAGTTATAAAATCATTTGGTGAGGCTGGGAGAGAATAAATAAAATGAAAAGATGTACAAGACTGAATTACATTTGCACAGAATTTAAATACAATGTGATTTTGAAAATGCTACATTGTATTGGAAGGAGGAATAAAATGACAGCCTTTAATAATAAATTAAAGTTTTGGAGTGGAAAAAGTGGGTTTTTGCGGAGACAGCCGAAATACGTCAATTTTCAAATAGCGCTTGAGCCCAAATGGTCCGTGGGAAAAAAAACCTAAATAGTGAAATTTGTAGGAAATTTTCTGTACTTTCATTTTGAATAGGGAGGTTATCTACGAAAAGTTGATATTTTCCGAGTTGTAAGCAAAAACCGCCAAAAAATGAAAAATTTTACCATTTTTTGCATTTTCTTCAATGTTGCGTCGCGAAATTTTGTTAGCAAACCTCAGATTCGAATTCAACACCCCAAAAAACATATAAAATGGAAGAAATCAGAACTGCCTCAAAATTTTCCCCCCAGGGCCCCTTTTGAGCCCAAATTGACTGTTTTACTAGTTGTTTTTCAAATTTAGAAAAACTGAACATCAATGCAAACGGAAATTAGACTTTATGTTGTATATTTCTGTAATAAATACTGAGACAAGAAAATTACTATTTTTTGCAATTTCTTCGTTATGCAACGCGTTGTTTTTTCCGATTTATTCTTTCGCTATATACAAATTTGAAAGAGATGACTGTGTTATATAAAATTTGCAAGTTAGAGGTAATTCGAAGAATCCTTAAAATTATGTAGATTGGTAGTAAAACACACTGTTACGTTTATAGAGACTCATCAAAAAAGGTGTCTTTAAAATTTCAGCTGTGCCCACGGGGATCAACAATTGACCGATCAGATTTTGCGTAGCAGCAGATGGTATGTTAACCCTAGGAGTTTTATTTATCCTCGTCATGGTAACCGTGACTGCGCTGGGAGCATGCGCAGAAGCTGTAACGTTCCGTTTCCTCCTACATGGGTTTTGACGTTGGATAGGAAGGGACAATTCAATTTTTTTAAATCAATGTGACCTCTAAATCAATGTGTACGCTGAGAAGATCCGGGATCTACGTCATTTATCGGACAGAATATGCTGCAATAGCAACTGTAACTCCTGTTATGATCGCTACCTGGATGGAGATAGACTATCGCCTAGATGTGTGCCGGGCGACGAGGGGTGCTCATATCGAAACCTACTGGGTAATGTTCAAAACTCGATTTGTTTCTGTTAGGAAAAACTATGGAATTGAATAGACCAGTTTTTTTACCCTGACAACCTCACTCGGTCTACTCGACCTATCTATTGCTTTATGGCATTTAGAGTTTGCGGTGTTTCAGTTTGAACCTGAATTCGCATTAATTGCACGAGATTTAAGACGTGGCTACGCTACTTAATAGCCTCACTATAATTTAAATAGAGTTTATTTGCTAAGATAACTTTTGCAGTATGCAGATTCATCCCTTCAGATGTTAGCCTATATACTATATAAAACAGTTCCGTAACTGACTGATTGACTGACTGACAGATAACTCACAGACCAAACCACTGGACCTGAAGGGTTGAAATTTTGCATGGCGATTCTTCTTAAAATGCAGGGGGACATTATGACAGATTTTTGAAAAATTCTTCTTAGATTTTTTTAAATTAAATTTTTAAGCGGTTTTTGTAACATTCTTTTAAAGTTTTCATTTAAAATAATAATCCGAGGGTTATAAAATTTATATCCCGAGAAAGATCATAAAAATTACTTTAAAATGAAATATTTTTCGAATCTTTACCTCCCTTTTCTGATTTTGAGTGAATTTTTAAAGATTGGTTTTTAGAATTTAATTTATTTAATGCTGATCACGTGGTTTCTTTTCTTTTTGTGATACTTTAAATTAATTTTGCGTCACGTGCATAACAACGAAAAAAATTGACCAAAAAAATGTTTTTTTCCCTGCTAATGCGGCAGACGATTGGACATTATCCCAAAAAATATTAAAATACACTAAAAGAAATGTTCTTCAAACTGTACTATATTAACTGTACTATATTCTTTAGTATGTTCTATTAGATTTAGTTTGAATATTTTCTTCTACATTATTTTGTCTATAAAAATATCGATTACAATTTTTTATAAATATATTTTTTTGTATTTTGGGGGGGGGGGCATTAATTGCATACATGGACTGTTGTATTTATTATAAATATATATTTTTTTTGGCATTAATTTCATACATTGACCGTTGTATTTAATTTGAATGTACTCCGTAGCGAAGCACGGGTATTCATCTAGTATACTGTATATATAAGATAGGATGAATCTGTGTTCAGACAGCGAGATAGGAGTGAGGATGGGGCTGCTAGTTTAGCTAGTTAGCGTTTAGCTTTTAGCTTTCTAGAAGTTCACTGTATTGTTATTAGAGTTTATTTATTTTTGTTCATCGAAAGTTTCAATTTGTTTTAAATAAACGTTTAGTTATTTTTAACGACGCATTCGTCTTTTCCTTCCTCCTGCTGTCTTACCTACTTTCATTTGAGCAATTTTTATTTTAGATTCAATTTTTATTTTTTTAGGCAAGATACTCATTTTGTAGGAAAGTTGAAATAGTTTCTGTACCTTTTGGTGAAAAAATAAACACCATGAGTTCTATTATATGTTTCTTTATTACACGCTGCAATCACGGAAACCTTTATCGATGACCCTGTATATCAGGATTATCTGTGAATGGATTGAAATATAGTAATTTTATTTACTAAAAATTTGCTAGGTTTCATTTTATGTAGTTGTTACTCAAAATCTTATATCTAACTACACAAATTTACAAACTGTTTAGGGAAATCTAGCCATCTTATCATTATACGAATTTTCAGGCTGGCAGTAAGTTTGAATTTATTAACTCAAAACGAGAATACAAATCTATAATTCAATAATTCTGAGCTTGTTTCGAATTCCCAATTCTACTTCTATAAAGAAACTAAACACAATACAATAATCTGGAGATAGGAAATAGCGATGTTAAAATAGCTACGATGTCTTTGAAATATCTGTTCGGGAAAAATGTTTATAATCTGCCGTTCTTTCAATAAACGAAATTCCTGTCGATTTGCAGGTGATTAGATATGTGATTATATTTAAAACATCTGCCTTTTAAAATTGGCGAAAAATCGTTATGTTGCGTTGTTATAATTCTCTTCATTTAAAATTCGCAGTGTTATTTCATATGCTTTAATTTATCGCACAATTCTATTTTTGTCCTAACTCTGATTACGTTGATAGACAGTTAATGCTTGTGTAATTTAATAAATAACGCTGTTTAATTTCATGCACAGATACTGGCTTATTGAATGGCTTAATAATGTTTAATTATTTTAAGCACGATGTTCCATAATGTGATTATATTTTAAAGTATCCTTACAACAGGGTCACAACCAAGGTTTTTTTTATGAGGATAGAGGCTCATAACTTTAATTTCTTCTTAAATGACTTTGTTTCTTTTAAAAGAAAACTTTAACGATTCATACTCTTAAGTGGAAATTTTATTTCCCAGCGCAGTACAATACTTTGTTCTGAGAACATTGACACACTGCGAAATTCTTGACTTCTTCATTAGGGGAGCACCATATCAGGGAGGGAACACTGATCCCTATGAGGGGACAGCACAGGAAAGCCCATGCCTTAATTGGGGTTCGAAACTGAGCCCACTTCGTTGAATCTCGAGACATTAACAATTACATGCTATGACTGACTTTAAATGTTCAACAGTTTATTGGTTGCTTGGAATAGCAAATTAGACAATATTTGTATTGAATTACTTATTGCAAAGTTAATTTACAACTACGAGTTAAAAAATTTAATATTTATTAAGAAAAAAAATGTATTAGTTTCTTAAATTTTATTTTCCTTGTGTTTATCTATATTTTTTCTCCTTTAGTTTTGGTTATTGGTTTTTTTCTTCTTTGGAGGTGTTCCATTTTATATACCGATTTTCCTTTATACCTTCCAGACTCAATTTTTTTTGCTAATGTCCCTGGGGGATGACGACATTACACCCCAGTCCGGTGTACATATGAATACAAGGAAATAAATACAGACAAATCACGCAAGAATTTTATTAACAAATGATGACACCGGCTATAGACGATGGTTTGCAGCTCCCCATTCTAGACGGGCTCCTTTTGCAGACGGAAGACTGATCGGTTCCCCAGAATACAACCAAGTGTTATGAGGGAATCGAACCCGCGCCCCCGGCGTGGCAGGCTTGAACCCCTTACCCACTGGGCGACAGACTCGATATCTACAGACATAATGACTCAAAAATTTTAAAATGCAGAGTCCGAAGAATAATTATTTGATGTAACAAGATTTTTAAAACCCTTTCATTTTTGTCAAGGAAAAGTTGTTATTTCCAAAAGTATTTTGTAAAGTTTCCGTATGAATTCATAAAAGTATGCTGAGATCAGTTTGTGAGAATATTCGAAAGTTCCATGGGGTATTTTTGTGGATTAATTCGGCTAAAATAAATGTTATTCAATTTATTCGATTTTTCAAAAAATAAACACAGCAATTATCTCGAAATATAAACAATTTATAAACACGTATGGATTTGTACAAACTGATAAACAGTGCATTTTTGCAAAGCAAAACTATTTTAATCATTTTCATTAGTTGTAGAATAGTAGGCTACAATATTTAATGAATTGTGGCAGGAAAAGTGGATTTAGACGAGAATATATTTTTAAACGGCATCGATTCCAACTTTTATCATCCCACATCTTTTACTATAATGAATTTGCTGATCATATGTAAACATGTACTCCTTTGGCTTCTTATAATATCTTACAATATCTTCTTACAATAATCTAAAAAGAGTTTAGATAATCCTCCCACAATCCAAAATTTTATTCCTTGCTTTTGTGGATTTTTATTTCATTTGATAGAGTAAAAAATATTTTAAATATCAATTTTTTGACGAATAAACCATGTAACATCTGCGTTAAGATCGCTTATGTACGCTGTCTAATTTTATCTCAGAGCTTAGAGGAATTATGTTCAGAGACCTTTAGAAATGAAGTTTGTTTATTTGCAACGTTAACGGAGACAACCGATAGAACATGATGCGTCGATTCACACACAGGTCAATTCAAGAATTATTTGCTGTAGCGTCTGCCATTCACGAAACGCTCGATGCTCTTTGACAGAAAGTACGTAATATGGGAACTGGACTTTCTTCTCATCGTGTTTAGCTCTAATGAAAGCAACAATGTTAAATCTGCTGTGTACTAACCCTATTGGATTCGCTCATCTCATTGTTAACCTATGGAGAAACTTTGTCCAAGGATTACTGACTTGGATTGAAAGATTTTTATTAAAAAATTGTACTCTGTAATGAAGAAAGAAATTTTACACCTTGGGGCATTTTTCGTTTTTTTTTAATTCAAATAATACTGTTAATTTAAATTATCCAGGAAAAATCTGGTATGGTGGGTTTTAAACACTCCTAAAATAAATTGGTGGACGAAATTTGTAAAATTTATCCTATGGCAAGGTGCAGAAAAGTTCAGGCTATCTGAAAATACCACGTTTATTGGATTATGAACATTTATGTAGCTGTCAATAGTAGACACATTTTCTCCATAGGTTAACATTGAGGTGACCTAATCCAATAGGGTTAATACACCGCAGCCTTAACACTTACGCATAAATTTGGGTAACGTCTTAAACTGAGGTTTCCCTTTGAAAAAGATAAAACAAGAATGTCCAACTCGGTCCCAAGAGTGTACATAGCAAAACGCACCTCTCAAAGCAGTATGTGCAAAGGTTGGTTGGTTTTTTTAGCACAGTTTCCTATAGAGAGTCATTACAGTTCACCAAGAAGATTGTTTGTAATACTAAAAATTCAAACACAAGAATTAATTGTTCCCTATTATTTTGAGAGGTAACTTGTCTGATCTGAACCATGATTTAATTACATTGCTAATTACATTGAGCGAATTCAATGGGGTTAGTACACAGCAGATTTAAATAAATATAGTTGTTAGATTGTATATGAAAGGATATAAGATCCAAGAATTGTTATAAATACTTTACAAAATTAAATGACTTTCAGACGAATATTTCTAATCATAATGAATATCTTACTACACACGACTATTACATCCCAATCCCAAATCATTTTTCCTGAATGCTATCCAGTTGCGGATTTCAAACAATGCCGTTAGCATTTTAAACTTTTCACTCGTGTTTCGGCATTTGCCCCTAATTTATTCCAAAGTGCATTTCCTTCTGAAGCGTACGTCTTGAATGTCAAAGTTTAAGAAGAATAGATTCATTAGACTTTCATAGGCAAATAAATAGGATTATTCCAGCAACTTAAACACTAAGCAACAACTGCTCTCTTATTAAAGTGGACTGAATACTGAGTTTATTATGCTAGATAGTTAAAAGTTTTGTAATGAGTACTTTAATATATTCGTGGAGGATTCCGATATCTTAATTTGCATTTCTTTAGAGGGAATAGAGGAAGAGTTTTTAGTGTGTTTTGATAATGATATTCATGGGGAAGGAAATCGCCTAAACTATCACTTCAGACATAAAATTTTAGGTAGAGATATCACTAACAGAGTAACATAGTAACAGTTTTTTAAAATTAATAAATAAAATTTTTATTTTGCTATGAATAGATTAATGCCGTCCACACAGTGTAGTGGTTATCGTTATGAGTTTCCTCACATTGGGCTTGGGTTCAAATCCCAAATAAGGCTTGGTTGTTACCATGTCGTCCCCACATAGGGAGCAATGCTGGGTCACCAAAAGAGTGCCATAATAAAGTAGACAGACTTCAAATTTGTTCCGTCGTTGGATCTGCCCGAGTGCAGAGGGCCATTCGTTAAAGCTATGTGGTTTCCATGTGCCGTAAGGTTCGTCATAAGGCTGCGTCGTCCGTGTGAGTCGGTTAGTTCAACTCTATGTACTGCTTGATCGCAACTGCGGTGAGGCAACGACACCGGATCGCTCGTGCGCACCGAGCCTAAGAGAAAGAAGGCGCTTCTGCGATGTGCCTAATTTTCATCATTGCAATAAAAAAAGAACGGATGTGAAGTGAAAAAGTAAAGTTTTTATTTCTGGTCGTTGTGTTCGTTCGCTCCATCGTTATGCAGTTCTTGGCCGCTTCATGATGCGGAAGCTTTAAAATTTGTAGATTCGTAATGTGTGTTTCGTCTAGTTGTTATGATTAAATGTTGTTTGAGTTTTAATCTTGATTTGTTCTTTTAAAGTTTACTGTTAGCATCTTGGAAACTTGAACTAAGCTCTCCCACCGTGGACCTTGGCAAGGCATAAAGTATTGATATATCACAACGGTGAATAACAAAAGGCGAATGTCTCACGACAAGTGCCTGCGCATTAGGAAAAAAATGAATAGATTAATTAATTAAAATATCCTAAATCATATATAAAGTATCTTTAAAATGCTACTGCCCAATTAGCATTTAGCATCTGGATTTCCACCTAAGCGGCTACATATGTTCTATCTGTGTGTAAGGCTCATTAAAAAAACCGAGCATTTAGGCAAATTTTCCCCAATTTGGGTTTGTGCCCATGTGCTTCGAAAGAGTCAGGTGGTAAAGTTCCATAAAACTGTAATGGTTAGCCGGCTTTTAACAGCGAATGGTTTCAACCATTGAAGAAATATTTTTATATTTTCATGTATAAAGAGGGATGAAAGAAATGTGCCATAAACTGAAAAAGAATAATAACGCTTACAGTAGAAGTTTTGCCGGTCAGCGAACTTAGTTCTGTCAAACGGCATCAATCTCTTTTAATGTTTTGCGCTTTTTAAAAATATTATTATGTTTCACTTTATAAAATCCCAAACTCCCCAAGATCCATTGCAGTAGCGGTCTTTCACCTGGAGACTGGACATGATTGCCTTGTTAAACATCTATACAGCATTGGCATATATAGCAGTCCTTTGTGCACTTTGTGTAACCAGAACTTTGAGATGGACAAAGATCATTCGCTAAGTTGCTCTTCGTTGAACGAAGAAAACTTACACAGTCGATATTGGCGGGCTAGGGAGTTGATGCAATTGACATCCAGCGACTGATTTTCTTTCATGTTTATGTAGTTAATTTTTACAGTTTTGATGCAATTATTGTTCTTGTTTTAAGTTATTGTTTTTGTACTGTTCAGCTGCTCTATTTTTGTTTCATATGCTCCAATCTCATGCATCTCTGATGCATGGGAGCCAATGATGTACAATCAAGTGCTTTTGCAATAAAAATAAATTTAAAAAAAGTTTTACTTTAAGTGTTTTAGTATACGTATAGATTTAAGATCCTTTATTAAATTATTATCCTGTTATCTCTTTCTTAAACATAAAACATTTTGTTTGAATTCCTCTTATATGATGTCCACTTTGATAATAACCACTTAGCCAACTGTGATAAGAATTTGTTTTCTTTTATGAGGTTCATGTATAATATACTCTTATATATTAAAATATATATAGCAAACATATATGTATTAATGAATCCTCCACTAAGCTTATGCCGAAGATCAGAATGCAAGAAAAACAAGTTTCAATCATTCATATAGTCCTTAGTAGCATCTATCCTAATGAATAAAATAAAAGCCCAGTTTCTGAAAATATATTACCAGTTATATTTCTCTGACTCTACCCTTTATTACATTAAAATAATGGAAGAGATTTCATATCAAAAACACTGCTATTGTAATATCACATACACACAAAAAAAATCTGAACGGGGAATAAAACTCAGTGTCGTTGCCACTTATGACAAATAAATTAAGTTTATTGTAATTAAGATTATTGTAAAATTAACATTATTGTAAGAGTACAAACGGCCAACTGCTGTAGACCACCACAGTAGGGTCACACATCGAAGTTTAATAACAACTAAGTGTTGAATTGCCGTACAAACTTTAAAGAGTGTGTGTGGGAGTGTGTGTGTTTATAACACAATGTTCAAAAGATGTACAAATTTAGCTCTCGTCAAAATCGTGCCTGTAGGTCAGCCAAGGGTTTAAGAGATCCATTTATGCTGTATAACGTAGACCTCATTAATGAATTTCCTTAAGATTTCGGTGAGCTGTCAAATTTAATCGTACTAGATCATTTCCTCAGCTTCTTATATAAAAGGGGGGTGAAATGAATATTTCGCAGTCTTATTTGGTTGTCATCGCCTTGTCAATGGTTGGTTGATTTGGGTTTTATGGCGCAAGGTCCAGGTAGGACAAGCTGCGCAAAAAACGCATGGTAAGATCTGTAAAATACATAAAAAGAATGTATCTTTGTCATAGGGATATGACAATAGCGTCAAGGCCAAGGGCAGGAGAGTTGAAAATTACGGGACGAAGTAAAATAATTGCGCAATATAAGAAAGAAACAGGGCAAGGAAGCAACAGACTAAAAATAAAAGAGAAGGGGAGAAAAGCCAACAATAAACCGAAACTACTACAGACAGAAGATTGGACCCGAAGGAGGAAATAAAAGTTCTAAGTAACTATTTCCCCTTCACAATCTTGTTACTTCACGGATGTTTAAATGAGATAAAAACCAAGATAAAACAATTAGATGAAAGCAATTTCATAAAGGGTTGATAAAAGACAATGGAAAATTAAGACTGATAAAAATCAGTGATATCTGTAACTGATAAAACCAATGATATATCAAGAGGTGATAAGAGCAATGACGTATGAGAGCGATGAAACAATGAAAAGGGGTGAAACAATGATAAAAGGGTGAAAAAACAATGAATAAGTAAACAAAGAGACATAATGACAAGTAGACATCTGTTTAATAAATGTCTGTAAAATATATATTTGCGTTTCATCAGTTACAGAATGGTTTTTTAATTACGCTCTTAGGAACATAAGGAACTCATTATGGTGAATTTTTGCACATGCCAATGTGTTTCGAAATAGTGTTTTTGCAGGGGCGGACAGTACTGAAAATATTTTTACATGTATATGGAAATCGTGGGCTTGATATACTTATGGACAGGAAACACATTCTTATTTGCAACTACAGCCGTCTTCAGTAGCTTCGAATCTGGGAGATATTTGGTGGTGGGAATTGCAATATTTGAGAAATTGCTATTGTATTCAAATTCTTCATTTTCTGTAATTTTCTTTTTGCATTTGTTATTTGTTTTAGCGTATTCCCCCCCTGCTGAAAATATAAAAAAACATATGCATGAAAACTAGAGAAAAAGATGTTAAAAAGACAGAAGCAGTTCAAAAGAGATCATAAAGGAATTATCGGTCTCTTCCCAACAAAAGAACTAAAGCCTTGTTCTCTAATAGCTATTAAGCCCAACATTGTTCTGATAAAAATAAACGTTTAATTCACCATTTTATCATCACCGCTTGCTCTTACACGAGTAAATAAAACAATAGTACAGAGTTTCTTAAGAGATAATTCGAGTAACATATATTACAAATAGCTCAAAAAGTATTCAAGGAATATACCTGTACTTACGAGTGTCACATGCAGTGTTGAGTGACATAATCGAACACATCAAATTTTAAAATTTTAAAAACACTGACAACACAATGTTTTTCGCAGTTCAAATGGAAAATTTTAACGTTTCATCCATTCATTTCTTTATAGTACCTTATATAGATATCATTAAATTATACTTGTGTTTTTACACAAAGAGGCAATTGTAACTCTTTCCTATGAAAAGAGATAAATGCTAACAACATCTACATTAAATTTGGATAAGAAAGACCTCGTTAACTGAACAGAGTAAAATACACTTTGCTTGTTTATCAAGGCCTTTCTTTTTTGTATTTATTCAAAAAAAACCTTTAGCGTTATCCTCGGGGTTATATCGCTTTATATACAAGAGATTCAAATATCTCTAAGGATACGAGTGCATAGTAAAGTACATGAGAAAGAGAAGATGTTATTTGTATCGAATTTTCTTCCAAAAGTAACTCATTGAGTAAATACATTTTGTTTCCTTAAAACATTAATTTAAACAGTTAATTCAACAGACGAAACTTTTCAGAATTCCATGGCGTTTTCTCAGTAGTATACTTTTAATTTAATTCGATATGTTTGAATACGTTACGTTTATTAGCAACAACGAACGCAGATTGTTTGATAGGGAATTCAGATGCGCTTGACAGTCGGTAAATTGTGCTATTAAATGACAATGACGAATAGAAAATATGAAATATTTAATTAATAAACCACAGTCATGCATATCTAAATCTTCATTCCCCAATCAATATCGGAAATGGTGTTTAAATATTCCCTAGAAGGGAATTAATTTCATTCACGGCTTTAGAACAACGCAGATAACATATTGATACGAAATCTTAATATATATAAATATTTATTCGAAATAGACATTAACTCCTGTCTTCTGTATAAATGTAAGTTGCTCAACTGCTGTCATGCATGATCCCAATTTTCAAACATTATTCCATAAACATGGGATTGGGCATTTCTGAGATATACGACACGCGAGAAACACAAAGGGAAACATAGAAATGCGTATAATATGTAAATTTAGAAATCGAAACATGCGGGAACTATGAATTATTTTACTTTTTTGTTGAAATTATTGTCAGCTGTAAATCGAAGAAAGAGATAAGAGGTTGGTTGTTTGTTTTGTATGTTCGTTTTGTCCAATGAAATAGGAACTTTGATCCTGAGGACATTTGGCCATATGCATCGCGAGTTTTGAAGTTCGTAATTATGTTTCCTATGATCCAGAATTCATTGATAAAAAATAAATAGTAAAAGAACATGTTTTTGTGAAGTTTCTAATTTAATGAATTGTACAAAAAAGTGATAACAATTGTAAAGATATTGTCGCATTATTTCTTTATTAAAAGTGTTATTTACTAACAATCATTTATCGTACGCGTTCAACAGCAAAATTGCATTAAAACCTCTTTTAATGATATTCTCCGGAAAGCTGTCACTACGATAGTTAAATGACAACTCGGACCCTATAGGTATGTGTCATTAAATGTTAGAAACCTTCTTTTGGAGGTTTTTTTGTCAGAATTTGGGCCTGTTCACACAGGAGTCCGGTAGCGCAAGCGTTAAAGTGTTGAAATATATTTAACCAATAACAAACTTCCAAGTGATTAGAAACGAAATTTTTAACGCCTATGATTGGTTTATTTCCGTCTCAGCGCCATCTTTCCTTTTTCGCTTCCGCTAAAAAATTCCATGGACCGGGAAAATAAACGTTTATTAACAGTAGGTCAAACATATGCAAGCTACAATACAGATAGAGACATACAGTCTGAAAAAGAACATCACATGTATTTATAAACTTATACAGGATCCCAGAAAAAGCCAATGGTAACTTTTAATAAGACATCCAATATAAATCGTTGATACCTGATGAAATAAGAGAGAAGGGAAAGAACTGAGATCGTCTGCAATTACATTGCCAACACTTTTAAACTACCCGGCCGTTATAGAATATAATATTTGATCAAAATGTTGGATTCTTTCTCGATTTTCAAAAAGTTTTGAAACATCCTTTTCGATTTATAAAAGTAGTCAGCAAAAGAGCTGCACACAGCTTGAATTGCATTTTGCATTTGTTTTTGGCAACAAGGAAAAAAATCTCAGTCGTCAGATTTTCTCTTATTATTTGGAAAATGAGACGATATACGAATGTTCATTCCAGTAAGGAGTAGTGACGTCAAAGACGAAACCAATTTTTTTTAGGAACCAGAGCATTTAAAAGGATTCTTTCTGGAAAATTGGGAATATTCGGAGGAAACGGAAATTAAGACAGTAAGAGAAATAAATTCATATTTAACAATTTGAGCAGAAAAGTAAATAAATAGGAACAAACGTGTTCTTTTAGGTTACTTCAAGAATTTATTTTCTAGATTAGTAAATGTTATTTTTTTATATATTATGGATGGTTTACATACATTATGTTCAATAAAAGAAGTGAAAATATTTATGAATGAAGTTGGTATATTTTAAAGGATTCACTCCTCGTAATGTCTAAATGGAATAGAATTTTATTCTTGCATTCATATGCATTTCGTAAGGATTCTTTCGCTTGAATGTGATTTTTTTATAAAGAATATAATACAATAAAAATACCTGAGCAAAATAATATTTTAATTTAAAATTTAAAAAAAAATTAAAGCATGTTTGGTTTTTGATAAGTTTGCTGAACGAATAGCTCTTTCGTATCTTTTTTTACGTTTGAACACAAAAAAAAGTTTCAAAATTATATTGTCTACAAAATTTATAACTTTATTCTTGAAATTCTGAATCACTTTAAAGAGAAAAATGTTCCTTTTTCTAAGAGTAATTTACGCCATGTTGATAATATTTGCGGAATATTTTTAATAAATCAGAAATACCGAAGACAGTTAAACAGAAACAACACACACACACCAAAAAAAAAAGAAAAAACCACGCTGTGCACACCCTGCGAGGAGTTTCCGATATATGTTTAAAGATAGCAATTACTTCAGGGGGAAAAAATCCAAATAGACTTAAACAGCAGACGTACTGCACGTTGCTCATAGTCATCAGCGCATAAAAATCTGGCGATGTTATACATCGTAGAAACTTCAACAGATGTTACGATGAAACGTATGTGAAACGTGTATTTTAAATCAAAATTTCAGTTTGAAATCTATATATTTAAGTTAAGACGATTCTTTGGGAAGTCCGTGAGAGAAAACTACTGCATCAATTTACTTCATTTTGGTCTTAAACGAAAGATTTTAATCCAGAGATGGGTCAAATTTGGTTTTAGTAACCGCAATTTCTATTAATAAGCTATAATTTACAATTAAAAAATTGCTTTCTGCGCATGCTCAGTGACACGTTTGAATCTGACTTTAGATAATCACTAACCACGAGACCGCATAAACACGTTAATTTGCTTCTGCGCATGCTCAGTGACATGTTTAAACCTGGTTTTCGATACTCACTAAGCACGAAGTCGCATAAACAAGCTAATTTGTTTATTCCGAGGAATCTCACTAGCTCTCTCTTCTGCCTTTTCTATTTTTAATTGTGTTTGTGAGATATAGAATTTAACAAGACGGAAATTGCTTATTTCACGCTGTTCAGTAACCTTATTTCTTTTTATTGGGCTTTATAGAAATTTTTTAAAGTGTATCTCTACATTCTTAATATTATTATTTTCAACATTTAGCTATGATGTTTTGAGTACAATTTGTGCATTAGTACATTTATTTACTATCCAGCCGTCATTTTTTTATGAGTACCATCTAGTGTGTTTTTAAAACATGAAACGTGCTTTTTTAGTGGTTTTCCTTATCAAAATCGTTATGTCAGGTAATTAAAGACAGAATGAGTTGCAGCTGGTAGTGACATTTCACGTAAATTCCGTTGTACGTAAAGGAGGTTTGTTTGTTGGTTTACATCCACTACATCCTCGAGTAGTTTGATTAAAATAACTTTCTGAAACTGGATAGAAATAGGGCTTTTGTCGAAGAATGTGCGGATGTCTGTATTGTCGAAAGTACCACCAATGGAAAGAAGACATCAGTAAGTACAGATTATGTTTCCCTAAATACCAGTATGAACAATTTCAGACGTTCCTTTCTGACTAATTATATTATCGCCTTATATATATATATATATATATATATATATATATATATATATATGTGTGTGTGTGTATATATATATATATATATATATATATATATATATATATATATATATATATATATATATATATATGTGTGTGTGTGTATATATATATATATATATATATATATATATATATATATATATATATATATATATATATATATATATATATATATATATTTATATATATATATATATATTAATTATCATTTTTACCATCTTTTATATATTTCATGTTTTGTCACCTTTTTTACATATGGTTTTTCACTCCTATTTCTTATCGCATTTTTTACCGATGTTGTCTTTCATGTTTACCTAATAATTTTATATATGCCTAATAATTTTATATCTGCTATCGATATGTGTTTCGCGCAGCTTGTCCTTTCTGAACCTTGCGCCATGAAACCTCAATCAACCAACCAAACTTTCTGACTAATTTGCTTATGTACTCGAACGATACTTCTTAAATGCTCAGAGAATGACGCAAAAAACAGAATGGGTACATTCCGAGGCACATGCAGTAAGCACGGTGATTCTAGTTGTAAGATTGAAACGACCTGTGGTTGTTTTTTTTTTTTTTGTTGTTGTTGTTGTTGTTGTTGTTAGTTTGATTTTGGCGGCTCTGTAGTGTGTTTAAACAAATTTTGTTGTTGTTGTTGTTGTGTCTACGTATAGTGCAAAAGAAAAAGTATTAAATAGAACCAAACATTCCAGAAATGCTGTAAGAGCCAAAGCTGCCAGAAAGGATCTGGCAGTTGCCGGATCAGGTACCTTTTGCATTATCCATAGTAGAGGGGTGCCATTGCCTCGAAAGAGGTTGATCTTCTACCCGTTGGTCCGCGGAAGGTATTTTATTTCCCTTCTACCACCCAATGGAAATCCAGTGGAAGTACTCCCCAATCCGACACCTAGGGACGCGCCCTCTAGGCGTTACAGGTTCCCCTGATGAGTTTAAACAAATAAAATAAAAATGTGACTTGTGTCCCAAACCCCCTTAAAACCATCTATGTTTAAAGCTGGGATGTTATCAATGCTCAGATTTCAATTTATTTGCTCTAAAAGGTATTTTTTTTAATTTTTAACAATTTATGTAAACCTATCCTGCCCTAATGCTTTTGTTTCCAAGGTCTTCCTGTCACGTGCCATTAGATAACTTAAACTACTTATGAATACTTGAGAGGGAAAAAGCGTAGAGTTTAGAGATAAGCCCGATGAGTTTTCTGAATCTGACCGGTAACACTACTTTCGTTTTTACTTGGTAAGTGTGAGCATTCCCAGTCAATTTCTTGCTATTTATATAAGGCATGGCGATAACTATAACCAAACAATCTGAGTCTTTTGTCAGCGTATATTTGAAGGTAGAAATGAGATGGAGGATTAGAAGTTACCTTTGGCATAAAACACTGAAAATTTATCGCTGTTCTTGAAATATTATAAAACAGGAGTTAAAAATTAATAAATACCTAACAGAACAAAGTTAATCAGATTTTTTTAATTTCAAATTTAATTTGTGCACGAACAATTCTTTCCTGCGCCTCAATTTCGAACTTAAAGATTTTATTCAATAGCTGTCTTTTTGTATCAGATTAATGTAAAATGTTGTTAGCTTTATATGGTATCAAGAATAGATCAAAATGATCATTTTAAATAGTGATACATATCTAGTTTTAGAATCATTTAGACATCTTTTTTTCACCAGACATCTTTTATTCAAGTTTCACCATTTTCAAAGATTTACCGAAAATTTTACACAGAATCCTTTAATTAAAGAAAGAAATTATCCGTAACACAATGAAATGATATTCCGCAAACTTCATAAATATATTTTTAGCATCTACTTTTAATGAGAAAAGGTTTTCATGAAATAATTATAATTTTAAATGTGTTAGCAACTGAAGTGTGATATTTCCCTAATATTCTCAATCGCGATACTTCCACGAAGTATTATTTGGTAATATAATATAGACAAATAAACAAACTTTCTATACTCTGCTATAGGCAAATCTAACGGATGCAGCAAACAAAATAATCCAGAGTTGAAATTATCAGGTAGCATGATCTGGAAATCAATTACATTTCATATTAAATACACAATAGCATAATTCAAAATTAATTCAATAATTCACAAACAAGTTCTTCGTGTTAGTACTTTGAACATTTATATCAGAAGTTTGTATATTGCTCCCCATGTTCGCTCACAACTAAGTGTTGAAAGAAAAATCACAAATTAAAACTTTCTGCAATCTTGTGAAATATTAATTATATAGTAACTGAATTTTTCTTAGATATTCGTTCTGACTTTGCAAATGCAGTAGAATATTTTAATGCATTGATGTGAATTTCCCTAGTTCAAACATTAAATATGTCTATTTCTAAATGTTTAACATATCTGTTAATCTGATGGGTTAATTATACAATAACTAAATTTTCCTTAAATATTCATTCTGACTAAGCAAATGCAGTAGAATATTTTAATGCATTCTTTTGAATTTCCCCAGTTCAAACCCCAACTATGTCTATTTCTAAACGCTTAACATATTTGTTAATCTGTATGACATTATTTACTTACATCTAGCGTCAGACATCGATTGCAAATGTCATTAACCCTCACAAATTTCACACTGAAGTATTAACACAGACTGTCTATTGATTTCAGGATGATAAAGCGGTGAGATTACTAAACAGTTCAAAAGACTTTCATGAAAATCTTATAAATAGCAGATGTCAAATATTTGATTAACCTAAAGAAGCTTCAATTAATAATTTTGACCATTAGCTTTAGGGGTTAAATAGGACTTGACTTTACCGAAAACCATTTATGACGTTTAATTGTGTGATTCATAATATTAATACATTCTTGAAAAGTTACAATAAAACTTAGGTGACCTAATTTCATTAACTTTTGCAAAAAAAAGTTTCATTCATATGCATTTCTAAATAGATGTCATATGTAATATTTAATCAACATAAAAATGTTTTAATTAACTTTGACCATCAGATTTGTGGGTTAAATAGGACTCTACTTTACCGGTAGTGATCAAATCCATTTATGATGTTCAATTATGTGATTCATAATACTAACATATTCTTCAAAATTTACAAAAAAACTTAAGTGACTTAATTTCATTTACTTTTGGGAAAAAAGGTTTCCTTCATATGCATTTCTAAATAGATGTAGTATGATTATGCAATATTTGATTAACATAAAGAAGCTTAAATTAATGTTTTGACCGTCAGATTTAGAGGTTAAATAGGACATGACTTTACCGGTAGCGATCAACACCATTTATGATGTTTAATTATGGGGTTTATAATATTAATATATTCTTCAAAAGTAAAAATAAAACTTAGGTGACTTAATTTAATAAACTTTTGCGATAAAAAAAGTTTATTTATATGCATTTCTAAAGAGTTGAGGGAATTAATATTTAGTTTTAATTAAATACCAGTTCTTTCAAAAACGATATAAAAATAACACACGTACACGTACACACACACACATATATATATATATATATATATATATATATATATATATATATATATATATATATATATATATATATATATATGTATGAAAAAAATTTCAATCCTTTTAATTATTCCTAACACGCTTTTTCCAAATTCGTTTATCTTATTGCAACAGAACACCGTCCCTTATCCTTGAATTGCGACCTATATCCAACCAATATAAATCTATTTTTCCCCTAAATGCCACGTGCGGACGGAGAGTCTTATATAAGCATTATATAACGGGCATCGCGCGATCATCATCCGACATGACGCCTTATAGTCATGTGTCAACTTTTAACCAATTGAAGTTCAGCCCGCCTGAAAATCCGCCTTTCCCAATAATCCCGGAGCTTTTGAGTGTTTGCCACGGTGTATTCAAGATGTACTAACTTTTAACGAGCTGCGCCCCTTTTGTCTTTTATTTTATCCTGTGCTGTTCCGACAGCCTCGGGGCAGTGTTGAAATATGATAACCCGTTAATAAATTGAAATGTGACTTTTATGAAGTGTAACTAAAACCCTCGAAGTAATCCAAAATAAAACGACGATTTAATCAGCCTTTGGAAGTCTGTGTTCCTCGTCTGGAATTTCGATTTGTTTCTCATCCGCGTTCGACCACACGCATTGCCTTAACCGTTCGACCACTACTTTCCAAGACCTATATTCCTTTTCATCTACCACTCTGAAGCTCCTCGACGTAAAATCATCACAACTATTAAAGTCGGCACCAGAGAGTTATTTCTGCGCCGTGAAGATTGATGTGTGGATTTCCAATGTGTGCGTCGTTCGTGAAAATTCCGCGTCAGTGCATAGTGACATCTGTGTTTTTGAAGCTCAAGTTTGTGACCTCAGCGTAGGATTCTCGACACCAGGAATGCCGTGGTGCTACTTACATGACGAAAATGTATTAAGTTCGAAATAGTGTTTCCGTGTTCAGTGTTTTTTGGAAAGTGTGAAAGAAGAATTTTTTTTTCAACGATTTTTCGTCTCTGTGCGTGATTAGTGCTGCTGTGTTTCCAACAAAATTGAAAGTCATCGGTGTTATGTGGGTGATTTCGAGTCACCAAAAGTGAATTTTTTTTTCGCGTCTACACATGTGTTTTATAAAAGTGTTCCAGGTTGTGCCAAAAGATGTGTCGCCTTGCACTGTGCGATTCATTCGCGACCCTCCTTCAAGATTGTGTTCCGTCATTGTGATGGATAATTTCTCTCTACGACAGTAGGATCTACAAAGGAGATATTTTGGTTCAGTTTCTTTCGTGAATTCATTTTTTGCAATCCATGCAAATCAAGAATTACTTGTCAGAGATGTGCTTTAGTGGAATGGCGGTGAGCCATACAACACAGCAGTGAGCCGATCTTTTCGTGATGTACGAAAGGATTGATCTGGTTGTGACTATTAACTGGAAGAAGAAGAAAAAAGGAGAAAATATATTTTATGACTTAAACGTTGTATCAAATGTTTCGAGGTGACTCCTGGACATCAAATAATTTAGTGGGATTTATTTACTTGATCCATCTTATTTTCTAAACCATTTTTTTCCCTTCTTACTAAGTTGAGTTTTGAATTATTAAATATAAATAATAAATTAAAAAGTGATTGATACTCCATGGGTAAGTTATAGTGTAAAGTATTTTTAATTATTTGTCAATAAAAGATATTATATGTGTGTTTAAGAATATTAGATCAAATTTTAGTGACGTATGTTTTAAAATAAGTTGAATGAATATGACTAACCTTAATATGTTTTCTTAGATATAATTCATAAAATAAATAGATAAAGAACAAGGGGATGAACAATAAAAAATAAGAAAATTGAATTTTTGATTATATAATTGTGTGGTGAAAATTTGATTTTATACTTAAAATCTAGTTTGCTATTTTGGTACATTTTGATAATCTCATTTAGTGTATATTTTTGTTTCATTGAGTTTTAACTTTTTCAGTTACTAATGATTTTAATGTGTTATGAGATTTTGAATGCTTTAATAATTGATGAAGATAGTAAAGTATATTTTTTAGTGATTTAATGTTTACATTTTTGTTTTGTGTTTTTGTGGTACATTAATTGCAACACGTTGGACGTTGACTAGCAATACGAACTGAGAGTGGGACTAACAAAACAGAGACAGAGAAGTATTTATTAACCTCAGATGAAAATTTTCAGGGTACTTAAAACAAATTCTCTCAAGTACCACAAATCATATAGTGTCTGCTTAAGTACATATTTAAGTGTTTTTGATATTCTTTAGTTTATAATGAATATTTGGTATTTTTATTTTATAATATTAATTTTGATTATTTTGAATTTTGATGAATCTTGAATTTTTAAAATATTAATAATATTTGTATCCGGTTACTACCCAGTCAAAAATATGAAAGCAATTGTGAATTCCTGATTTGTGTTAAAGTGATCCTGTTTTCGCTACTATGACTTTTTACCCTAACAAGAATGTGCGCGCTTCTAACTAAATTTGAATATTTAAGAAAATTAATGATTGGAAACAATTTGCACCGAATTAAATCAAACAAAATTTTTCTTCCCGTAACCTAACCTCAACCTAATTGAAATTTAATCCTAATTATTCTGTTGAACCCAGAGCTTCATTAATAATTTAATTCTCTATGAGTCGGTTAGACCCCGACCACAAATTTAATATAATTCTAAATGAGTCGGTTCGACCCCGACCACAATTTAATAATAATTCCCTGTGATTCAGTTCGACCCCGAACGCAAGGCAATCTACGACCAACCCAACTCAATTGTAGCTGAGTGGGCCAGAATTTAGTGCGTTTTCGCTGGCCTCTGTGGAATTTATTACACCGCAGATTGTCAAATTTGGAGACCTAGGCTACGTTTATTGCTTCAGTGGTGTAAATCCATTTCTCCCTAAATTAAAAAAAATAATGTTGAGTGTTATTGCTTGAATTCAAATTAAAACAATTTTTGAAAGAATTATTTTTAAAACCCTATTTTTCCTAATTATTTGAAATGTTCATTGCCAAATTACCTTTATTTAATTTTTTACTGTGTTTAACTGTATTTTTAAAAAAATTTCTTATTGATTTGTTTCCATGGTGCATTTGAAAAAATTATTACAGCTAAATCCTTGAAGATATTAACAGAAAGTTAAAAAAAATTGTATTACCTAATCACCATGAAGCCCAAAACCTGAATAATGACCAACCTCATGAACCAGAGATCCTTTTTCCTTCTTGATTTTTTGGGGGTGCCTAACACCTCTTGACTCCATTTTTGATGGTTAAACTTTGTGTGTTGTCTACATAAATTAAATAAATTGAAAAAAAAAATCTGTCTTTTAAACTTCCTCTTAGAATACCTATTATGTGTAAGATTTCTGGAACTCATGATAAAAACCCAAATAAGACAATTTTAATTCCTTTTTGTCTTTTTGAAACTTTGAGTACTTATATTTTTTTAAACAATTGTTATGAAGCAGTGTAGTCCATGATAACCATATTTTTTTCATTCCATTTTTAAGTGTCCACTGAAATTTTTTTGTGATTTATTGTGTTTTAATAAGTATCTTTTTTTCTCATTTCATTTTAAGTGTATATCAATTTTGTTGTGAGTTTGAAATACTACCATATTCATCTTAATATGTAAATTAAGTGTAGTGATATTTTATTTTTGTTTAATGTTATTTTGTATATCTCATGACCTGGGCAAACACACAAAAGATGAAAGTAATACAAAATTTTAAATTT
Organism: Dolomedes plantarius; assembly: GCA_907164885.2. Classification (NCBI taxonomy): domain Eukaryota; kingdom Metazoa; phylum Arthropoda; class Arachnida; order Araneae; family Dolomedidae; genus Dolomedes; species Dolomedes plantarius. The sequence goes on from OU015499.1 coordinate 22,082,017, forward strand.
CAACACCTGAATCAAAATTGCTATTCAAAATTTTAGTCAAAATTACTCTTTTGTATACGCGGGTCTCGCCTGATGGAGAGCCTTGCTGAAGGAGTCGGCCCCTCACATCCATAGACGATCTATACATGCCTGACGAAGGGGAGAATCCCGTACCGAAAAAAGCACGTAAATTCTGAAGTAGGTAAGCTTGAACAATTATTCGCAGTGGAAATCTGATAGTGAATACCCCCAAGTTTACTACATTCATGTATAAAATTAATAATGATTAATTATCTACATAGCCAAAAACATTAAAGTCTTATTTTCTTGTGTTTAAAGAATGCCGAAATGTGGGAGAGGTTAGAAATTCAAAGAAGAGCGCCTGCAACGAGACTTTGAAGCTACCTCCATTATCAACGCGCATTTTATAGTCAATATCTTCGTTCCTGTTAGGTTTACGACAAAAATGTATAAAATCGTTTCTGTACATAATTTAATGTTTTTTAATTTTTGAAATAAACTTTTTTTACGTAAAGTTAATATTTCCCTAGTGATTTGAAAAAATACAAAAAACCTTCCCATTTAGTGTAAAACTAATTTGGCTAATTATGGTATGCACATGCGCGGGTATTTCCCCCCCCCCCACCGCGATGGGGAACCGCACTTGCGCGTCCCAGGTGTGATAGTGTGCTCTTTTCAAAGTCAATTATCTTTGTTCCTGTTAGACATATAAAAAATGTTATGAATGATTTTTGTTCATAATTTAATGCTCTTTAATTTTTGTATTTAATTATTTTTTATAAAATAAATATTTTTAAAGTTTATTTCCAAAAAACCAAAAAAGTGTACACATTTTCCAAGATGGCGGCGAAAGCTCAAGTCTGATCGGTGGGGACTTTTAGTATGTTCATTAGCATGCCTAAACAAACATCTCCACCAATTTTCAAAACTTTCATATTTTTTTTAGCCATAAAACCTATTTTGACTGGGCTATAAGTTTAATTGATAGCTCGAAAAATCAAAAACTACTTGAAAAGGCAGAGTGAAAGTAATAGCTTTAAACAAATGGATTTCATACAAAATTGTTGATTTTCCTACCATTTTTTGTTGTTTAATGAGTATAAATAATGCTATTGTTGCTTGTGTCATAAGCCAATATTTTTGTGGGAGGGTGTATTTGATTAAATCTGACTTGGAACTGAAATACCTTTGACGATTTCCAAGTGAAGCCTGTAATGCTGTTTGTGTGTAGAGAGAGGGAGAGAGTGAGAGATTTAAATGGGCTCTGTAATTCAGTTTTAATGTAATATTGCATTTTAACCATCTTTTAATTGGACTGTCAAGTGGGGTGAAATTGATTTCTCGTCGTTTATTTTAGTTGTCGTTAAATTCCCATCATGGAAATATTAGCGTCATCTAGACATTAAACGAGCTTTAGAAGTTTAGATTGCTATACTACGGTAACAATTGATCTGAAGTTATCTTTTTTCGTATCACCTTACATCAGTATTCTCAAAAGGCCCATATACCAGTAAACAAAACTTTTGTTCCCAAAACCTAATATAAATTCTCTTACAGGATACTTTTCTTAATTTAATTTTTTTAATTTTGGGGCAATGAATGGTTTGACATCATTTGTCAGATGCATGTGACTTGGAACGTACCACTAGCAGGATGATGAAAAATTGATAGCACAAATTATTTGACAATAGCAAATAATTTACAGCTATTTAAATAAGGTACTATTATATCGATCAATCTTAGTATAAGAATTGATTAATCTAGGTACTAAACCTCACTCATCTAGTGAAGCTAGAAATTACTCAGTCAAAGCAACGCTATTTTGTGGCCTGCTGTAGCTGAATCCGTTAAAATTGACTTAGCTACTTCCTATATTCTATTAGAATGTAAGGCTGAATTGTACTAACCCGATTGGATTCGCCCACCTCAATGTTAACCTATGGAGAAAATGTGTCTATTATTTACAACTACATAGATGCTGATAATCCAATAAAAATTGTATTTTCAGATAGCCTCAACTTTTCTGCACCTTGCAACAGTATTCATTTTGTAAATTTCGTCCACCAAAGGAATTGATGAGCGTTTGAATCACACTATACTAGAACTTTTTCCCGAATAATTTAAATTTTAAAATATTATTTGCATTTTAAAAAAACGAAAAATGCCCCAGGGTGTTAAATTTCTTTCTCTATTATAGGGTACAATATTTTTTTTTAAATCTTTCAATCCAATCCTTGGACACATTTTCTCCATAGGTTAACACTGAGGTGAGCGAATCCACCAGGGTTAGTACACGACAGTCTTGAGTGTTCCGATCTATACCAGTATTATTTACAATCTAGTATGCAGCTATATTGAAAACACCCACTATATACCTAACGCTATGCGTTAGCTATTTCATGGGTTACGCTATTGATGCTATAGGGATACTAGTTACGCTATTCGGATGTACGCTATTGAACTTAATTTCGCTTCCATGGCAGTTTCTGAAATCAAATTCAAAACAAAGGCAAAAATATATAAAATATACATATAACATGCCGGTAACCATCTACATGTTAATCCTCTTACATGTTAACTTTAATTACTATATTGAGTTTGTTAAGATAATTGTATTTGATCATTCAAATTTCCAGGAAAACTAAGTCCATAAAGATTTTGATGGTTGGTTGGTTGTTTTGGGTTTACTGGCGCAAGGTCCAGATAGGACAAGCTGCGCCAAAACGCATGGTAAGATCAGTAAAATGCATAAAGGTACATTGTTACTTCAAGGACGAAAAGGGGAGAAAAAGCGAAGGTAAAAACATTGTCATATGAAATTGATAAAATGCAATGAAAGAAAAAGAGACTGATAAAAATCAGGGATATGTACAGTTGATAAAAACGAATACATCCAGAGTTCACGTCATGAGAGATGTGATATAATAAGAGCGATGACACAACGAAAAGGAAGTGTTAAATCAATGACAGAAAATGTGATAAAACAATGATAAAGGCGTGATAAAACAGTGACATACAATGCGATAAAACACCGGCATAAAAGTGTGATTAAAAAGAGTAAAATACCAGTTATAAAAAACAGTGATATGCAAGATCAATAAAATACACTAAAAGAGGAGAAAAAAACAGTGAGAACAGGGTTAATATAAAGATTCCGAAAAATCCAAAATATTGAATTTTGTTTCATTGTTTCGTGCACTACATGCGTTGGAAATAGATTACCTAAAATGAATGAATTTCAATTTTCTGAGCAATATACACAAACACAATGCGATCTTTGGAGCTCTGAGGGATAACTCGAATGTAGGCATTAAGGGTGGATATTATGCAGGACCGTGAAGGTAATACTATTATCTCTCCGCCCTCGGAAATCTGAATGGGGAATCAAATTGGTTTAATAGATAGCATTTAGCGAGCTAAAACTGGATGCAAAAGAGCACGATTCCCTCTGTTTCAGTAACATTTCTAGGGTAAAATTTTAAGAAATTTGTGTTTCGACTCAGCTAGCTAGATTATTTTTAACCTCTATTGGTAGAGTGAATTCCGTGATCTAAAGAATCTTTTCAGAGAACTACGATTAGGATAATCATTAAGGTTTCCAAATATCCGGATTTTCTGTAAACTCTGCTATCGGATAGAAATTTTTAAACTATCCGGAGGCTACAGAATAACCGAGTAAAAATAAATATTACTGAACTTTATAAATATTACTCTTATTGTTTTTAAATTTTAAATCACAAAATTTTATTCGTTTATTTTATTTAAATAACTAGCTGAATACACGTACTTCGCTACGGAGTACATTCAAATTAAATACAACGGTAAATGTATGCAATTAATGCCAAAAAATGTATATTTATAAAAAAAATCGTAACGGATATTTTTATAGACAAAATAATGAGAAAGAAAATATTAAAATTAAATCTAATAGAACATACTAAAGAATATAGTACAGTTAATATAGTACAATTTGAGAAATATTTCTTTTACTGTATTTTAATATTTTTTTGGATAATGTCCAATCGTCTGCCGCATTAGCAAGAAAAAACATTTTTTTTGTCAATTTATTTCGTTTTTATGCACTTGACGCAAAATTAGTTTCAAGTATCACAAAAAGAAAAGAAACCACGTAATCAGCATTTAATAAATTTAAAAAATTAATCTTTAAAAATTCCCCAAAAATCAGAAACGGGAGGTAAAGATTTGAAAAATGTTTCATTTTAAAGGAACTTTTATGATCTTTCTCGTTATATAAATTTTATAACCCTCAAGTTATTACACTGGTGTAAGAAATTAAGAGAACTTGCAGACTTGGTTAATTATCTCTAGAACTACTGTACCGATTTTAATGAAATTTGATATGTACATACATTGATACAATGCAAAACAAATAACTATTCAATAATTGTAATACACACGCATGATCTTGAGTAACACTCGTTGGAGTCGGAAGGTATGAAACAGCTGTTGCAGAATAAACAAAAAAATGAGTTAAAAGATGGGTTAATAGGGGTTATGGTCCCCTCTTACAGATATACAGGCCTCGCGTGATTTCATACTTAAAATAAGGCAGTTTATCATTTCCTGTGGCAATTGGTCCCACTCGTTCAGCAACGCTGTTTTCATTCCCTGGATGGTTCTCGGAGGGGGGTTGCAAGTTGCACTTGCCCTCCCCAGAGCGTCCCAGACATGCTCTATAGGGTTAAGGTCTGGAGATCTGGCTGGCCAATCCATCCGGCGAATATCCTCACTCTCTAGAAATTCGTCCACCAGAAGAGCTCTATATGGCCTCGCATTATCGTCCATTAAAATAAACTCAGGGCCAGCTGCACCCCTGAAAAGGCGAACATAGGGCTCCAAGACCTCATCCCTATACCTCACACCAGTCACAGTGCCTATTTCAAACACATGGAGAGGTGTGCGGCCATACAACATGATGCCTGCCCAGACGATTAAACCTCCTCCGCCATAATGGTCGATTTCGCGGGCATTGGAGGGTAGGTAGCGGGTCCCTGGTTCTCTCCATATGAACGTACGGCGAGAATTAGAGTTTAGGCTGAACCGGGACTCATCAGTGAAGAGAACGGTCGCCCATTGATCTTTACTTCAATCTCTATGCTCTCTGCACCATGATAAACGGATTCTCCTGTTTGTAGAAGTGAGCGGGACGCAAACAGCAGGTCTTCTTGCAAACAACCCTCTCTCATGAAGTCTTTTGGAAACAGTCACCCTTGATACACGGGTTCCTATGGCTGCATACAAGTCACGAGAGAGCTCAGAAGCTGTAGCACTCCTGTTACGCCTTGCTATAATCGACAAATGACGATCTTCTCTGGCCGTCGTGGCTCTTGGACGACCGTGCCCAGGCTTTCTCTCGATGGAACCGGTATCCTGGAACTGTTTTCATAAGTTACACACGACGCTAGGAGTTAAATTGAACTCTCTACAAATTTGGACTTGAGATTGGCCTGCTTCTAGCCTCCCTACAATTCGCAACCTCATTCCATCATCTAAACGTTGGTGGTTACTCAATTTTACTGTTACAATTTGAAATTAACCGATTTCTGCAAAATAACACCATCTATTAAACCATTTTTTTTTTGTTCTGCAATCGCTGTTTCATACCTTCCGACTCCAACGAGTGTTACGCACGATAATGCATGTGTATTACAATTATTGAATGGTTATTTGTTTTGTATGGTGTCAATGTATGTACATATCAAATTTCATTAAAATCGGTACAGTAGTTCTAGAGATAATCGACCAAGTCTGCAAATTCTCTTAATTTCTTACACCAGCGTATTTTAAATGCAAACTTTAAAAAAGTTACAAAAACAGTTTAAAAATTTAATTTTAAAAACTCTAAGAAGATTTCTCCAAAAATTCTTTCTTAGTGCACCCCTACACTATAAGAAGAATAGCCATGCAAAATTTCAGCCCTTTTGGACAAGCGGTTTGGTCTGTGCGTTATCTGTCAGTCAGTCAGTCACTCAGTCAGTTACGGAACTGTTTAATATAATATATAGATTATATTTCAAAATAACTAGAATTTCAAAAATACTATATTTTTATATAGGAATTTTTAGAAACGGAAAAGGTTATCTCCGAATCTTTTCAATCAACTACGATGTAGATAAAAAATAATTCTATAAAATAAACATTTAATAAGTATAAAATTTATGAAATGCACGTTCTAGCTCTGAAAGTAGCCAGATTACTTTTATCTCTGCAAACCACAGTGAATTCCTTCAAATGAATCTTTGCAAAGAACTTATATTTGAGTTAAAAAATACTTACAATTAAATTTATTATGGTTTAAAAAAAGAATTTCACAGTTTAAGGGAAAAAAATATATCATGAAATTAAATTAGACTAATGGGATTCAATATTCCTCCAATTATAAGAGATATCGACTTTTTATCTATTTTAACTAAGTCTAATGACTTTAAGGATTTTTTTACATTGTATCTAACTAAACTCTAAGCTAAAACTGTCGTTACCGCTTATAAAAATTAAATTTAAAAGTTAATTAAATAAAAAAATCTAAAAACTTACAATTACGCGTTCGCATCGAACACACACAAAAAAAAGAAAGAAATTAGGAAATATACTAACTGAAGATGCTAAATCAGGGCTATTTATCATTAAAAAGAAAACCATAGAACAAGTGTGGTTTACAAAAAAAACAGTTCTCAAACAAGAATACTATTTTTCCGAAAGAAGGCAACTCGTACGTTACCTATGAAATGAGAAAGGGAAGTCCAAATGCACACGGAGGAAAGAAATTCAATACAATACCATTTGTATGAAATAAAAGACCAGTTTTAAATTTTGCTGGAAGTACCGACTCTTGTTTCTGGAAAATGTATTAGATTTTACTTTTTCCACTCAAGAGTTTTTACAGAATAAAATTGAAGAATTCCAAAGTTTTATAGTCGCATGCTCACCTTTGATATTTTTGAATGTCGTTTCTCCAGCGTATGACTTTGAAATTTAAAAAAGAAAGATTTACATTAGTCATCAATTAAGAAATCAATCACAATCTTTTCTTCTATTTTCAAAGAAAAATTTTCTTTTGCTTTATATGCATAGTAAATCATAAAACAGTTTGTTTAAGGGGGCAAAGGACCTTCAACCTTGAATTTATTAATATTCAATTTTTAACTCCACATACAGTATGAGAACAATCAACATTCTTTTTTACTGCATTGAAGACCCTTAGAATTCAAAATGCAGATTTTTGGCCTGTTATTCAAAATCTTTTTCAAAGTGGCACCATTTTTCAAAATGCTCCTTGCACATTTAAAAACCCTATTTTTTAAATATAAGCTTTATATAAATATATATATATATATATATATATATATATATATATATATATATATATATATATATATATATATATATATATAGTGATAACTTAAGACTCCGGGTAGCTAAAAATGTTCAGAGTCAGTCTACTACATTAAAGTACAATTTTATTAAATTTAAGTCGGAAAATTTTTACAACTATTTACAAATTTGTTGGTCTACCTCTAGACATAGAGGGAACTGGCCTTCTTAATAGCCAAATAATTTCGATGAGAAGATGTCGGTAAGTACAGTCACAACTGAAACTATAAGGTCGGTACACAGCCTCTAGAGCATACAGCTCTGAAAATAGAGTAACTTCGTACGGAAAGTTCTAGCTAACGAGAAGCTTATAGAGCGGGCTGCTCTGAAATATGAAGATAACTTCTTGATGAAGTAACGTGCTAACAGAAGCCTGTAGAGCAGGATCCTCTGAAATAGCTATACTTCAGGGTGAAGTATCTAGCTGACGAGAAGCTTAGAGCGCGCTGCTCTGAAAAGTTAAGTTCAGGATGAAATCGGCCGCTCAAGGACCTCTGAGACGAAAGGTGCTCTCTGGATGAGAGTCTCGAGAAGTCTGCCAAAAAACTGGATTTCTTCTCCCGGCGTTAGCACTCGTGCTTCCGGTCACGTGACTGCAAATTTTTAGGTTGGCTGGCCCAATTTGTGACGTCATGTTCGTTAGCTGTGATTCGCTTGACGACGAAGCCATGTGATCGGCTCTTATAAATCAGCTGATCAGAAAATCATTAGTACATGTCGGAATAGCCATTAGTTTACGTCCTCCCAGGGGCGGCGGCTAGGTGCAACACCATTCTCTGCTTCCAGACCCCTTGACGCCGATCTATAGAACTGTTCGCAGGTCACCTGCTGTTGGAGGTTCGGCTTTCTGGGTGATTTATTCGGAAAGGTCGTAACGGATTCTTACAATATATATATATATATATATATATATATATATGTATATATATATATATATATATATATATATATATATATATATATATATATATATATATATATAACATAATTGTGCAATAAATTTTTTGCTATGAATCTAAAATCTTAAATAATTTTTTCTACCAGTTATTTTTTATGTTTGTCCATGTGTTTACTTTATTTCATAGTCTGTAAATTTGAAAAACATATGTGGTTTCAAAACCAATGCACAATTTCATGAAAAAAGCTTCCATTAACAATTCTGAGAAATTTAGAAGAAATCAGAAGAAAATTAAGGCGCATGGAGCATTTTGAAAAAATCTAGCATTTTTTAAGAGTATTTTGAAAAACAAGTATTATTCTTCCACAAAATACTTATTTGGAATTCCAAGTGTCTTCAATGTAGTAAAAAAGTATATAAATTATTTGCATGTGCTATATCGAGTAAAGTATTGAAGGAAAAAAAACCAAGGTTGAAGCTCCCTTTTCCTTTTCATTTGACTTAAACTCTGCATACTGAAAACCTACAGTGACGTCATTGTTAAACGTTTGGTACCAAGTCGCAGAACCAATTGTTGCTATAATGCAAAACCTAAAGAATCATTATGTAGACGTTTCATGCATTTCTTTCGACCAACTACTTTAAAACAAATAAATTAATAAGAAATCCTCGCCCCCGAAGGGCATTCACGTTGCTCTTATTGCCTAAAAACCCGCGTTTGTTAGCAAGAAATTTACCAATTAACGATTAATAGAGAACGAATATTTGGAGTTATCGAGGCTAGGCTGCCAACTACACGGATACGGTTATATATTTACCAGGGTGCCACTACTGTCCAACAATATGTCTAGAAATGGTTGAGTGTTGACATCCATACTCATGAGGCACGGCCTTGAGCATCCAAGGTGATTCTTCAGTATGACGATCATCCCATTTGCTGACATGCCCTGTTTACTATTAAAGTCACGCTATCGGCCATCATCCGGGTGGTCGTACCTTCCATAAATTATCCTATCCTCTGTTTAACCATCTACTGCGCCGGACGATGACCGAATGGCTTGGGAACTGGCATTTGGTACTGAAGTCTGTGGTTTCGAGTTCCATTGTTGGCATGTGTGTTGGTAGCCATTTCCTACACAGAAGCCTAATCAGACCGGGACCTGCACTTTAAAGCCGACTAAGCTTTAAACTGTAGGCTCCAGTCTAATAAACTTCAGTGTAGCAAAAGATAATTGGCAGTCTAAATGAAGCAACCAACAACTAACCGTCTGCTAGGTTGCATCAGCCATTGCATTATTCACCGCTGACTTCAAATCCCCGCTAGTTGTTCAAAGCTAAGTGTCATTCTCCAGTGACGTCGAAAAAGAATCAAGTTGTTGAGGAGTCAAATCGTATTCCTTGACGAAGGCTGTTTTTGCTTAGGCTCCTTCGATATATGGCTAAGTAATGGAAAACCTGTCACCCAGATGCATGTCGAAAAACCTATCACCCGATTAATCATCCCCTCAGTCGCATCTATCATTGTGTTACTTATGGCTGATTTCAATTTATCGTCGGTTGTTCTAGGATTAACATCATGCTCGACATTGAAATGTAAAAAGTAGTCAACTCGTCTTCAGTGATGAATTTCGTTTCTGCTCAGGCTCTGACAATGGCCGGCTACGTATAGGGAAGAGACGGGAGAACGGGCTGTCTAGAAAACTGCGTCGAACGACAAATAAATCCAGCGAGGGGCGTTATGGTCTGAGATCAATCAGCTATGACAGCAAGTCAGTCTTATATGCATCGTAGGTGTACTGTGACAGCTTGCTGGTTTGTGGATGACATCTTACACGCAGAAGCATTCCCCCTTTGTAGCTGAGGTGGGCACGGAATGACCAGAAAATGTTTCTAAAGAAAAATTTGCAAGAACGTAGATCTTTCTCGAAATACAATTACTCAAAAAAAGGAATAAAAATTCTGATATTTTATAAGATAGATAATACTGATTATTACTTACTCTTCGACGTTGGCCGGGTGATGGCCGAATGTCTAGGGGTCAGACATTCGGTATCAGAGTGTGTCGATTCAACTCCCACTATTGCCATGGACGTTTATAGTAGGGTTTTCGATTTTGAGCAACTCTTTTAAAACCTGAGTTTCGGGTTTGACGGGTTTTTTAAATTTAAAACCCGGGTTTTCCTGGGTTTACTTGGTTGGTTCCAGAGGGTCAATAGCAAAGAACTAAAATAATAAATAATTTATTAGAAGCATTTAATTTATTTCAGAATTTCAAATATAAAAAATAACAGTAAATAAATTTAACGTTAATAAACATATGCATATATGTATAACATAAATAAAAGTGGTACAAATCTCATTTTTTTTTATAAAAATAACCTTACAACCATCATTGCACTCAACGTATCATCATTGAGTCGGCTTCTGAATTTATTAGCAAAGAGACCCATTACAAAAAATGCTCATTCTGCTTCCACCGAAGTTGGTCGAATTGTTGTTAAAGACCTGAAAAGTTTATCTAGCATTTCAGGTCGGCTTTTTGTTGTCCGAAACAACGCAATTTCTTTTCGTATTATATATGATCCAGATTTTGATTTTTTATGATTTTCCTTATTATCATTCTCCTGCAGAAACATATTAAGCTCATCAGATATTGGCATTTGTTATTTGTTTAGTACAAGCACCAATACTCGTAGCATCATCTTCAATTCCATCTTTATCTCCCACCTCAACTGCTACTTCTGGTTCAGACTCTGACCCATTGTCATTTACGTTGAATAATCGTTTTATTGAGGTTGTTTGCAGATCAAATATTTTGTTTTTAAAAATTTTACTACCAAACTCATCATATAATTGGTCTTGGTTCCAAATTAAGGAATATAACTGGAATTCTACTGTATTAGATAAATAATGATTTCCCGGATTTACATTAAAAATTCTCCGGGTTTCGGGTTCGTAAAATCTTTGAAAAACCCGGGTTTTCTGGTTCGGGGATTCCCGGGTCAAAATCCCCTTAGTTTATAGCCGTTCGGATCCGGCTTTAAGTAGTAGGTCCCTGTCTAATTAGCCCTAGTGTAACAAAAAAGGGCCATCGCGCTTTCAACCAACTAACCTCTTCGTTGACGATTCTCATGCCAATAATGTTGATAACGAGAAGCTGTAAATTATTAAAGTACAGAAATAATCAAAAGTCATAAAACAAAAAGCTATATAACCGTAAAATTCACTACAATGTTGTTAAAAAACATTCAGTTTGAATCTCAGAAGCACGGTGCAGTCTTTATCTGTTAAGACATGTATCAATCAGCAAAAGTCGCTGCTTTAATTACTTCGCATAATCAGGGGGAAATGTTGCAATTTCCATAGACAAAAAGATTGCGAATAATACGTGTTTCCAAACTGAAGAAAAGATACAGAAAAGGGAGAAAAACATATAATTAAAAGCTGAAGAGAAGCGTGGAAATCACAGAAAAAAATAGCTTAAATAAATAATATATTTGAAATTAGTAGTATTCATTGCAAATGTTTTTACTGTGCAATAAACGCCTCGCAATGAATAATGCTGATCTATGCCTTTAAAAATCGATTTAAGGAGTAATTTCACATTTTAAGGCAATTGCCAAGGCTGAGACTTGAACCCTAACCTCGACCCAATGTACAACCTATTAAAAATTTCCGAAAATATTAGGATCCCAGATATATATATATATATATATATATATATATATATATATATATATATGTATGTATGTATGTATGTATGTATGTATGTATGTATGTATGTATGTATGTATGTATTTATTTATTTACATATATTCTCAAGCGATCACCGCTCAGGGAATTTTTAAGGCTATTTACATTTATTTCAATGTTTATTTTATTAAATACGCATATTTTCAGTTATTCGTAAAATTATCTTAGAATATATATCTAGTGTAGGGAAAGGTCTAAAAGTCCTATTGATTTTCTCTTATTCTAGTGGGCACTCCACGTCTTCTAACATGATCAGTATAATGTTAAAATTTTTATCAACCATGTACGTTAAACAGCATGAAACTGTCAGTGTCTTGATCTTAATGTCATAGAGTCGTAACTGTCTGATCTAAGTAAAAAAACATTTGAAAGGCTGCATCAGAAGCTCTTGCATTTATTTCAAACAGATGTTACTTCATTATGTATGCGCACCACTAATGCGCTTTTCGTGAGTAAATGGAGTACCTAAAATTCGATAAAATTTAAATGTGGTCTTCTTGCATTATAAACTGCGGGTTGGAATTCTCAACATACGGGAGGTGCATGCATAACTTAAGTTTGTGAATGTTATAAATCTACGTTTCTCCCTAATCTCTTGATGTTGATTTCTTCTCAATCTATCTTTTCCTCTCTCTCTTTTCTGTCTATCTTGAGGTTGTTGCATCTTCATATCGGGGAATTTACAGTTCGTCATAATTATGATGTAGTAAAATGTTATTCGGAAAGTGCTTTAATTACAGGAGATATAGTAATTATATGGCAGGACAGGGAAGGAATACGAAGTAAGGAGAAAATTTCAATTTTATTTCCCATACACTCACACATACACATCATTCAATATATATATATATATATATATATATATATATATATATATATATATATATATATGTCAAGAAATTAGTTGGGAAAGGAATAATTAAATTAAATTTAAAGGGGGCTTGCTTCGGGATTAATCATTTTCGTGGCGAGAAAGAGCCACTATAATTCATATTTCCAGACGCGTGGGTAGAAAAGTATGTTATTTTTTCCCGTTTTGAGATTGACCTTCGATTCGCGGTATAAGGGAGTTTAGTAGAGAGGAGTTATTTTTAGATCAGGTACAGGATTTGGGCGCGAAAAGAACTTCCAGAAATTCTAAATTGGGCTCTGCGCATGTGCCGGGAGAGTGGACGCGCGGGTTTGACCTCGAAATCGGCAGAGCGCGGGATAAAACTCAATGCTTACGGACGTGTGTTTCGCCGCGTCTCTAAATACAAAATGGCGAATAGTAAGCATGCTGCTTTGGAGCTTTGGTTCATATGAAAAGGAATAAACTACGTTAACTCAAATATGGACTGATCTTATTTATTTTCTGCCACTCGCCACCAATACTAAAGATGATGACTGCTTTAAAGGAATTATAACAGGGAAATCAACAACCCTGTCATATATATACAGGTAACCCTCCTATAACACGGTAGATAGGTTCCTAAAAAATGCCGTGTCGTGTGAAACCATGTTATATGAGACCCACAGACAGTTCCGAAAAGGTGGTTACGTTCGGAAAACTTATTAAAAACAAACCTTTTTTAAAAATTCCATGTAAACAACTTAATGTTTATTAAAAATATAATACAAAACGAAAAGAAACAAAAAAAATATTATTTTCATTTAATTGATTAATTGATTAATTTTTAATTGATTAATGCACCTTAATTTGATAAATTTGTTCCTCATCACCACTCAGTACAATCAAACGAGAACGTTTTTTCGATTGAACAATATCACCTTTACTTTCAGAATCTTTTCCTTCATTTGGATTTTTTGCACCTTCTATCCGCTATAAAAAATCTGAAATTTTGGTTTATTTGTTGGTCCTTAGAAGGTCATTGTAGATTCAGGGTATGGAGATGACAATTTTGCAGCTCCCTTTTGAATTTTCGGCTTTTTTCAGCGGAAGGGTTTGCATCAAGATTTTCAACCAAGCTTAGGCCTTCTTGTAATTTTATAGAGTTATAGATGAATAAATTATAATTTGTTTATACATTTTCATGTAAAGCCACTATAGATCATTATTCTTCCCTGTCATTATTTGAAGGTAATTTAATTTTTAAATGTGTTAAACAAAAATCATGTTATCTTGTGCTATAGAAGTACAGTGTTGTACAAAGGTTTTCCCAATTTTTTTATCGTGTTAGAGCGAAACCGTGTTACAGGTTGCAGTGTTATACGAGGGTTCCCGCAATTCATCCTATCGTGTTAGAGCGAAACCGTGTTGTAAGATGCCGTGCTGTAGGAGGGCTACCTGCATATATATATATATATATATATATATATATATATATGTGTGTGTGTGTGTGTGTGTGTGTGTGTGTGTGTGTGTGTGTGTGTGTACAGTATATACAGTATATACAGTAGAACTCGGTTAATACGAGATGCTTAGTATCACTAAAAATGCTCGTAAGGGAACGGTAGACGTTAAAATTAAAATTTTTTTTTACTTTTTATCTTAGAGATATGAAACATTGTACAGACATATATTTCACCATAAATGCATAGAATACCTTAAAAAAATTCCAATCTTATTATAATTTTAAGATTTTTTCAATTTGAAATTTGTAAACAAAATTTTAAAATGATCCTTCCAACTTCATTTTTCAGATTTTTCCTCGATTTCGCATTTTCATCTCTTAAAACTGTATTACAAACAAATCTGAGTATCAATTATTTAATCCCTTGAATATTTAATTTTTCAGAGATTTTTTTCTGAATTCCATCTCAATTTTCAAAATTTTGCCTTTTAATATTTTATAAATCAAATTTAATTACCTTCATTCAGCTAAATTGAAAAATGCACACCCAATTTCTCTGTAATCAGTATCAGGATTCTTCTTTATCAGTTTCATGAATTTTGAACAAAAATTAAGTCGCATAGAGTATTTAAAATATCTAAAAACCTTGAAAAATCTGGTTTCACAAAAACAGATTTAAAGTTTATTACTACACTTACACTTTATTACTTACTTCGTAGAAGCATCATAAATGATTTTTTACTTGAAAAAAAACTATTTTGGTACTACACTGCTGGCCACCCAAATTGCAACACCAAGAAAGACAAGAGATATCACAACAAAATTTATTTTGTAGATAACATGTTGACCAAGTATCAAATGATTAAATTTATCGACTTCTGTGAAGTGTGGTTCCTGCCAAAATCAGTAGCCAGAGTAGCCGCCATTGTTGGAGATCACCGCTGCCACACGCCTCGGCATTGATTCAAAGAGACTTTGGATGAGTTCTTGAGGTAAGGCAGACCAAGCAGCTTCCACACGTTGCCAAAGTTGATCTGCTGTGGCAGCTGGGGATGGAATCTGGGTCAATCGTAGAGCAACCATGGACCACATGTTTTCTATCGGCGAAAGATCCGGAGAGCGAGGCGGCCAGGGAAGCAATTCAATCTGGCGATTGACGAAGAACCGTTGGTTAATGCGTGCCACGTGTGGTTGCGCATTATCCTGTTGAAATATGGCTGTCGGCAAGTCCTGAAGGTAAGGAAGGACAACTGGCTCCAACACCTCGGAGATGTAGCGCTGGCTGTTTAAAGTACCGGCAATGCGTACTAGAGGTGTGCGAGAGTGATATCCAATACCGCCCCATAACATAATACCCGGTGCAGGACCAGTGTGGCGGTGCATAACGCAGCTGTTCAGCATCCTCTCTTCACGGTGTCTCCAGACTCGAATGCGACCATCGTGGTGTTGCAGACAGAAGCGTGACTCGTCAGTAAAGACAATTCCATTCCATTCTGCCGTCCACATCCTTCTGTCATCGCACCATTGGCGGCGGAGACGTCTGTGGTTCTGCGTCAAGGGTAGACAAAGCAATGGACGTCTTGCGGACAGACCACTCTGCTGTAAACGGCGTCGAATGGTACGCGCAGACACTGGATGATGCGTTACAGACTGCATGTGCTGTGCTATGGTTCGTGATGTGACTGAGTGATCCGTCACTGCCATGCGCACAATTTTCCTGTCATCACGTGAAGTGGTGCGCTGAGGTGGATGCGATCGAACACGCCGGTCCGTCGTACCCTCCTGCATCCAACGATCACATATCCGCATTACAGTTGTTTGGTTTCGTCCAACACGACTACCGATTTCCCTGAAAGATAATCCACAATCTCGGTAGGCCACTATCCTTCCTCTGTCGAACTCGGATACTTGATCAAAAGATGATCTCTGTTTTCGACGAGGCATAATTGATCGTTTTTTGAAAAAGCCACAAGAAAAACACAATTGCCGAACTTGAAATCGTCGAAATCTCCAAGCCTTAAATAGCGCTTTGAAGTGGCGCCACAGGCGCGAGTGATGTGCGTCTACGCTGAAATTCTAATCATTTGCATATCTCACCCCCGCTAATGCATGTTGTAAATTTCATGTTATTTGCATGTTTCCTTCAGGGTGTTGCATTTGCAGTGGCCAGCAGTGTATTATCAAAGAAATGTATATTTTTTTACAATATCACAATCAATATTACAATAAAAAGATTTCCTCAAATAAAGGTACACGGTCCCCTTAACCGTTACTCGTATAAAGCATGAAAAATACAACTTGGGATCAAATAATAGGCTTAAAAAATGATTAAAAATACAAACAATTTTCTACATATTAAAGTTATATAATTAGAATGACTTACCTTTACTTTAATGTAATTGTATTTGCTTTTGTTTTTAAACAAAGTTTGGAAAACCCTAAAGATCAAACGCCAACTTTTATATTTAAAGCATTTAATTGTCTTTTAAATTTCAAAGATCGAAATACATATACATATACAAGCATCATTATTTTTTTTCAAATATTCAGTAAGTTTAGTCTGTTTAATATTGGCTTTCATTGTAAAATCCCTTAAACTTCGCCTCATAATACTCAATGCGTTTAAAGATTTTTCATCTTCAAATCTTTTTTTAAAAAACTCTGTCAATTCAAGAAGAGCATCATGCGCTTCCCTGTAACTCACATTTGGCACTAACGCTTCTTGACTGTTAGAGCTTGTCTCATCTTGAATAATGTCTTCATCTGTTAATATACCTGAATAGCTCTCGTAATATCCGTGAAGATCCTCGTATAAAGCTTGAAATTTTGCATTATTACACATTAGAAACCAATATTTCAAAACAGTTTGTACGTTTTACCCGTAATCTCGTATTAACCATGATAGTATTACTTCGAACACTTCCCAGCACTTCAAACGCCAGAGAAATCCCTTTGAATACGCCGACACTATAAAAGAAGACCCCAATAGTCCACGAGAGAAGAGATCTGTTTTTGAGTGCCAGAGAGAGAGATCTCCTGGTCAGACAGGCCTGTTAGGCCCGCGCTGTCGTTGAACCCGAAGCCATCCTGACTATCTAACTGTATATATTCTAACTCGCTGTACATACTTGCTTTAAATGTTGTTGTTGTAGTATGTTTAACGTATCGTAGTAAAGTAATTGAAGCGAAAGGCTTGTCGTATTATTGATTACGGTACTATATATATATATATATATATATATATATATATATATATATATATATCATGAATCGGACGTAGCTGCAGAATAAACGTAAACAAATCCACTGTGCAGAGGAAATATATAAAATTGAAGACTCAAGGATTACAGGTAGTCCATTTCGATACTATGATTTTATTAAAGACACTACTACCAGTCCAGTACGTCATTGTTCAGCTAGCTCCCCTCCCACAGAAGAAAAACGCGTTAACCCTATGAGTTTCAAACTCCGAGTGCGTTCTTATCAAGACCCCACAAGCGCAAAAAACTCGTGATAGCATATGACGCTCACCCCTGGATGATCCCAGGAGCACGTGTCGAATGAATCACAGACCATGTGATTTCCACTGCAGGCTAGCAGAAAAGCGCGTACTAGAAATAAATCTTGGGGTAGCGTGATGCGAATGTCCTTGAATCCCTGCTCTTGAAAAACAACATTACTTCCCGAACGCGGAACTCAGTATAGTCATGTTAGTGAGCCATTCATTATTTTAAAAAACCCGGAATGTCTGAAAATTGCTAGAAGTTCTCGAATGGTTTTAATTACCTTAATTGGGCTAATTAATTGGGTTTTCTTTAGATTTGACACATATATATATATGACATATATATGTATATATATGTCATATGTATGTATGTATGTGTTATATATATATATATATATCTAATATATAAAAATGAATGTTTGTATCTCTGTAATTGTATAGAAATCCACAGTTTAGGAGCAACGATCGTGAAATTTTACATACAGGCGTCTTTAAAAACAGCCGAGGGTCTGAAGAACTTCAAAAATCGAAATTAATTACCGTTGATTTTTAATTAATAAAAAACCAAAAATTTTGAAACTAAATGTAAGATGTTACACTTTGTGGAATCACCACTCTGAATATGGCGTCCACGTTAGGCTTAGCTGGCAAACAGCGAGCGAAAAGATAAAAATAAATAAAATCAAAAAGTTTCAAGTTATATATTAAACCAGAATAATAAATGAAAATAATAATCTTTCAAGTCAGATTTTATACTCTAAAATAAATCGGATCCAACGGCATATTGACACTATCACACGCGATGGAAAATTCGAATCAACCACGCTAAGTGTCACAAGATCATTTTTAATCGCTACTGCAACCCCCCTCGCTTATGTCTTTGTGTCTATTGAAGAGTTAAAGACTAAGCTTCTATCCTGCTAACTTATTTCTAACTTAAAACTCCTCTTACTCCATAAATACATGTATATTCACCAACCCATAGCAACTTTCCAGTAATTTTAATACAAATATTCTCCTATTTACACAATACACCAGCATGTTATTGTGGCGCATTCGGTAAGAGCGTTAATTTACTATACAACATGACGCGGGTTCGAATACGGATCGTACAGATTTTGCTAAACAAGTATTTTCAGCTTTTTTATGGAGGCTTTTTTGTTTCAGCTTTTATTTTATTATTTTTTAAATTATTATTTTTTTTTTTTTTATTTATTATTTTTTTTAATTATTTTTATTTTATTTTATTATTTTTAAAAATTATTATTTTTATTTTATTTTATTTTTCATATTATTAATGTGTATAACATTTCGTATACTTTTTTTTCTATGTTATTTATACTGTGTTTATTTTTTTAATGGATTTTGGTAGGTTTATTATAAATTTATGTATTTTATGTTTTACTTTTCAGGAATTTTTGCTCCAATGATAAAGGCTAAATCTTTTCTATGTTATTTATACTGTATTTAGTTTTTAAATTGATTTTGGTTAACAAACATTCGACAATTTGACATTTTTACTTTTCAGCTTTACTTTCCTAAAGACAATTTGACATTTTTCCTTTTCAGCTTTTAGTGGTTTATTATAAATGTATATATTTTATGCTTTACTTTTCAGGGTTTTTTTGCTCCAATGATGAAACGCTAAATCTAGCTGAATTCTGAAGATATTATTGTAAATTTATGGTTTTTTATGTTGGGTTTTCTTTTTATTCATGTGTATAACATTTCACATGCTTTTTATTCTATGATATTTATACTGTGTTTAGTTTTTAAATTGATTTTGGTTAACAAACATTCTTAAAATCCCGGGCAACGCCGGATAAATTATCACCTGTGTAGGTTGATAATTTATAAATTTTAAAACTGTTACCACATGTATATTTACAGATCCACAAGAACTTTCCAATATTTTTAATTAATAAATAACCAACAACTCTCGATTCACAAGCGTACAGTAGATGGCGCCACTATTTTAATTTTTTGTGTGTCTATTTCGTTGTTATGTGACGATAAATTTATTTAAAGTACCAGATAAAGAAATCACATGATCAGCGTTTAATAAATTAAATTGTAAAAATTAATCTTTAAAAATTCACCAAAAATTAGAAAATGGAGGTAAAGATGCGAAAAGAATTTCATTTTAAAGGAATTTTTATGATCTTTTTCGTGATATAAATTTTACAACCCTCAAATTATTATTTTAAATGCAAACTTGAAAAAAGTTACAAAAACAGATTAAAAATTTAATTTAAAAAAATCTAAGAAGAATTTTTAAAAAATCTTTCTTAGTGCACCCCTACATTATAAGAAGAATCGCCATGCAAAATTTCAGTCCTTTAGGCTATGTACACATGAGAGCGTTGCAACGAGCGCTCTGGGGCAGTTGACTACTGTTTTTTGACAGGCATATTTCTATTTTTTTACAAAGTGCAGAATAAATAAGATATATATGAAATACATGAATTTTTCAAAATGAACTTATGCGAAATTTTCAAATGTTATTATTTTTAAATTTTTTTAAACATTTGAATTAAAATAAGGGAGTTTGATGTTACATGAAAGATACGCAACTTCGTGCCCAATATGCTAATGTATATTTTTTATTTTATGATTTATGTATTTTATTATTTTTCTGATATAGAACCACAATAATACATTCCCTGAGTACATTATAAATTTACATTTCTTTAAATTTTCTCTCCCCTTTCTATCTACAGATGATATTTTTTGAATGTAATATTTTTTGAATGTTTTTCGTGATATAAATTTTACAACCCTCAAATTATTATTTTAAATGCAAACTTGAAAAAAGTTACAAAAACAGATTAAAAATTTAATTTAAAAAAATCTAAGAAGAATTTTTCAAAAATCTTTCTTAGTGCACCCCTACATTATAAGAAGAATCGCCATGCAAAATTTCAGTCCTTTAGGTTCAACGGTTTGGTCTGTACTTTGTATGTCAGTCAGTCAATCAGTCAGTTAGTCAGTTACGGAACTGTTTTATATATATATAGATTTTTATTACTATCTCTATATCGTAACGTTAACTTCATGCGCACACATTATTTTTAACTGACATTCAATTGGCTGTTAAAACTTTATATTTACATCCTATTTAAAAGAAGTAGGGTGTAAATTGTAGGGTGGAAAGTTGGTAAAATTAAAATTTTGTGCAATGTATTTTAATTTCTCGATTAAAAGTAGTTTTTTCTAAAAATCAATTTATTTCGCTTGAAAAGCTAAATATTTTATGCACGCGGTTTATATTATTATTACTATCTTTATATCGTAACGTTAACTTCATGCGCGAGCATTATTTTCTTATGCTTTTTTTATTATTATCATCTTTATAATAGCTTTATTTTCATATGGTTTTAAGCAACTATCGTTGTTATTCATATTATGTTGGTTTTTTATTAATTAAAAATTAAGGGTAATTAATTTCGATTCCGGAAGTTCTTATCTTTATTTTCATATGCTTTTTCATTTACGAATTATTCAAATGTTGGTTAAAAAACTTTTGCGCAATTTATATATTTGTGTGTGTTTAATTATTGAAATTAATAAATTTATATTTCTGGAGAGGATGTTTCAGATTTTAGTGGTACTATGATGAAAGGCTGAATATACCAAAATTCTGAGGAGTTTATTATGGAGAGAAAAGGAATTTAATATGTAGAGGATGTTTATAGGAGTTAAATGTGGAGAGGAGTTGAATGGTTTGCAGCCCTCAATCAAACACTTCATTTTTTTAAGAGGCAACGCTGCAGTCATATCATTGTTCTATTGGAAATTTCTGCTGAACCTGTAATTGCAGCTTTTTTTTACCCCAATGATGAAAGGCTAATTCTAGCTGAATTCTGAGGAGTTTATTATAAATTTATATATTTATAGATTTCACAAGGTTTTTTTTCTATGTTATTTATACTGTGCTTAGTTTTAAATTAATTTTGGTTAACAAACATTAGAGAATTTGACATTTTTACTTTTCAGATTTTAGTATTAAAATGATGAAAGGCTGAAATTCTGAGACGTGTATAACATTTCACATATATTTTTTATGTTATTTATACTTTGTTAATTTTTAAATTGATTTTGGTTAACAACAAACATTCTTAAAATCCCGGGCATCGTCGGGTACTTCAGCTAGTATATATATATATATAACACATACATAGATTTATACATACAAAAGAAGTAACCAACGATAAGTAATCCTATGTTAATAACCCGCAGTAGTTTCGTTAGAAGAGACTACCTGAAATTTCAGGTATATAAAAATATTAGCAAAAAATTTAACTATATTTGCCGATCAAATATTATTTAAATACCTTTGAATTAAATTTGACCGTTAAAATTGTCGTTAAATTTGGATGAAAATACATTTTAACATAGGATTACCATCCTCCATAAAGGTCCTCCAGAAAGCAAAACTTCAGATGCTAAAATCATCCGTGTTCGCGAGTTATAATTTCAGTAGTGCGCCAAACCCAGTCTGTATCGCTTGGGCAAGCAGTAAACAGCCAAACAGAAAATTACCAAAATGCGTCACAATTTTGACATATATATATATAACATATATATATATATACATAACACAAACAGAACACATACATACATATATACATACAAAATTGGTAAGCAACAATAAGTAATCCTACGTTAATACCCGCGGTAGTTTCGTTAGAAGAGACTACCTGAATTTTTTTTTTCTTCTGCAGTATTCGTAGACATGACAACAACAACACAGAAGATGTTAAATTTTAAATTTCAAGAACGATTTTGTTAACGCATATTTCAAAGAAAAACCCTTCTTAAATTTCAGTAAAATGCATATTTTTCATTTTTGATATCATTTCCGAAAACTACAAGTATCCGATGACTATTAAGAAACGTATGCAGCGATAATTTCGAAGAATAAAATGTTTTGCTCATTAGATTTCGATGGGTAAAGTCACATAAGAACATATACTTGCAACTAATACTAGCACATTAAAGATATGCTAAATATTTTAAATGGAGAATGGTTTAAAATGGTGTAATTATAAGGCCAGACATTTCTGATTGGAATTTTCTCCAACGCGACAACGTAAAATATTGTTACACTACAGCAATTAGACAATCCATTATGTTTGAGCAAGTAAATATAGGATAGCATATAACTGGCTGGAGAATAAATGAAAACCCAAAATGAAACATTGTTTGGAAGAAGGGGGTATATTATATCTGGGCAAGAAAATATAGAGAAACTGAGTACAGCATAAAACAGGCAGAAAAGAATTCAGAACAACATATCAGGAAGCAATAATATAGTATTACGGTTGTGCATTATGTTTGGGCAGAAAAATAAAGGAAAATACAAGGAGTATTAAACAGGAAATACAGAACAACATAAAATGATGTAGTAGTGTAGCAGTAAGGGGGTGCATGGTGTTTGGGCAGGAAAATATAGGAATGCAGAGGGTAGCATAAAACAGGCAGGAAAATGCAGAACAGCATTTCAGGAAGGAATAATATCGAAATGAAGTTGTGCATTATGTTTAGGCAGTAAAATAAAGGAAAATACAGGAGAGTTTAAAACAGGAAATACAGAACTTAAAATGATATAGTAGTGTAGCAGTAAGGGGGTGCATGGTGTTTGGGCAGGAAAATATAGAAATACAGAGGATAGCATAAAACAGGCAAGAAAATACAAAAAATATATAATGATGTAATACTACAGCAATAACGTAGTTATTGCATTATGCATGAGCAGGGAAAATTAAGAACAGAAATAAACACACAGGAAAATTTAGGTCGGCATAAAATATTGTCATAATACGGCATTAAGGCTGTGCACTATGTTTGAGCAGAAAAGTTAAGGAAAATACAAGAGAGTATAAAATAGAAAATACAAGAGAGTATAAAATAGAAAATACAGAACAGCATAAAATGATGTAGTAGTGCAGCAGTAAGGGAGTGTATGATGTTTAAACAGGAAAATATAGGAAAACAGAGGATAGCATAAAACAGGCAAGAAAATACAAATAGCATGTAATGATGTAATACTACAGCAATGACGTAATTATTGTATTATGCATGAGCAGGAAAACTAAGGACAGAAATTAACATACAGTAAAATTCAGATCGACATAAAATGTTGTCATAATATAGGAGGTTATATTAAGGATGAGTATTATGCTTTGGGCAGGAAAATGCTAGTAACCCAACTGTGAGTTTTAAAGCATGCGTACCAAGGGAAGAGTGCGTTTTGTGTAGAAAAATGATATTTCGGCATATCTATACATTTCCTGATGGGCGAGTGAAAAAAGGTTTTCAGAAAGTATTAATTAAAACAAATAGCAGTAACAAATGGTTGGTTGTTTTGGGTTTACTGGCGCAAGGTCCAGAAAAATTGGTTTGTTTGGATTTTATGGCGCCAGTCCACTTAGGATGAACTGCGCCAAACACATGGTACGATATGTAAAATACATAAAAGGTACATTGTTACTTCTAGGACGAAAAGGGGATAAAAAGCGAAGGTAAAAACAGTGTCATGTAAAATTGATAAAATGCAATGAAAAAAAAGACTGAAAAAAATCAGTGATATGTACAATTGATAAAACCGATTGCACATCAAGAAATGATGAGAAACATCACATAATAATAGCTATGAAACGATGAAAAGGAAGTGTTAAATCAATGACAGAAAATGTGATAAAACACTGATAAAAGTGTGGTAAAACAGTGACATATAGATGTGATAAAACACCGGTAGCAATAAAAAACGGAGAAAAATTAGAAAGACAGTTTCAGAGTTATTTTTCAAGATTAGAGTTGGGAAGTTTTTTGTTTCCATTACCTTAGTTTGCGGTAACGGTTATACTAAAATAACAAAAGTACCATTAACGAGATGCGACGAGGTTTTCTACACTAAACTCTATTTATTACAACAACAATTAGATTACATAATTACCGTACTCATTGCTAGCAGGCAACGTGGAATTTATCGCACGTGTTAATTCCGGTAGCTGTATTACGGAGACCCTGCTAGAATTCAGCCACGCCACTGCTTGTACAATTCGAACCCACTAACATTTCTGTCTTGACTTTAATTTCAAACACCTACGGTGAGCTGGGCAATTCCCAATTCTTGTACTTGAATTGCACGGCAAAATTGATCTTCACTTCTTCAATTTTTTTTGTTCGATGCTCACCTTCCTCCGGCCTTGCCTCGTGGCGTTTTCTTGTCTGATTGTCGCGTGTGTATGTTATCTACGGGGTTTCCCATCTAGTAGAAAAGCACCGCTCATTTGCATTAGCGCATTGTTTCTTCTTCATTGTTTCTTTTTGCATTGTTTCTTCTTCAAACGGTGATTTATTTAAACCAGAGAGGGTGGGTTAATTTGGATTTTATACCTCACAGAGTTTTCATTTACTCCACACATAAATTTTAGAATTTTAGAAACCTAAAAACTATTACTTTTAAACCTCTAAATCCTGTAATTATTATGCTTTTATGCACATCAAGACATGCTAAAAGTAACATTAAAAATTCGTAATTCTGTCTTAATAAGTAAAATAATATTAATTCTAATAATATATTCCACTTTACGTGTAATCACACTCATTTTCTACGCAAGAACTTATCTCCGTCAGTCTAGAGTTCAGGAACCCTGGAACTAATGCTTTGTAAATCTAATCATTTTCCAAGGAAAACATTCAACAGTCTTACATTTGACAGGTCTCAAGATAAATAAAGATTGATTTGGTTTTAATGGAGCAAAGTCACCTACGTACCTACGCCAAACAGCTAATAACAGCAAAAGAAAAATATACTAAAAGTATAAAGAATTGATTGCTATTGGTTGGTTGGTTTGGAGCTCTACTGCCATCTTTTGCAACGGGTGCTAAAAACAGGATGATGCAAAATGATGTATATAGCAGGACAATCAGATGAGTATCTAAGAATTTGGCATATTTAGCAACAGGGGTTTTTTGCCAACTGCATAGCGTAAAATTGTGTAATATTAAACAATAAATATTTATGTTCATGTGATATTACAGATAGCGTAAAATTATGTAATATTCAAACAATAAATATTTATGTTCATGTAATATTACAAATGCTTTTTAGTGATGCATGATGTATAGAGAATAAAGTAAGTCTAGATCAATAATAGAGAATAAATTATCAATTATTTTTTAAGAAAGAATCGGACAAATTTTGGGAGAAATACTTCTAAAGCGAATAAACTTGTGGAACAAAAATTTAAGGCGACAAGGGACCTTCAACTTCGTTTGTTTTAAGTTTTCATTATTTTACTCTTTATACTAAATGAGAGTAATTAATATTCTTATTTACTTTATTGAAAACACTTAGAATTCACAAATAATTATTTTATTTAAGACAAGTTTATCAAACAAAATTTCAAAAATGATAACATTTTTCAAAATGCTCCATGTGTATTACTTTTCTTCTGATTTATTCAGATTATGTTGATTAGATCATTATGTTGATTTATTAGATTATGATTTATTAAGATTTATTATATTTCTAAAAATAATGAGATAGTTAATTTTATATTTTCATCTTTATTGTTGGAAACTAAGAAATTATTTGTATAGCCTAATATGAACATGGATATTAATTTGTGTCTAGGCCGAATATGGGCAAGTTAAATCTGTAGACCGAAAAGTCCTTCTATGAGTCAGTGGCTGGGGGAGATACGATCCTCCAAATGTCTCCCCTGGGGGTGCTCTGCCACCTGGGGGTGGTGGTACCTAGCCAAGACGGACTTCGACCCTTGTGGTGCTATTATAAATTTCTCAGGATTGTTAACTGAAATATTTTCCACAAACCTGTGCATAATTCTTTGAAACCACAAATATTTTTCAAATTTGTAGACGATTAAATAAAGCAAAAATGTAAAAAACTATTAAAAAAACAGACAAATTAAAAATAATTACTTACGGCTTTAGAGTCATACAAAAAATATTCATTGCACAATTATGTTTATATATGTACAGTAAACTTAAAATTAAAAATTTAAGGTTTTTAAATGATTTGGAATGTACATGAAGCATTTTGAAAAATGCTAGTATTTTTGAAAACTTATTTGAAAAACAGGCATTATTCTGCAAATAAAAACCTTATGTTAAATTCTAAGGGTCTTAAATATAGTAAAAAAGAATAAAAATTATTCTCATTTTGTATATAGATTTAAAAATTGAAAAATTCTAGTATTTTTGAAATTTTTTTGAAAAACAGGCATTATTCCGCTAAAAAGTCCTTATTTTGAATTCTAAGGGTCTTAAATGTAGTAAAAATGTATACAAATTATTCTCTTTTGTATATAGATTTAGAAACTGAAAAATGCTAGTATTTTTGAAAACTTATTTGAAAAACAGGCCTTATTCTGCCAAAAAATCCTTATGTTAAATTCTAAGGGTCTTAAATGAAGTAAAAAAAAATACATATTATTCTCATTTGTAAATAGATTTAAAAATTGAAAATGCCGGTATTTTTAAAAAAAATAATTGAAAACAGACATTATTCTGCCAAAAAATCCTCATTTTTAATTCTAAGGGTCATAAATGTAGTAAAAAAGAATGTCAATTAGTCTCATTTGTTTATAGATTTAAAATTCTCTTGGAAAATTGCTAGTATTTTGGAAACAAAATTGATAAACAGGCATTAATCTGTCAAAAAATCCTTATACTGAATTCTAAAGTAATTAAATGGAGTAAAAAAGCATACGAATTATTCTCATATTGTATATAGAGTTAAAAATTTGAAATTAAATAATTCGAAGTTGAAGGTCCCTTGTCACCTTAAACCCATCAAACACATAAAAAATGAAATAATCATATATCAATTAAAACAGAAAAACAATTGGAGAAAATATGAAAAAATGAACCCATAAGTTAGCTTTGTACAGTCATATATTTGGATTAACTAAAACAAGGATTTTTAATTGAGACAGACTAATCATATAATCGTTCGTAATTCTCAAAATGTAAACTAAATTATATTCCTTAAAAATAATGAAATACTTAATTTTATATTTTCATTAACAGTCATATATTTGGATTAACTAAAACAAGGATTTTTTAATTGAGACAGACTAATCATTTAATCTTTCGTAATTCTCAAAATGTAAACTAAATTATATTCCTTAAAAATAATGAAATACTTAATTTTATATTTTCATTAACAGTCATATATTTGGATTAACTAAAACAAGGATTTTTAATTGAGACAGACTAATCATATAATCTTTCGTAATTCTCAAAATGTAAACTAAATTATATTCCTTAAAAATAATGAAATACTTAATTTTATATTTTCATTCATTATTCATGGAAATTAAGAAATTATTTGCATAGCCTAATATGAACATGGATATTAATACAAGGAAGGATCAAAAAGTTCCAAGACTAATTATTTTAAAATAATAAAAAATGGAATAAACTTTAAAATCAACATATATTATGAAACCTGATAATAGTATTAATATTTTCCGCTAGATTGATTTCTTGTTGTGCAATTCCATGACCCAAAATCGATTGATTTTTACAAGCAGCTAAAATTAAAACAGCGGGCTTTGAAAATGTAAAAATTTGAACAGAGGTCATCCATAAAATTCCGTTTTTTATTAGTAAAGAATGCATCAGAGACTGTAGAAACGATAAATAAAGCTTATGTTCACAAATCTTTCTCAAGAGGAATTATTTTTGAAGAGTTTAAGGCGACAATGGATCATAAAAAAACTTTTTTTATTTATCAACCAATTGCTATGAAATGTTGTATACTTGAACTTGCTATGAAATGTTGAATTGCTATGAAATGTTGTATACTTGCTATGAAATACAGTGTTGAGTTTAAAAATGAGTTGTTTAGAGATGAAAATGCTAAATTTAAAAAAAATCAGAATGTGATTAATTAAGATATTAATTAAAATCAGTTTGTTAATTACTCTGTTTAAAAATGCTCCATGCGCATCAATTTTTGTCTCAGATATCTAATTTTCTTTCTTAAGCTAGCTTTATATAGTTATAATAAAAGTGAGTAGCAATATTTGATTTACAGTCATATTTATAAACACTAGAAAAGAAATCGATAAAAATAGGTCATTTTATGCAAAATTTTATCAAAACATTTTTTTCATTGTAAAAATTTTAAGGTGTTTTAAAATAGTATAATGAATTGATTACTAAGTTTTATTCTAACATATATAAATAATTATTTTATGAAAAATTTATGGAAATTCAAGAAAAATTATGACGCATGGAACATTTTGAACTTACCGAAACGACATGAAAACTTGTTTTGAGAAAATAGCATTTAAAATTTTAATTTAACGTAATATTTCCATTGTTTACGTTTGAAAGAATACTTATAACTCGGTTAATAATGATCGGATCAACATACATTTTTTTTAATTTAAAGCTGATGAGATGCAGAATCATTTTCTGAAAGAAAAAAAATTGTTTTGGGGACATATTTTTGTCAATCTGAAGGTCCATTGTCGCCTTAAGTGATTTAAAGATGGCCACGCTTCACTAGAAGATGATGCAATGTTCGGATGATGCAAAATTCGAACAGGCTAGTCCAAAGGTAAGGTCATGCTGGAGTCGCTTTTTGATCACAGAGGTGCCATTCATTTTGAGTTTATACCTGACGGACGTACTGTAAATAAGAAATGTAGAAGCAATATTAGGGCGTCTCAGGGAAGCCATCAGAAGGAAGACACCGGACTTGTGGAAAGAAAAAAAACTGGACACTACTACATGATAATGCCCCAGCACATCGATCTGTAATTGTGGCTGAATATCTAGCTAAAGATTCTGTAACTGTCTTGAGACATCCTCCATACTCCCCCGATCTTGCACCTTGTGATTTATTTTCATTTTCCAAGACGTAAAAATGTCTTGAAAGGGAACCGCTATTCAAGTGTAGAAGAAGTCAAAGCTAATGCGACAACTACTGAGAAAA
This sequence comes from Dolomedes plantarius, assembly GCA_907164885.2. NCBI lineage: Eukaryota > Metazoa > Arthropoda > Arachnida > Araneae > Dolomedidae > Dolomedes > Dolomedes plantarius. Next base: position 22,111,839 of record OU015499.1, read on the forward strand.
ACATATCAAAAAGTGGATTGGAAACCACTTTTTCACAATTATACAGCCCCTGAAATAAATGTGTAAATAGTGAGGGCCAGAATTTTGAAAATTTTGACCTATAATTTTACAGGATTCCCACCTATATCCGTTGCACCCCCCTTAACTTCTAAACCGCGACAGCTTAGGCCATAAAGTTTGTATCTAGGTGTAGTAAAAAGGCTATGCGCTACTCTATGAGACAAATTACAACGCCATCTATCGGCAAATTTTGGAATTATCGTTTTTATCTCAAAAACGGTACAGAAAAAGTCAATTACAAAGTTGTTCAGCATTATTGATTTAGTAAGAAAAGACACCTTTCGCACATTAATACTTAAAATAGAATGTAGAAAATGAATATTTGTTTGACCACGATTTCGAAAATTGTCATGTCATAAAGAGTGAAAGAAAGAAACTGAGACACTTCCCTACCTTCAGGATCATTTATTTATGTTTCTGAAAATGTTCTCCATTAGCCACTATACACATTTGCACTCTGGACTGGATTTCTCGCTGCCACACGACGTTTCACGACGCCATAGAGTTGAAAATCCCGACCAAACAAATGTTCATTTTTTACATTCTGTTTTGAGTATTAATGTGCGCAATGTATCTTTTCTTACTAAATCGATGATGGTGAATAACTTTGTAATTGACTTTTTTCCCGTATTTCGTACCGTTTTTGAGATAAAAACGATAATTCCAGAATTTGCTAGATGGCGTTTTAAGTTGTCTCATCGAATAGCGCAAGCCCTTTGTACTATACCTAGACACCAACTTTATGGTCTAAGCTGTCACTGTTTAGACGTTAAGGGGGTGTAATGGAACCCTGTATGTAAGTGTTGCATTTTATAAAATAAAAAATTAATCCTGGGACTTTTTGATCGTACCTTGTAGATATTTTTCAGTAGTCATTGATTCCTTATTTTATTCAAACATTTATTTTTCCTTTCACAAATACCGGTCATTTGGTCACTAGCCCATTTTAGTGAAACATGAAACATTTTTTATTGTAATAAAAGAAAAATTATTTCCTGAAAAATAATAAGATGTTAAAAAAGGGGAACATTAGAATTCAATTTTTAATGGAAAGTAAAATTTTACTTGAACAAAAAGATCTCCTAGTTAATTCAATAAGAACAGCACAATTAAAAAATGTTTCAAATCCATTTCTACGTTTTTCTTTTACGTACATGGTTTATCATAAGCCACTGGCATCCGCAGTCTAATGCCTTTGCACGCATATCTGAAAAGTAAATGTTGTTTTATTGCTTTTTGATAAGATAAACTTAGTAAATGGAACTTTCAGACAAAAAATTTTAGTTAAATCTGGGGAAACTCGAATTGGAATATCTATCTTATGTATTACTTCATTCTGAACGTCGGATGAATATTAATGCGATGAATAATGAATGTTGTCAGGATTAAAATCAGAGCGGGTAAAATAAATATTTGCCTGTCAAATTATCTAGTATTTAACAAGCGTATGTAAATAATTCTGTGTTTAATTGAAATGAAGTTTTGCGGTAGTTTGTCCACGACAGGGTGCCAGGAAACTAATGATAGAATTATTTACTTTTTCCTGCGTTATCACGAAGACGTTTAGGTTGTGTGGCTGTATATAACAATGAAAAGAAAAATTTTATTGTTGGATTATTTTAAACTTTAGATAATCAGAACCACAACACAGGACTCTTCAAATTGTTTCTCTTACTCAGCTTTTATTTACTCGTACGATCCGTCAGTAAATTGAATTCAAGAATAAAAGTATCAAATTAATGAAATCAAGATCAAGAAAAGTATTAATAAACTGAGAACTAAAATAAAAGGATTATTTATTTTAAAATTCATAAGCATTTTGTCTTTCTGTTTTACCCCTCTGACGACCGAAGGCCCATTTTGTAGCAAAAGACCGTTCCGGCTGAGAACGAGAAGCGTCTTTCCCTTCCCTACAGAACATGCTGAGTATTGTACTGAAATTTGTCACGGTGGGGTGCGGCCTCACTATCAGCATTAGGTCATAAAGTACACCGAGATCGGTTCTAGACAATGAAAGAAGATCGAACACATAAGAGAACGACTCTGCGGTGATGTTGAACTGTTGGTAGGATGGCCACCTGCCAGGTACTAGGGGGGGGCAATCTAGGAGAATTTCGGCCAGTCGTCTGGACTTCTGAATGTTCGGCCGGCTAGGCCGGTTCGGCCTTCAGGGGGTTTTAAACAAATAAAGGCTACTCTGTCGTTTTAAATATGAATAGTTGGTTTGTTGATTGAATTTTACTGGCGCAACTTCCAGAAAGGTATGATGTCGTGGCCCCACAACTAAACTTCACGATTCGCGAGAGGTTTTTTTTAGAGAGAGGACAAAGCCGTTTACTAGAGTTAAGCTCTTTATTAGATTTTTTGCTTCGGCTTATTCATAGGTGTAGGTATAACGCAGTATCTGACTGTGTCGCCAGAGAATCGACATCTTGCATGGTAAAGCAGAACTGCATGTATGTCGATTCTTCCGCTTACGATGGCCTCCTGTGCTCTATCAATCCCAGAGCAGCAGCTCCCCTGTCAGTCTCTCGTCTCTCAATCCTTTGCTAAATCCTTTTTCTTCCGGGCTGTTTTTTTTAAGTCCCTTTCGAAACTTCTCGAACCATCTAGATTTCTTTTCAGATTCTCCCAGCGGTTCAATAGAGACTTTCCCACGGTTTCTAATGACTTCCGGTGCCCTTAATGATGTTGAGGCTAGACCACGCAGCACCACATCAGCTACTCATTTTGCTCTAATGAAAATAATAAGTATACACACATTTATGTACCGCTTTAGAGAATAGGCCAGGAGAGTCAAAGGTGGGTTATAGCTACGTTGCTACAAAGGACAAGCTGCGCCAAACGCACAAGAGCAGAACCAATACGCATAAAAATTTAGACAGATAAAAATAACAAACACCAACGATATAAGAGGTAGTAAGAACAATGAAGGTAAAAAGTAATATATTGAAGGTGACAAAAACAGTAATATAATAAAAGGTGATACAAACAGTAAAATATAAAAAGGTGAAAAAAGATGATATATGAAAGGTGATAAAACAGTCATACATAAAAGATAAAAAAATAGCTAAAAAGAAATAAAAAACAGTCAAGTATAAGGATAAAAGAACAGTGATATAAAATTGATAAAATTAAACCTGAATGAGGTGAAAACGAAAGAGGGACATTGAATGAACACCTCGGCGTTTGGTAGTTTAACACAAGAAATACCCTCCGAGAAGAGATTTATCTTATTCCTATGGTAAATCGTAGAACTCCTGGTTCAGTCTCAGCAGTAACCGTCCTATAAATAAACTACAATTTCGTTCTTTAAAAGATCGTATCCCTCTAGTCAGCTGCTGGGGAATTTGTTTTATATCTTGGCTACGTTTACCAAACTTGGAGGACTCTTAAGTTTTTGCCAAAGATCCTAAGACTAACATGACAAATAAAAAAATAGAAATTTCCCAATTTTTAATCACGTGCGGATCCAGGATATGAGTTAATTTTTTTCTTGGGTCCCATAGGATTTTTGAATTGGATTGCATTGAAAATTTCTTCATTGGTTGTGACATTAAAAACGACAGTATTTCGGTCCTTCATGTGTCAATGCAAATTAGGGGGAACACATTTTTTTCTTTCCTTTTTCACTTCTTGCCAGGTTTTCCCAGGTTTTTTCTATTTTTCTAGGGTTTTCTTTATTCCATGGTTTCTATTATTTTCTTATTCTCGTGTTAGGAATTCTAAACTTGATAGTTTCGATATTGTGAAATGACACTACTCACTGGGTGCCATTTGCAACTCTTTGTTATCTTACTGTGTATGAATTTGTTTTTAAAATCAAGCACGTATTATTTTCAGTATATGTTGCTTAACATTATCTAATTAAATATCTCTTTACAAATAAGTAGTTAAACTAAGCAGAGGCATGCAAGATACACAGTGTTCTTTAGACAAGCAACTTATTTAAACGTTTAGAACTACTGTGAAGTAATGTATCAAAATTTATAAAATATGTTCTGAGAAAATTTCTGAGGAATATTTAATGCTATAGCATTAAATATTGAGGCATTAGCTGATTAGATGATCTAATGCATTAGATTATTGAGGGTATTAATTTAATAAAACTAGTTAGTTGGTTGGTTGAATTCGTTTATTGCAAAGTGTTTAATGGACAGTATGTGCCACCCGAACTACAAATAATAATAGAATAATAGATTAAATATAATAGTTTACAGATGTGCTTATAAATTCTGTAGAATGATTCGAGGAAGCCAATGTTCTTATCATCAGATTAATGTTGAAATAAATTCATAAACAACGTCTGAAGAGAATCAGCCATGCGTAACGACACAAAAAACAAGGTATTTATTTCCACACATATAGACAATTCAAACAATCAAAACAACATCGCCATGCTATTCTTAACACGAAGCTAAAACAAACACAACCTTCTTACAACACGGCAAACTTAAGGCTGCTATGTACTAACCCTATTCGATTCGTTCACCTTAATGTTAACCTATGGAGAAAATGTGTCCAGGGATTGCCGACTTGGATTGAAAGATTTTTTTTAAATTGTACTCCGTACTAGAGGAATAAATTTTACACCTCGGGGCATTTTAATTTTTTTGAAAAAAATGCAAATGATATTTTACAATTTAAATTATTCGAGGGAAAATCTAGTATAGTGTGTTTTAAACGCTCATAAATTCCTTTGGCGGAAGAAATTTATAAAATGAATCCTGTTGCAAGGTGCAGAAAAGTTTAAGCTATCTGAAAATACCCTTTTAATTGGATTATCAGCATTTATGTAGCTTTCAATAGTAGACAACTTTTCTCCATAGGTTAACATTGAGGTGACCGAATCCAATAAGGTTAGTACGAAACAGCCTATGAAACGTTACAACGAACAGCCCTCTAAAACGTTACAATCACATTGATTGGTACTGACATCTAGCGGCGAAAGAATAAAACTCTATTCACAATCAGACAAAGATATAATTTTATTTCTAAATTCTCTATTAACATAGAGACACTGATGTTCCGTTTAGAAAAAATCGTTAGAAGAAAACGTGAAAGAATCACAAAGAACTGCGGAACATTGCCAAAGCAATATGAAAAACGAAACTCCAAGCTCCATTGAGTGCTGGCTTTTCTAAAGCACAGGCGCCTTTACGGAAATACAGTAATTGAAGCACACGTAGAGAAAAACAATAAGAAGAAATATAAAAGCCAGCATTGTTTGGTTGGTTGGTTTTGTGGCGCAAGGTCCAGAAAGGAAAAGCTGTGACAAACGCAAAATTGCGCATATAAAAATTGTGAAGTAAATATAAAAAAGGTATAAATGCAATGATATATAAAAGATAGAAATGCAATGATATATAAAAGGTGTAAATGCAATGATATATAAAAGATGTAAATGCAACGATATATAAAAGGTGTAAATGATATTATATATAAAAGTTATAAATGCAATTACACGTAAAATGTATAATTGCAATTGTATCTAAAAGGTGTAAAAGCAACGCTATATAAAAAAATAAATGAGAGTAAAGTTTATGATTTTACATCATTTATCTTTTTATCAGAAACGAGAGGAATTTAATACATGTATTATAATCTTTTTTTCTCAGTTTGAGTGTTTTGGGGTACATAAATGAAATAAAGGAGCGGCAGTCTAATTTTATAATGAAGAGGATAAATCTAATATTAAGATCTAATTGTTTTAGGAGTCTAATTTTGTACAGTAGAAAAGATAATCTCTTCTTAAAAGTGCATCAACCTTTATGTTCCTGCTTATTTTTTCGCCTTTAAGTTCTATGATTACATACTTAAGTGTTGTGCGCTTGTAACAGAAGAACGTTTCTCACCCGTAATATTTCTTTATTAAGCCCAATTTACAGCAATTAAGAAGTGCAACTCACAGATACGTTTTTGATGTACATAATTTGTCATTTTTTGAATAGCTGTAATTTATTTTTCTGCAACAAATTACGAAAGCGGGTTCGAGGTACCCTATTTTCGTTTCACTAATTATAAAGTATTTTTAGCGACTCTTATCAGATAATTGCTCTTTAACAAAGTTCTGAAGTAAAACTTTTTAATGGTGATGCATTGCTTCCTTTAAATGAATATTCATTTTTGAAAACAAGGACCTTTATCTTTTAATGTTAGTTTTTATGAAATTCTTTCTCAAAAGAAAATAGGAATTTCGCTCATAATTTGGGTTATCGTCTTACATATCCGGCAGCAGAATATTGCATTATTTTCCTACCCAATAATTTAACAGTAAAATAAAAATTTGTTGCGTACTTAACAGACAAAAATTCTAAAGAAACTCTATTTTTATTTCTACGGTATTCTATTTCAAAGTGAAATATGGGGAAAGTGTCAAGAGGTAATTAAAAAAATTAAACATCGTTTCTTCCTAGTCTCCACATTAAAGCTCATTTAAAATAAGAGTAAGAATAAGAAGTCTGCGTAGAGTTTTACACTGGAAAATAACAACTGTTTTAATTCTTTGGTTGGTTGGTTGATTTAAATTTTGTGGCGCAATGACCAGAAAGGACGAGCTGTGCCAAACGTAAGACAAACGCAGAAGAACTACGAATATAAAAATCGTGAAATCTAAATGTGAATAAAATAAAAGGGTAAAATCAATAAAAGCAAAGACATGTAAAAGGTATAATCTCACTGACCCCTCGGCTCCCCCGCTTTGGCGTATCAGCCCGTGAATCACCAGTAAACCAGCCGCTACGTAAAATACCTGAATACGCAGTCGAGGGTTAATTTCCCAGGTTCGGTGACATTTTTCATTACTGTGGGTCTCGAGGATGCCGGATATACAGTACAGATCTGCAATCCACTTAAGGCACCCCAAGCCCCCTGTAAAAGGTATAAATGGAATGATATATAAAAGGTGAAAATGCAATGATATATAAAAGGTGAGAAGTGTCTTTTATTATAAAAAGCTAGATTAAGTCATAAATGATAACTTCTTAATTTCACAGAAGAATGCTGACATCTGTTTTCTTTTCTTTTATTTACTTATATGTAACAATGTTTGTGTCATATTTATACGTCCAATTTTTCTACTTTATATATAATTAATATATATATATATACTATAATAAAACTAAAAAGTTCTTAATATGCATAAGCTAACATTTGAGGTTGAGAGTTCATTAAAACTATGATATATATATACACTCACTTCCAAAAGTTAAGCACAGAGAGGAAAATGTTAATTTCCGTAACCCAATCTGAATTAAAGAAGCAGAAATTTGCTGCACAGGAAGAAGGAAGTATGCAAATATGTTACGTAACAGCCAATCACGGTTTCGCCTCAAGAAATATGCAAAATAGGCAGTCGTATAAGAAGCCGGCATTCTGAAGGATTACAGGAGTTGCATGTAAGTGCTGATGAAACGTGTGTAGAACATTCGTACGATTTGTTTTCAAGCTAGACGTGTTTCTATGGCTTCCAGAAGACGAATGGAATATACTGAGCACTGTCAGGTTGTCAGACGCATTGAAGCAAGACAGTCTATCACAGATGTTGCTCTTTTCTACGGCGTTCATCATTCCGTCATTTCACGATTATGGAAACAATTCCAAACCAGCTAAACAGTTGTCCGAAGACCTGTAGCCGGTCGTCCAAGGATTACGACCCCCTCGGAAGATCGATATATTGCTGTTGTAGCCAAGCGGAATCGAAGATCGACCTCCACACGTGTGACATCTATCGTTGCAGCGACCATTGGTAAGATGATATCTGCCACTATTGTTCGTCGACGGCTACACATGAATGGTCTGTAAGCCCGGGTACCACGAGTTTGTGTTCCTTTATCCGTCCAATCCAGAGGGGCACGATTAAAGTGGTGCCGCTAGCATGTGAATTGGACTGTGTCTGATTGGGGAAACGTTATGTTCACAGATTTGCCCTACAACCCGATGATAAGCGTGTAAGGGTCTAGTCTAGAGGGAACAAGGCACACGCAATCGGCCCGAGAACATCACCGAACATCACGCATTCCGCGGTGGAAGCATCATGGTCTGGGCAGGGATTTCATTGGTATATCGCACCGACCTGCACATCTACAAGCGAGGTTCTGTGACGGCTGTACGGTATCGAGATGAAGTCCTAGACCCCCATTGTGAAACTGTACGCTGCAGCAGTTGGTCCTTCTTTCGTTTTAATGGACGATAATGCCCGTCCCCATAGAACTGCCATCGTTCACGACTTTCTGGAGAGTGAGGGGATTGCGCGTATGGAGTGGCCGGCTTGCTCGCCGGACTTTAATCCAATTGAAAATCTTTGGGATGCCCTCGGTGTATGTAGAAGTTTACCACCTCCAGCCACTCTCAGAGATTTAGAAACTGCCCTACAGGAGGAAGAGATTACTGGACTCTGCGGTGGTTGATCACCTCGTAACAAGCATGATCACACGCTGTACACTTTGTATGAAGGTGAGGGATGCTCACATACCCTATTAATGTCGGTTTTTGTTGTTTGTTTTGCATTTAAACACCATTTTGTTAAAGACGCAAATATGACGTCATCTTATAATTTATGAAAATTCAATATTTTTTTTTCTCTCTGTATGTAATTCTTTGTTTTGTTTTATGAATAAACATAGAGCTACTAACTTCCAGAATTTAATGTCAATCAAAGCAGTACTTGTCCTTTTTTCGCATTTTACCGCTCCGTGCTTAACTTTTGGCAGTGAGTGTATCATAGTTTAATGAACTCTCAACCTCAAATGTTAGCTTATGCATATAAAGAACTTTTTTTAGTTTTATCTTATGTTTGGTGCACCTTAACCTGTCTGGACCTTACGCCATAAAACACCAACCAACCGCAGAAGAACATGAAAATAACTATTTTCGGACAAATAAGATATATCCCCCTTCCGTTAAAGTATTTAATGAAATGATCACAAAGAATATGCGATTTTTCCTTAGGACTAATGGATTTAAGGCTTTGAGACTTACGTAAGACTACATCTATGACTTAGAATTTGTTAGTTCTTTTCCCGCTCTACTGTGGAATTAAGAAACTGACATTTACGATTTTTTCTCTAACGCGAGTTTTGTTTTTGCATCATCCACTTTTGATATTACATTCGTTGTTTCTTACCTGTGTCTGTGCCCATTCCATACATTTAATAGTTCGTTTATCTCAGTACTTAACAGTTTTTGTTATCTCCGATTTGAGAATTATATATACTTTAATCCCCTGAACGCTATTTTAAATGCCGACATTATAAAATCCTTTCTAAATTTATTTACTTAAAGAATTCTTTGAATACCTTTTATCAGAATTTCTAAAGCTCTTTTCCCGTTCATTTTTTTATTTTCTCAGATTTCTAATCTCAAAATTGCTACACTGAAAGGGAGTTATATGTCATACTTTTATGCCCACCGAAAAAATATTTTGTCTTATTAGCCTTAAAATAGGAAACTGAATTTCTATCTAAAATGTTGCCTTTAATATCAAAACTTCTACACATTATTTTTTCCTCTTTTCAAAACTCTGTTTATTTCCCCTAAACTTGCATTAAGTAATTTTGGTTCCAGTTTTCAATATGTTATCTGTTCGTCATCTCATACCTTAACTCAGGGATTTTCAAACTACGGCCCACCAAGCTTTTATGTGTGGCCCGAAATACACACACTCATTATCAGGCAGGTGCATTTGTAAACATAATCTTGGGAATTAGTGTCTGAAAAATACAAAAATGTACAAAAATATGCCGCCTGCTGCTCACATTGATCACATCAACGTCTCTTTGTTAATCAGCCAATTCCAAAAGAAATATGCGAGGACCAACCAAGCTTTTATGTGTGGCCCGAGACACACACACTCATTATCAGGCAGGTGCATTTGTAAACATAATCTTGGGAATTAGCGTCTGAACAATGCAAAAATGCACAAAAATATACCGCGTGCTCCTCACTTTGTTCACATCAACGTTTCTTTGTTAATCATCGAATTCCAAAAGAAATATGCGAGGACCCACCAAGCTTTTATGTGTGGCCTGAGACACACATACTCATTATCAGTCAGGTGCATTCGTAAACATAATCTTGGGAATTAGTGTCTGAAAAATACAAAAATGTACAAAAATATGCCCCCTGCTGCTCACATTGTTCACATCAACGTTTCTTTGTTAATCATCCAATTCCAAAATGAAATATGCGAAGAACGTATAAATAAATCGGATTACAATCTTTTACCTTGATGACGTATTGAGAGCAGCATGTAGCAAGTATAAACCTGACTTGTCTAAAATAAAGCAAAGTTTGTATCAACATAAAAAAGTCCCACTCTTTTTTACATAAGCAATTGAGTATTTTTGGGTTTTAGGTTTAACAGAAGGTCTTTCGCACTTATGAAACGATTTTGTAATTTGTTTTTGGCGTTTGCATTTTGAGAAAAAAATTTGGCAACTTCAGAATAATAGTCTGCTATTGTTTTGCTTTGATTTAAATGTAAAATAAAAGATTTATTTTGAAATTAGCTCCTAAAATTGATAGATGGCTCGAAGGTTACGTAAATGCACTTTCCGGGGAGAAATATTCGTATCAACAAATTATAAAGCGGTGTAAAAATTGCGGTTATGGCATTTCAAAAATGGGTATTTATAATTTATTAAATTTGAAAGGGAAAAACGTCTAACTGAGAGTAAAAATGAAAACATGACCACTAAACCTCATCCTGAGACTGTTCGAAAGCAGGTATATATCAAGAAAGTGAAGTCTCTGATCCTAAAAGAAAATACGACGACTCAAAGATCCATTGCATCGAAACTAGGAATGTCTTCCGGCAATGTAAGTAAAATCATTCATAAAGATTTGAAGGTAAAAGAGATGTATAAACCTAAAGTTCATCAGCTTTTGCCAAAGCATATTGCTGAAAGAAAACAAATTGTAGAAAATTATATAAAAAAACACCTAACTGCTGAAAAATGAAAATTTGTGGTAACACTCGATGGTCCATGGGTGTATTTAAGTGACTGTAATAAAAAAATATCAATTTTCTGTTGCTCAACTGACGGGAATGACCGTACGAAATGGCTTCGTCAGTGTACAGAAAAGTTCTCAAAGGAGTTCATGATAGTAGCAGAATTTTGTTACAACGGTAAATTAAAAATAAAAAAGTCTCAAGTAAAGCCGAAATTAATTCACTCTACTATCAGTAGAATATTTTGTAACCAATTTTTGAAGAAGAAATTCCAGCCTTATATGGAAAGGACATTGATAAAGTTGAGCTTCATATGGACAAAACCTCTAGTCTCACGTCTAAATCAACTGCCGCTTATTTAGCAAAGAAATAATCAGAAACAGGAATAAAATGTATCCCATTTAATGAAATACATGTAAAATGACCTGACTCTTCTCCAATGGACTTTTGCGATTTCGGTTTTTAAATACGAGCCTTATGAAAACGGCATCTAAGAACACTGAACGAACTTTGGAAAACGGTCGAAGAGGAATGAGATAAAACTGACATGACAGTACTAAGTAAAAATTTACTTTCATGGAAAATTCAAGCTAGAGCTATTGTGAAGAACCATGGCTATAATATAAAATCAAATCACCGCATAAAATACGGCATTTATACATAAAATTTAACCATCAAAATCGTTTCCATAAAGTGCGAACGATCCTCTGTATTTTTTATATTATTTTATTATGAGGTATAGTGTATTATTTTGCCTCCCTTGTAAAGTAGAACAGATATGCATGTGGCCTGAGAGAAAGAAAGGTTAAGTATGTCTGCCTTAACTGTTAACCAAGACGACTTTTCTTTGCTAAATTAAAATTTTTCGAAAACTTGCCCCGTGTCTGGACGAAAATTAACTTCCTGTACCGAGAACTCTGTTAAATTTAGGAAACAAAAAATCTTCCGCTTAGTTAACGATAATGCTTTTAATGACATCCGTGTTAAGGAAAATTTAACTCTTTCCTGTGAACGCATGCTTCAAGAATAAAATTGATATGTTTACAACTTAATTACTGTCAGACTGACAAAGATGACTTAATTGTTTTAAGTATTTGTAGTTCGTTGTTTAGAGGCAATTAATGGTGAGCCTCTTGATAAAGATTAGTAAGGTTGGTTGATTGGTTGAGTTAATATTTATGGCGCAAGGTCAATCGAGGGAAAGCTACGCCAACCAAATGGTGTTCTTATACAACCAAACACGAGAGGTTTAGAAAAACATAGTAATAAAGGTTAGTCAATAAAGATAAAACGAGTAATAAGGTAAGTAATAAAGGTTAGTCAGGACTTTTTGTCCTAAGCTAGTTCCTTTAATACTACCAGGTGATCATAATTAAACTTGGCTTATTCAGAGCCCTCTGTATCTGTAACTAAGAGGTGGATTGAGCTGAAATTTTGCAGATAAACAATTCAAAGAATACGCTGAAAGATTCCGAAAAAAGTCCGCTAGTGGGCGTATTACACGGAAATAGTTTAAACAGGCTACAAATTCCAATTCAAGCGTAATTAATTTGTTACACACTGTCCAGCAATGTAAAGAAAATTGTTCAATGTGGGCTTCCTCATTAGTATGTAAAATGTGCGATGAACAGCGTGTTCAACAGCGGACCGCAGCTGGTCACCAGTAATCTGTCAAACATACAATGTTATGCGGTCCTTCAGGTCAGCCAAAGTTCTAACATTTCCCCTATAAACAATGTTCTTTAAATGGCCCCATAACCACAAATCACATGGAGTGAGACCGGGAGAACGGGCCGGCCAAGGAGTAGGAAACGATTGGCTAATCACCCTGTCATCCGTAAAATGTTCTCGCAAAAACCTCCACACACAGAGTCCATTATATGGAGGGCCACCATCCTGCATAAAAGTAATAGACTCAAGGCATTGTCGCTGCTGGAGTAGGGGTAAAACGAAACTGTTTAGCATGTCACGATATCTGAGGGCTGTTACAGAACATGTGACAGGGCCATTATCTTTAAGTTCTTCGAAAAAGAATGGTTCAAGGATAAATTGGGAAGTGAATCCACACCAGACAGTAATTTTAGGCGAGTGTTGCGGAATTGTGTAGAAGACACGTAGATTTTTCAAGGCCCAAATTCGACAATTCTGGGTGTTCACTGTTCTGTTCAGATAAAAATGAGCCTCTTCACTCCAGAGAATGTTCTACGGCCAGGAGTCATCGACTTCCATTCGGGCAAGAAAAGTCCGGGCAAAAGATAAGCGATGGTCATTGTCGGTAAGAAGCAGTTGCTGGTTGTGGCTGATCTTATACGGAAAAATTTTCACTATTTTTCACAGGATCTTCTGCACTGTGCTACACGGTACGTTTAATTGTCGAGACACTGCACGTGTACTGCTGACTCCATGATCATTTGTCAGTCATTGCTCGACAACGCCTTTGCTACTTCTGAAATGACTTCTTCGCTGATAGGCTTTTGCCCTCTGCCACGTTGAACGCTTAAACGCCCAGTGTTTTCAAATCGAGATATCATGTCTCTCACACCTTATGGAGACATTGAACCCCGACGCAATTTCTTTTGACGTCGAAATTCACGAAGAGCTGCAACAGCATTTCTCTGGATTTGATAAAAAAGTTTTACGATGAACGCACGTTCTTGTAATTTAATTGGCATCGTAGCTCAAAGAATGATACTCACTCGATCTCACCCTTTTTATACTTAGAATTCACTTTAAATTCGTATGCTTATGCAAATCAAATTGTTTTCTTCTTCACTTGCAGTGCCACATTTATCAACTTTTGTACCGTCATAATGCTTCAAAATGTAAAAATAACAGTTTTTAACATCATAATGCTTGAGAATGTAAAATTAAAAATTTTAAATGACTTTTTACTGTGCACAGTTATTTATTGCATGACTTTTCAAGCATTTAGGCTGTAATGCGCTGCCTAGCGGACATTTTTTAACTTTTTTTTCTGTGTGTGCAGAATCTTTCAGCGCATCTTTTGAATTGTCTATCTGGAAAATTTCAGCTCAATCCGCCTATTAATTACAGCTACAGAGGGCTCTGAATAAGCTAAGTTTAATTATGATCACCTGGTATATTGGGTTGTTGTTGTTGTGTCTAGTAATAGTGCAGATGAAGAAAGAAGAACCGCACTATACATAGAAGAGGGGTGCCATTGCCTCGAAAGAGGTTGGACTTCTACCCGATGATCCGCGGAAGGTATTTAATTTCCCTTCTACCACCCAATAGAAATTCCAGTAGAAGCATTCCTTGATCTACCACATGGGGACGTGCCCTCTAGGGTTACAGGCTGCCCCGAGGGATGATCTTCAGTGAATTTTAAATATTATCAATCATGACTTTATGGCTATTAGAAGTTCCCTAATAATTGAAAATGTTTAAAATTATGTATATATAAAAATAGTTAATTTCAGTTAAAAATATTGTAATCATTGTACTCGTACTTTTTAGAAATACTGCAAAACAAGCACACATTGTATAACACGTTAATGGCTTATTTTATGTACATAATACAATAAGTTTAACAAAGAATTCCTTGATAAGTTAACGTAAAGAGAATTACCAAGTAAAAATTATTGGGTCCTATTTTACATCTCGAATATCAATTTAAATGTGTATGGTATTCGTTTTTGAATTTTAGCTTTCACCATTATGAAATCAGAATTCCAAATACCATTCTGAATCTGGAAATTCTTATAAAAGAGAAAATCACAATTGAGTTTGAAAAAAAAATTAGTTTCTGATATTAGACTGCAATCTAAATTGGAGAAAATTTGTTTCTAGAAAACTTTTTCCAGTGATCTCGTAAAGGAAACTTCCTTTTCATTTCAGTATGGAAATAAAATTAAATTCACTTAAAAATTATTGAAAGGCAATCTGCATTTTAAAACTTTTTTAGCCTCTAGTCTTTTCTAAAACGAGTATCAAAACTCTTTAGAAATCTGTTATCGAAAGTATTCTTGATCTATGCACTATTAACATTTTTCTCTCAACAGTACCTATTTTATGTACAAGTGGAACTTCAGTTTTTTAGCCGAAAATTCAGTTTTATTTTTAGCTATCTAAATGGGACACGCCAGCAACTTTTATCGAGTTTCTTGATTTTTCTTCTCTTTTTTTAGTACTTTTTCAAATTTGGAGTTAAAGATAAAAATAACTGCAGGGCATACTTTATTTCACTTTACTCTTTAATTAGAGTGCTGGCTAAAATCATCGTAAAACAGATGACCGTTTTCTTTATCTATTTGTTGAAAATTACGTTACTGCATCGACTTTTTATGTATCAAATTCGATATTGCATTCGTAATTTAGATGCATTTTCCCCAATAAAATATTCTTTAAAGCAACTGACGATGCTGATGCTGGCTAAAATCTCAAAAAATATGTCCGTTTTCTTCATCTATTTGTTGAAAATTACGTTTCTGCATCGACTTTTTCTGTATTAAATTCGATGTTACATTTGTAATTTAGATGCATTTGTCCCAATAAAATATTCTTTAAAGTAACTGACGACGTTGATGCTGGTTAAAATCTCAAAACAGATGCCCGCTTTCTTTATCTATTTGTTGAAAATTACGTTTCTGCATCGGCTTCTTCTGTATTAAATTCGATGCTACATTTGTAATTTAGATGCAATTGTCCCAATAAAATATTCTTTAAAGTAACTGACGATGTTGATGCTGGTTAAAATCTCAAAACAGATGCCCGCTTTCTTTATCTATTTGTTGAAAATTACGTTTCTGCATCGGCTTCTTCTGTATTAAATTCGATGTTACATTTGTAATTTAGATTAATTTTTCCCAATAAAATATTCTTTAAAATTAATGACGATGTTGATGCAATAAGTCAAAGATTTTTGGTATGTCGGTTTTTTGTTCGGTTGGTCGGTTTTGATTTTTGGTTCGGCTTCATATCACGAAGTTTTTGATAACGGACATCAAGTAAACAAAGCACCATGTAAACCACAAGTGTGTGAAGTGGAAAATAAAATTGCCTCCGTTGGAAAAGTTTAAAAAAATTATATGAGATAGATTCTTACGAAGTGAGAAGCGTTAACGCTGGCTTGTGTACATCGCTAGAAGAAAAAATTTGGGGTAAGCTATTAAATCATCCGGGCTCCAAGTTATTATTTTTCCAATAGCTCTCCGTTAGAGCTAATTTAAGGGATCCACATAAGATTTGTATTAGCGCAGTGTGGGAAGTTATTGTTTTCGGACACGTACTCATTAAATGTAACTAGGGCAGTACCATCAATTTTGTTAAGAGTTTGCATTTAATTTCAGTACTTTATTTAATGGGCTTACTTGTTAAGAGGAACTGATAAATTTATTTCGGATAAATTTATTTCCCTTCGAAACACACATGGCAGTTTCACTTTAAAAGAGTGTTAAGGCTTTAGAGCAGGGGTGTCCAACCTTTTAGCTTCTTTGGGCCACACAAAAATATACCTAAAATTAAAAATAGTTGATAAGTAAAAAAAGTAGAATATATAGTTAACATTTATTTCCTTATAAATTCTATTTATAATAATGAAGATAATAGAGGAGTCGTAAAATTAATGTGATATTTGGCATTTAATTTGAAAAACTAATGCATCAGTATCTGGGTCAATTGAAGTACAGTTGCAATTCTCGGGAAGTTCTCAAGATGGTCATCCTATATTTTGGTTCTAATTTGGCTCTTAGTGTGCTTCACTCATAAAATATATGTTCACAGATGTACGTGCAATGACATGAATAACACATGACTATGCAGTGAGAGATATTTATATCTGAGCAGGTATGATTTATAAAAGTCCAACAAAGAGACTTGATTGAATTTCTCTTTAAGTTGGATGTCAGATTGCAACTTTAAGCCTTCCATTTGAAAATTTGCAGGAAGCATATCTATATCGACTGTAAATGGAATAGCAAAGATGCAAATAAATTGTTTATTTTCCAAAATTCCGGAAATCGGTTTTTAAATAAATCCATAATCGCTAAGGTGGGCTTTTGATTTTTTTTCGCTTTGAGCTCTCTTTCTGGGCCGCGGGTTGGACACCCCTGCTTTAAAGCATGTTAGATACAAATATTTGTTGTTGTTGTTTCCAATTCCTCCTGGTCCAGCTGCGCTAGACCAGGTCCATGAGCCCATAATTCCTCGGGAGGTTCCTTAATAGGCGAGGTGTACCAGATACATCGTATAGTGGTATGATTTTAGAATATTTGTGACAATTACAAGATTACTCTGATATAGAATAATAAAATGCTTTATTGATAACCAAACACATATGTATATATTCAATACACTTACAATTATATAATTTCATTAAAATTACTAATAAACACAGAAATGCACTGATTACTTAATTCATCATTCTTTGTCAATCATCAATCATCATTCATCACTATGCACATCACTCATATAAATGTAATCATTCAATTATTAATCATCATAAACAACTCTGCCGATTAATTTTATAGCATTAATTATCCCATCTTATGATCAGCCTAAATTCAGAACGCATTAGACCCTTACTATATATTTATACTCAAATTAACAGTTTCGAATTTAGTTAAAATTGTGATAATGAAACTAGATACAAATATTTCCCGGCCCTGACCGGTTGGAAAAGCGAAAGACGTCACCTCTATTTAACCCATACTCTGGCACTCTGTAGTTAATAAGACGGTTGAGGGACATCACTATCGTCAGGCTCGGGTTGATGTCTGTGGGTCTGTAATGGCTTTTCAATTAAGTATGACGGATTCTGTTGCACACATCTATTCTGTTCCGCATCAGTCGTTTTATCTTCTAGCATTTTATACCGTGATGAAATGGTTGAGGGACATCACTATTATCAGATATACGGGCGGCGGCTCGGGCTATGTCAGTGGGTATGTAGTGGCTTGTCGAGTAAGTATGACAGGTTCTGTCGCACACTTCTATTTTATTCAGCATCAATCGTTCTTCATCTCACGAGGTATATCTAGCATCGTTGACGAGGGTGTCTGTGGATGGCTTGATATTCGTTTATCTGCAACTGTCAATCAAGTGGTATCTATCTATCCCCATCAAACTGGCAAACTCTGGTTATCTGGCTAATACTCTACCTGTACCAAGCCATATCTCTAGTTACGGGGCTAGCTCATTTTCTCATATTTTTCTTCAGTATATATTCCTTTTCTTAATTTTTACGTTCCTCCTACATCGACCTTCTATTGGCTCATTGCATAACGTCCTTTCCAACGCCCTCTTCTTTCATTCGTTCGTGGTTTACAACTTATATCCCTTCTTGACCACTCCAAGTCATAGACGTATCTCATCATTATTCCCCTACTTCTAATTGTCCCACGCTCCTTACTCACCGGAGCACCCCTGTATATCCCCTGTAGTTTTATTGTTGCTATAAATCCCTTTCCAATTTCCCTGTCCTGCCTTCTTGTTCCCTTTTTATTATTCTGTTCTCTTCTCTGCTTCTTGCATCTTCTAATTTTACTTTTTTATCTATCTTGCTATCTCCTCCAATTATTTTCCTTTCCCACGGCTGTTTTCTAACTCATATCTTATGTATTGCCTTTTTGCCGTTCAGTGCCGTGGGACATCGCGACACGAGGATCGTTAATAAAGTCCACCCTAGATAAATTTAAGCATGTGGCCAAGAGTGGCGCCTGCTCTGTATTACACGTTTTACAAGTTAGAAAAGTTTTCTTTTTTTAGTCAAATTTTAGGTACCTCAAGTGGCCACTGGCAAACCTAGAGATTGCATTCTGCTCAACTCTATCATCCTTTGAACATAAAACCTCTACCAGGGCAGATACAAAAGTACCAGTTATGGACCGGGGGAGATTTCCAAGTACTCTGGATGAAAGATTTCCTTACAGAATAAATCTCCAGATAAGTAAGAGCCGATGAAGCCGGTGAACGTTCGGCGGTGCCGTCCTTTGATACGGTGTCAGCCATCTCATTGTCAAATAGGCTCACATGAGAGCGGACCCCTGCAAATGAATATCATGGTTCACAAGGAGACAGCTAGATGGTGCAGAATGCAAAAAAAGATATCCATACTAAGAAGGATCAATAAGGATCTATCAATCATAAGCATCCTAAACATTAGTAATTTCTCTATCGTTAACCTTTTCCTTACGACATGGGGTAGCATGTATCCCAATAATATGGGCCCAAGAATGAATATATATATATATATATATATATATATGAGGGGTGAAAGACAAAGTGGTGTAAGTCAGTAAGTCAAGTGGTGTAAGTCAAAAGCATTTTACTGCAAAAATTACAAAATATTGCACTATAAATTGAACAAATTATAATTCGTAATAGTTATTATAATATTGCAAATAATAATTATTTGCAATTCCACTATAAATTGAACACTTTTGCCAGCAAATAAAAAAAGTTGAAAATGTGACTTCACCACTTTGCCTTTCACCACCTCATATATAAACCTCTTAATGGCCGTTCTTAGAAAGGGGCGTATGAAATTTCACGTTCTAAAGAGGGAATAGGAAAAGCGAGCCCCGTAAGCTAAAGGTTAAAACATTTTGATCTTATAAGAAATTAACATTTACTTTTAACTATTGTTTTGAGATTCATTGAAAAGTTACATGCATGTCAAAACAGGTTTCTCAGCAGTTTCAATTACACCCAGATTTTCAAAGCTTAATACAATTTTTATAATTCTTAAAAACAATTTATTCTTTCCGGGAAACAATATTTTTTAACAACTGTTTTAAGAATACTTGAAAAGCTAGATACTTTCTAAAGAATGAAACTAAAATGGAACAAGTACCATTAGCTCGTAAACACAAATGCAGATTTATGATTCAGTTCTAAATCCGTAAAAAAAACTAACCAGTGGGATGTTAGATTACACCGCTAATAGCTCAACTCTCTAGGACACTGGAGAGCAATTTCGCTAAGCGGAAGAATAATAAAAATCTGAAAAGCTGGAATTACGTTTATGAAAGAATTTTAATTAATGTGAAAAACACTCGTTATTTCATTCTCGTGTAGATATATAAATTCGCAGTTCTATTTTATATTTAAACTAGCTTCCAACAAGTACGTGGAATAATTTCATCTTCAAAGAAGTCATTTAATTCTGCTTCATGTCTAGAACCGGGAATTAAATCTTCTTCTTTTTCATGTTTTAAGTTCAGTTCAGTTTTCATTTAGCTTAGTGAAATCTGAACATCCACATAGACGGAAGCAAATAAAATTTATTCGCAAATTCCATGCGACCTAGTAATTTCCGGATGAGCTATAACTGATTAAAAATTTTCGAGGAATCCGAGCGATGGTAAGGAAATATTAAATTTGTGAATTTCAAAGTACCGATTAAATTTAAAAGATAAGTAATTTTCGTAGACATAGAGGGAAATCTACTTACAAACTGAGAAACAAATATGAATGTTGCGTTATCATTTTAAATTCGGAAAATTAACGGAAATTCTCTTGAAAACGTCATCGTATTTTTTAAAGTATCTTTTAAAATTCTAGAATAACATGCTTTTAAATCTTTAATACATATTCTAAATAAACTGAAAAGATGGATCGTTTCAATTTATTTACATATTCTTTACACAGTATTTTAAAAATATTTAAATGAACCTCGTATAGCGTTCCAATTTAATTATTTTGAAAGTAAATGCTTTTAAGAGATAGCGGAAGTAGTAAACAGTCTAATCCTGTCGTGCAGTTAAGGATAGAATTATTTATATATATATATATATATATATATATATATATATATATATATATATATATATATATATATATATATATATATATATATATATATATATATCTCTGTTTTTCAAAGATCTGTTGACAGTAAAATGCAAGTAAGGAAATGCAATAATATTCTTATACTGCAAAATTTTCTTAAACGTCTAAAGGATCATTGTTTGGTTGATTGGATAGTGTAATTAAAGTTCGGTGTTTGTTTTAGTTAGCATAGCAGATTTTAAAAACCCAAATAAATCTATGAGTAAATTTTCTCGTAATGTTTTAATCACACATAAGCAAATACATTTTTTTAATTCAATTTTCGTACCTGACAGCAAGTTTCCCAAAAAAAAATTTAATTACGTGTTTCCAAAAGGAAATACCATACTGATAGTCAAAGACTTCGTGTGTTCAAAAATTCTGGAAAAGGAACTAACTACCAAAGATTTCAAAATTTGAAAAACTGTGTATATCTCTTTAACAATCTTATAATTTAAAGTACATTGTTTGTTTTAGTTAGCATAGCAGATTTTAAAACCCAAATACACCCATGAGTAAATTTTCTCATGAGGTTTTAATCCCACATAAGCAAATACCTTTTTTCAATTCAATTTTCGCATCTGACAGCAAGTTTTCCAAAAACAAATTTTAATTGCGTGTTTTCAAAAAGAGAAACAGTACTCATGGTTAGAGACTTCGTGTGTTTAGAAATTCTTGAAAAGGAACTAACTACCAAAGATTTCAAAATTTGAAAAGATATGATCTCTTCTTTTAGTAATCTATTTATCTATAGAGCAGCCCACTTGGTTTAGTAGTTAGCGTTCTGAGCTGCCACGCTTTGAGCTTGGGTTCAAATCCCGAATAAGGCTTGGTTGTTTCTGTATCGGCCCCCTTAGGGAGGCACTCCCATAATAAAGCAGCCAGCAAATGTACTTTGATATAAAATCTATGTCTATCACATTTATTTACTGTAGGATAGGAAGGGGAAGTTAAGAAGTGGCACTTCAGACGTGTGAAAATATATTTGTTTTCCTAGTTATTCAGCAAACCGACAAACAATGCATCAAATATTATAATTTTTTCACATGCAGAGAACTGAGAAGACTTTGTTTACATCTTCAAAGAATCTTTTAAAGAAAGAACCTCTAATTAACATAATTTCTTGCTTGCTGAAGGGAATCAAAACACAGAATGACACTTCAAACGCGCCCACAAAATATATTATCACATTCATCGATCCATTAGGGTATTGTTCCAAAAGAAATAACATTTCATAAAATCAAATAGTGCGGCGAAAGATTTTACGAAGCACGCGGCACCAAAAAAGGAGTACTTTTTCGACACCTTAGGTGAGCTCTGCATAAGCTTTTAATGGCTTTAAAAAATCAAACAGTCTGAACAAACATAGGTATATAATTCTAAAAGATAACAGGCAAAACAATCCCAGGTTTCCCAATATTTTCTTAAATATTCGAAACACTTTTATAAAAAAACATCCTTTTAAGAATAAATTATTGTTCGTAAGCCGATTATGCTGTGTTCACTTCGAATCTGATGGAGTAACCTTTTTTCCATTTTAAATTATTCTGTAATCACATTACTAGAGGGAATTTTCTATGCCTAAGCATTTTGACTCTTTCTCCCTTTATGAGTAACACGCAGTGTTTTTGTTTCGAATCTATAAAGAGAAATATTCCAGGCACTTTTATGTTTATATGCATTTACATAAGCGCATTTGAATCTTCGACTGAAATTTTCAAAAATAAAATTTTAGAATATAGAATGAAATTTATGAAATTTTAAAATTTATCTCAAATTAGTCTTAATAGCAAAACAAATAATATGTGTGAGGTTACTGTAAATCGATCCATCTTCTTAAATACTTGACGAATTTTAACAAGTTATGCAGTTTCATATATTTCAGACGCTGTGTTTCAGTACTCCATTTACATAACATATCAAAATGAATTGCTTCAAGCCTGTTTCAGAAATCTAGTTCATGGAATACTTTATCTCAGAATCAATGAAAATATGCATTCTTGTTTAAAATAATTTGCATTCGCATTTACTTAATTTAATATCTTTCCATACTTAAACAAACCCTGCGATGCAGGATACGATCCAGTGCGAATCCTTGGAATTGCGATTGAGCCTTCCACTCAATCGCAATTCCAAGCAGAATGACGTCAGATGCGGTCACATAGGAAAAAGAAAGAAGTGAGCAATTGTAGAGAGGAGTGAACTAATCGAATGACTACCGTAAAATCTTGACTATAATACGCACACGTGTATAATACGCATGCTTGATTTTGGCTGGAATTTTCGGAAAAAATTAAAATTCCACTATAATACGCACCCATAACTTTTCAATATTTTATTTAAAAATTGCACAAATATTTATTAACATAAATAAAATTTATAATAAAAATAAACGAAAGCGTCAAATCCGGTAGGAAAAAACTTAAATTTTGAATTAAAAACAAACAATACAGTGAAATTATCAGTCTTAATCACTTTCACTAGAATATAGCTCATCTACTGTTTGTCGTTTATTCAATGTGTAAAACTACGTTTCTTTGCACACAAGTATAATACGCATCCTCATTTTTGCGGCCTAAAATGTGAAAAAAAGTGCCTATTATACTCAAGATTTTACGGTAAGTTGTTGCTGTTGTTGTTTTTAATGCCACCTGGCTGGAATTTCCAGACCAGGTCCATATAGTCCATATAAGTTTCCAGGTCCATATAAGTGTGCGGCTCCGGTTTATATAGCACCACAAGGGTAGGAGTCCGTTTTAGCTAGTTGCCACCTCAATTTTGACCAAGCACCCACAGGGACAACATCGGGGGATCGTACCCACTCCCACCCTCTCTAACCTCATGGAGAGACTTTCAGGTCTATGGATTTAGCGTGCCCATATCAGGCCTTGTCACCTAGATATTTAATGGCATGCGTCGGTATTCGATCCGATCACGCTCAGCACCGAAAGCCAGCGTGCTACCACAAGGCTACCTCGAGCCCACGAACAAATCGAATAACTATGAAAGGTAACTCCATGATCATGATCAGCCGCTCGGTGTTGTTCACGTTCTAACAAACATATTTAGGTCAAGTTTTTTTTAATTATTATTACTAATCCCATCTCCATGAAACCAAAAATATCTAAAAATTCTAAAAACAGTAGAGGGTCCAGAAGGACCTAGTCCTTTGTAAAACCCAAACAAGCCAAAAGATGGGCAGGGGAGGCCATGCCGTCTGAGCACCAGTGGCACTCCGGGAAGATCTTCTAACCCTGCCGAAAAGTGAGTGCTTTTAAATGACCACTCATGAAGCGCGACAAGGCCGTTTGATATTTTCTGGGCTTGAGATGGAAAGATCCACCCGAATTTCTTCCAAAGTACCATGGGTGGCAAGGAGGAGTTCTCCAAAGATGTTTTTGTTCTATCTTCTTAAGGGAGTAAATCTCTCTAAAAGTAAGAGCCTCGCAAGGACTCGAGCCCACGTCAAGTGTAGAGCTGAACACCCATGTAAGATTCGGGTTGCTTCCGTTTTCATTTGTGATATCTACATGCTGTCAGCGGTATACCATCTGAGTATATTTTCCACTGATATTGTTTGAACTTTTTCGTTGATATTTTAAGCTGAACTACTCTATCAACAGTCGATGCAGCTTCTATGAGTTTTCCTTTATCAGAGAAAATGACAATATTTTTCTCTTCAGTCTAGTTATTTTGAAACACAATAGCAGGAGACTATTTACAGCGAGAATATTTTACAAAACTTCTCTTAGAAATTTCCAAACGTACAAAACTTTTTTCATTAGGAAATTTATAAGGTAAAATTTCTTTGCATCATTCACAAATGTCACGTTTATTTCTGTGACATTATGGCAAATGTTTATATGTCATTTTTTTATGTTTCTGCAAATTAAAAAAGTAACTTTTGTTGTGAAATATAAAATTGCTCAATTGAGTATTTCAATCCAAATATTCTTTAGTTAATACTCATATTCAACCTCAAACATATGGCTGGTCTTCAATGAAAGTTTTCAATTAGGGACCAAGTATTACCTCTTTTATACATAACAGCATTTGCCAATACGAATAACTTAGTATTATATCATAATTCCACTATCAGCTTTTGCCACATTAAAGAACCAATTTTAAGTGTGGCATATCAACTTGAAAAATAAAATTGAATTTTTTGGACATATCAACATCTGCCATAACGACACATTTGTATTTCAGACTCCCAGTTTGTCTGTACCTTTATGTTTCAAACCACATATTTTATCCAACGTTTCCTGTTTCCATGGTCAGTCGATTTCGTAGTACTAAGCCATGTTTGGACTTCTCGTAGATTTTGGCTGGAAACAATGAGCGACGAGCTAAACCTCTATTCAACGATTTTGAAAGTAAGCAAAGAGTATTTTATTTACTTTCAAAGTAAATAAATACTCTTTGTTTACTTTCAAAATCGTTGAATAGCGGTTTAATAAAAGAGGTTTAATCGTTGATAAGAGTATTTTATTTACTTTTGGAAACAATGAGCGACGAGCTAAACCTCTATTCAACGATTTTGAAAGTAAACAAAGAGTATGTGGAGGTACAGACTGCACGCCAGCGCATCATGGAGTTGATATGCTACAATGGTGACCCGGTCTACAGGCACGGTCTGATGATATGAAATGTTTTAGCCTGTTTTTGAAGTGTATTGAGTCGGATGGAGTTTTAAATCCCCCCCCCCTCAACAAAATAAAATCTGCTCACGGTATGTAATTCGAGTGTAACTGCAATGGATCAAGTAAGTTTTTTACACATCTATCATCTGCTCATTCTGACTATTCAAATAGTTGTTGCTAAATAAATTCTACTTTGTATATTATACCTAGGTGAATGGAGTAACCTTTTTGGGTTTATTTTGTGTGCATTCCTTGTCATTACTTTGTACTGTGTATATATTGTGCATTTGTTTTTGCATAGCAAGTATTAAAAAGGAGTAACCCGGGGGAGGGAAACAGTGAGGATGGTTCGCAAGTGAATAAAATTGATTTAAGACTGCCAATCTTTTGGAATGAAAATCCAAGTTTGTACTTTTCCCTAGTAGAAGCAAACTTTAAATTATCGGGAATAACGCAGGAAAGCACTAAATATTGTAGCTTGATTTCCTCGCTCGATCAACAAACTATGTTGGCAATTGCTGATCTTGTGCTTAATTCTGAGTTAGAAAATCCGTATACCGCTGTAAAAAACAGGTTAGTAGAGGTTTTTGAAATATCGCATACTAGAAAAATTCAAACTTTGCGGCAAGATTTGACGTTGGGGGATCGTAAACCTTCTGCGTTGCTTCGCCATATGCAAGACTTCGCGGGAGATGGTTTTTCGGAGCAAGTAATCAAATCTATTTGGTTAGCACAATTGACTGCTACTGTACAATCTGTACTTTTGGCAAGCAGTGAAAGATTAAATAATCTGGCTGGACTAGCTGATAAAATTTTTTAGGTCACGGGCTCTGCTACTTGTTGCAGTGAAATTAAACTTGAAACCTCATTACAGAATCAAATTTTCATGCTTAAAAATGAAATTTCTAAGTTAAGGCACCAAGTTGAAAGCTTGCAACAAAATCACTTTCAAAATTACTTTCAAAATCGTTGAATAGAGATTTAATAATAGAGGTTTAATCGTTGATAAGAGTATTTTATTTACTTTTGGAAAAATCGGCGACGTGCTAAACCTCTATTCAATGATTTTGAAAGTAAACAAAGAGTATTTTATTTACTTTTAAAGTAAATAAAATACTCTTTCTTTACTTTCAAAATCGTTGAATAGAGGTTTAATAATAGAGGTTTAATCGTTGATAAGAGTATTTTATTTACTTTGAAATAGAATTTTTGTTGAATAGAGGTTTAGCTCATCGCTCATTGTTTCCACCCATTGACCCAAGGGTGCTACTGATAAAAATCTCTCAAAAACACTTAAGATTGCGACTGTCGTGAAACAGCTTGTCTTTATATAAGGATTAAATGTAAGCATTTTTTTTATCTAATTAAATAATTTTAAAAAATAAAGTTTTTTCAACAAATGAAATACCAACGATTTGATTTTTTTCTCACCTTTCATGAAATCAACCGGATATGTATTGTCAAAATACAGCAGTAATTGGGCTCGTGGTAGCATTATGGTAGCGCGCTGGCTTTCGGTACTGAGGATGCTCGGATCAAAACCCGACACACGCCATTAAATTCCTCCGTGTCTAGGCCGGATATGGGTACGTTAAATCCGTAGATTGGAAAGTCCCTTTATGATGTCACAGAGGATGGGAGAGGGTACGATCCCCTCAGATGTCGCTCCTGGGGTTTCTCGATCAAAATTGAGCTGGCAACTAGCTAAGACGGACTCCGAACCTTGTGGTGCTATGTAAAATGGAGCCGCACACTTCAGCCCGAAGACTATAATATGGACCTGGTTTGGATCTTCCAGCCAGGGGGGAATTAGAAACAACAACAACAACAGTAATTAAACAAAATATGTTACTTTACAGCGAATTGCTCATTTTGTTGATGCGTCCTGAAATTGAAGAAAATCGAAGTCTGTTGCCAAATCCAACCCAATAGTTTCACAAAGAACAGTAGCTGAAACAAACTTCCCCATTACCTTTCATTGATGAGAGGTCTGTTGTTGTTGCTATTGCCCCCTAGTTGGAGGTTCCATTCACCAGGTCCTAATAGGCTATTGGGCTGAAAGGGGCGGCTCCTGTTTTGAATTAACACCTCAAATGTAGGAGTCCGATCTGGCTAAATGACCGATCCCATAATTTTGAACTGTGTCCAGTGACGAGACCGGAACACTTGACCCCGCACCTCCAAAGGTAAATTTGAGAACTTGGAAGGCACTTCAGCCACGACCTATTTTACGTGCCCCGGCCACCATTAGTGAACACGGATTTGCAGAGACGAGCACCGAACCAGGGACTTTCGGATCACTGGTCCGCTGCTCTTGCCAACTGGGCTACCGTGCCCATTATGTGAGGTCTTCGGTACTGTGCTGTCAATAGTAACCTTTTACACTTTTGTCCCTGAAAAATCAAAGGAAGTGTTTTTTATTATTTTTTTTTTCTGTGTGTCTTTGGTGGCTTTGTGTTTCTAGTTTTTTTATTTATTCTATGGTTTCTTCATTTTGTTTACAATATTTATTTTAGTATTTCTCTCCTAACACAGTTTTCTGTTATAGGATATGGGCAACGATAAAAGCTCCTTCATAGCATCACGTTCTGCTGAATGTCTCTCGTCTCCTAGCGTAAAAGACGGTTTTATGCCCTCGAAATTCAAAAAGTGTTTTTACCCATTCTCGGGAAATTTTCTCAGGATGTTTTTTTTAAAACCGAAATTTCATACTATGTAAATGTGGAGTCAAATAAACTTAAGCGTTTTAAACCCATAGAAAATTTCCCATTTCGCTTTTTAGTAAAAAAAAAAAGTTGTTTTTTTTGTTGATTTTTTGGATATTATAATCTTTATCCTACAGTTAACTAGCATGCTCTTTTCAACTTGCAATGTTTAAATCAAATTAATGAGCCATTTATTTTATATTTCTTTATCGGACTTGCGTTAAGGCTGCTGCTTACTAACCCTATTGGATTCACTTACTTCAATGTTAACCTATGGAGAAAATGTGTCCAAGGATTGCCGACTTGGACTGAAAGATTATTTTTACAAAATTGTACTCCGTAGTAGAGAAAGGCATTTTACACCTTAGGGTACCTTTCGGTTTTAAATTCAAATAATATTTTAAAATATAAATTATTCCGGGGAAAATCTGGTGTAGTGTGTTTTAAACGCTCCGAAATTCCTTTGGTGGACGACATTTATAAAATGAATCCTGTTGCAAGGAGCAGAAAAGTTCAGACTGTCTGAAAATACCATTTTTTATTGGATTATCAGCATTTATGGCGCTGTAAATAGTAGACACATTTTTCTATGGGTTAACATTGAGGTCAGCGAATCCAAGAGGGTTAGTACACAACTGTCTTAACCTGAACCAGCCAGCCAGTAGTCACTCAGAAATGTTACTTTCCAGAAATAATAGCGAAAAATGTCTCAAAATTAGAAGGAAGATTATGTAACTAAAAATTAATCACATGCTGTTGCATCCGAACCAAGGACCTTTCTTTAGCTTTAAATTAGGATTAATACTAATCCACGTCAACAGTGATTTTGAATATAGGTAATTTGGCCCTATAAAAATCATCACTTATTTAACGTGGTGACTTGAATGCTGAATGATGCAGAATTGTGAAGATGATTTTTTTAAGTTTCTTAGAGAAGTTAGCTCATTAAACTATTCATGGCTCATACCATCTTAAGATCTATAACCTACCAAAGTAAGTATTTCTTTGTGATAAATTACTATCATCTAAATCAGTGGAGGGCAAAGTTTTTTCGATCGCGATCTTTTTTCTTTAAATGAAGAATCACACGACCCCCAATGAAAATTCTTTGGTTCCGTGAGTGACTGACTGACTTACTGATAACGCATAAACCATACCGCTGGACCTAAAGGGCTGAAATTTTGCATGGCGATTCTTCTTATAGTGTAGGGGTGCACTAAGAAAGATTTTTGAAAAATTCTTCCTAGATTTTTTAAAATTAAATTTTTAAGCTGTTTTGTAATATTTTATAAAGTTTGCATTTAAAATAATAATCTGAGGGTTATAAAATTTATATCACAAGAAAGATCCTAAAAACTCCTTTAAAATGAAATATTTTTCGAATTTTTACCTCCATTTTCTGATTTTTGGGGAATTTTTAAAGATTAATTTTTTAATTTATTTTATTAGGTGCTGATCACGTGATTTCTTTTCTTTTTGTGATACTTTAAATTAATTTTGTATCACGTGTATAACAACGAAATAAATTGACGAACAAATATTAAAATACTGTAAAAGATAAAATTTAACCACTAGACTAATTGAGATGGAAGTTTTTTAAGAATTTAATTCAAATTAGTATATTTTATGGATATTAAACATACAAATTAATTGCATACATTGACCGTTGTATTTGTTATAAATAAATTTTTTGCTCTTTTTTAGCCTTGATTGCATACATTGACCATTGTATTTATTATAAATACGTTTTTTTTTTGTTTTTTTGGCATTAATTGCATACATTGACCTTTGTATTTAATTTCAATGTACTCCGTAGCGAAGCACTGGTATTCAACCAGTATTTATAGAAAGAACAAATAAATAAATTTTAAAAAACTATTTTAAAAATCTCGATTACAAAAAAAATGTCTCCCAGAGGTAGGTAGATGAAAATGAAAGCAATGGAAGTTTAGCCTTTTGGAGTTATGAAGTTTTTATTGTAAGACTGTTTGACACCTAATTTAAAAATACCATAATGCATATTTTCAACAAATAAAAAACTATTAATAGAAATATAAAAAATATGTAATTATAAAAAATTTAAATTATATTTTTAAATTAAGCAATTAAATAGTATATTAATTTACTTTAGACTATCCGCAACGCCTACAATTATTTTAGAGACACCCCTTGTGGGTCGCAGCACACAGTTTGCTCCACACTGATATAAATCACGGGTAGTTGATCTATTCTGAAACGGATATGCAAAAAGCAATAAAAAATGCATTAAAAGATATATAAACACGAAAAGATTACGAAAATTAATGAAATTAATAAAATAAATAGGAAAATTTTATGAAAGTGCTTTTATCTATAACATAAAAGTTTTAAAACCGTCGTTTCAGTTTGACCCAAATTAAACAGAGCATTCCATTTAGTACACATTCGGAGCTTTTAAAATTAAATAACTTAATTTAACTAGTTGCATACTTTCCCTGACATTATTCTAAAATATTTTCTTGCTATAATATCGAAAATTCAAAAAATAAAACTCAAAAACTGAGAAAAATGTTAAAGACTTTCAATCGTACTAAAAGCTATTGTAAAAAGGGAAAATGGAATTTCGAATTTTCTGTAAATTGTCTGACTGTTGTGTTACATAATTAAGAAAAAGCTTTATCTTAAGTACAAGTAGGTTGGTTGTTTTGGGTTTGTGGCGCAAGGTCCAGATAGGACAAGCTGCACCAAACGCATGTTACGATCAGTGAAATAAAAAAATAATAAATAAATAAAAAATAAGAATAAAAAATAAAAAATAAATTCAGATACGGGTTATTAACGTAGAATTGCTTACCGTTGCTTACCTCTTTTGTATGTTTATATGTATGTATGTTTTGCGTATATATGTATCTATATATATGTACGTATGTATATATATATATATATATATATATATATATATATATATATATATATATATATATATATATATATATATATATATATATAAATATGTATGTATGTTAAAATTTTGGCGCATTTTGGTACTTTTCTGTTTAACTTTTTACTGATTGCCCAAGCGATACAGACAGGGTTTGGCACGCTGCCAAAATTATAACTCGCGACGCAGGATGGTTTTAGCGTCTGAAATTTTGCTTTCCGGAGGACCGTTATGGAAGAACGTAATCCTACGTTAAAATTCAGGTAGTCTCTTCTATCGAAACTACCGTGGGTTATTAACGTAGGATTACTTATCGTTGCTTACTTCTTTTTATTTAAATGTGTGGTTTAAATGTCAGGTCAATAAATAAGTTTCCCAGTGTGGCCATCTAGGGGAAGAAAAATTGTATAACAATTTGCACGAAGCGGAGATCTTAATCTTTAAAATGGTACCTCATTTATCGATGTTGGATAAGTATGAAGGGAGAAAAAGGGATAAAACAAAAATCACCTTTTAGAAATAATATTCTGCCCCTTTTGGCTGTCTTTTATAACTCGCGACGACGGTTTTAAAGTCTGAAATTTTGCTTTACCGCGGGCCGTTATGGAGGAACATAATCCTACGTTAAAAGTATATTGTCACTTCACGGACGTGTAAAAGAGATAAAAACCAAGATAAAAATATATGTATTTAATCAGTACTAGATATTTTTGGAAAAAAAAGTGCTCCGAACGTAACCTTAATTCCTAGCCGTATAACCTTAACTCATTAAAAAGATATTTACACGTTTGTTTTCATTCACCGTTGTTTTCTTCAATTATTTATATACATGGTTGTTTTGCTTTTGTCATGCGTTTGGCGCAGCTTGTTCTATATAAATCTAGCGCCAGATAATTCAAACATATCAAACCAGTTATAAAAAGGTAACCCCTGATAGGGCTATAGTACTTCTTTTCACAAATCAACATTTAAAAATGTTATACTTCATCAACTAAAACTAATAAATAAGTTACACTAACAGTAATGGGTTAAAACACTGAACTGCTCATGAATAATACCAGTTATTCATATTTTTTATCTGCCACCTCATCAATACCTTTATTATGTCGCAGAAAGGTATTGTTCGCATTAATCGAAATATAAATTATTAATTTTAGTATCGCAACTTTATAAAATAGCTAAACTATATACAATAACTGTATTAATTGTATTGAGCAAATCCACTTTATTCACCAATTACATCTTTCCTATCTGTACTTATCTTTTAACTTAAATTAATCAATTTAAATAGTTTATAAATTAATTTAAACTTACAAATAATTTTTAATATTTATGGCAATAATTAATATAGTTGCTATTATATTCATTGAAAAAAATTAGTTAATGTTGCGTTATAATCAACTTAAACACAGAAGTGAGAAAATATTATCAATATCCCTATAATTCATAGTTAATGAACCTTTAATTACTACTCCTCTAATTCCGGTTCTCCAAATTGTTTAATTACACTAATTCTTGGCAGTTTTGAATGTTTTACTCTTTCAAACTTCCATTAGTATTTGTCTAGGAAAGCACTTTGCTCTATCACCTGCGATTATGCAGCATTTTCATCGACTGAAAGTATACTGCTCATCAGTGACCTTTGTATTTGTTCTGAGTTAATTACAGTCTTCTTGTTGCTTTATTTTTCTGGCGTTGGTTTTTCCTCCGTAAGTTTTGAAGTATTCTCCAGTGCCAAGTTAGGTTTGTCATAAATTCAAAGCTTTCAGGAAGAGTTTTTCAATAAATGATGAAATCGTCACCCTTGATAATGAGATGTTACTATTAAATTTAATTTCCGTTGAGTTTTCGTATAGAGTATTTTTTCATGTTTCAAGTTTTAGTTTGAACTTCTCTCTGTATATGTGTATACTATGCAAGTATTTATAATAAAATACAATTCTTTAATATTCCTAATAGTTAAATATTTTGGCTGCATTACTATATCCGGAACGGTTTGACGAGATTTTGGCGGGATTTCGCATCGGAATGCCAATTTTAGCGACTGAAATTTTCCCGCGCCGGGAGAAAACGCTCCCCCTCAGTCATTGTTTTTTTTCTAACGTACCTCTTTCGATGTTCTACAGAGAAGCTACAAATCGAAAGCGTGCAAGGTGATTTACATCGGGCATGTGCAATTGGCAGCAAGACACCGCAGAGAGGTGTGTGTGTCTATTGTATATATATATATATATATGATGATTAAAGCATAAGCTATAGTTAATTATATTAATGAGCGTTAAACAGTAAAATTCTATTAAAATCCTAGTGTGTTTTCAAATTCAGGAAGTGAGTGTGTTTCGCAGCGAAAAGTTCAGGGTCATTCGCTCGCACTTGCGTTATGTTACATAATCATCGGATGTTGGAGGGGGCTCTGGAAGAGAGCCTACGCCTATGTGACTTATATAACGGAAGAGAAAGAAATCTTTGATGAGTCAAGACGCGCGTCTGTCATGTGGGCTGTGAGATGATGGAAAATGGCGATTTAGCTGGATTAATTGGGTATTTGATTAATGTTCATTAATAAAGAGGTGTTTAAAAGTTAATTCAGTATTAGTTCTTCCACCGGCCTACTGTTTGATGACTGCATTTAGAGTAAGTAGAGTGTTTTAGATGGGTGCACGGCGAAAGAGTCGTGACAAAGAGCCGAGCAGGATATCGAATCGCGTTCTCGAAACCCCTTGCTTTTTAAAATTAGGTATAGGAATTTAAAATTTAAAATTTAATTTTCCCATTTTTCGTCATCTCTCATTTCCGCGACAGCGCCATGTCATTCGGAAGGTTAATATCAGTTTTATAACTTTGGTTGGAGTTGCAATGCTTATAGTTCCTCTCAATTCCAGCGAGAGGGTGCTAATCGCCGACTTCACAATTCGGATTACGTTCAACATCGATTATGTTCATCAAAATTGCGGTGCGCTATCTGCAAGATTCGTCAGCCATCAGTGATGCGGTCAAGTTGCTGCAGTTTATCTTCCGATGAGAATAGAATAAGTTATTCTTGGCTACACTGTGCGGCGATGAC
Source organism: Dolomedes plantarius (assembly GCA_907164885.2). Lineage (NCBI taxonomy): Eukaryota > Metazoa > Arthropoda > Arachnida > Araneae > Dolomedidae > Dolomedes > Dolomedes plantarius. The sequence continues at coordinate 22,145,971 of OU015499.1, forward strand.
GCCAATCACATCGAGTTATCTGTTCCGGCGGGTTGCCCCTTCAAGTCTTCGACAATTTTCATCGAGTGCCGTTCTAAGATGCCGATCTTCATATCTGTGTATTATATTTCTCGGAGAATTCAGCGACAAAACGTGATTTGTGTAGTTGTTACTCAATTAGTTGACCGACGAATCGGTATTTTCATTACCCGGAACAACCGGCGTGCAGGTTTGTGCTTTTCGACAAAATGCTGTGTGTGTAACGAACAACTACGTGACATCAGGAATTATTCATCTGTAAACAGGAATAACTCAAAGTGTTTTTTCATCGATTTTAGAAATGAAGGTATTGAAGGATATGGGCCATCGAAAGTGGATACTACTGTTTATCAAACATTATCCGGAGCACCAAAAGAAGTAAAAAAAAAATTGCTGATAATTTTATTTTCTAATTAATTTGCTTTTTTATTAAATAAAAAAAGGAATGTAAAAGTTTCTTAAGGTAAGCCAAAAATTTATGATTTAATTATTGTAACTGAGATGGGTCTATGATTTTTGAAGTTCTTAATAGCTAGCTTGTTTTGATGTAAAAATAGAATGTTATTTGGAGGTAGCGTCAGAGTCTAAATCAAATTCAGTTAAATTTTGGGAGCAATATACCCATACTTTATACTGATGATACCCACCCAGGTTTCACTGAAGAACAGGAAACACTTTGGTACAACTATGGATTTGGGCACTTAACTTTTTCTGACGGCACTTCCCAATTGGCTTGCATTAAACATTAGAATTTCAATGGAGTTTTGGACTACTGAATTAGATTTTGCTGTTCATGTGTAGGAATTTGATTGGAATATTGAGAGTTTTGATAGACTTATTTCATGTTTCAGATTAATTAATACTTGACACTAGAAAAATTTAATATTATTATTCTACGAAACTAAAATATGTAATCCAGCTTTTTGTTGTTTTTGAGGGGGGGGGGACAAAGTAGACTATCAGATTTTAAGCATTTGTAAAAGAAAAAGAAAAATTCTGCAGATTCTTCAGAGCTGGTGATGGTCCATTCTTTTTTTTTATTATGTGATTTTTGAAGTGTTTTATTTTGATTTACGTTTTAATAAAAAATATTTTGAGTGTATTTATGTAGTGATAAAATTCATATTGATAAATGTGATTTTTTTAAAATAAGGTATGGAAATCATAATAGTATTGTTTTTATAGATATAGACTGAGGGATTTTGATATGTGTTAATTTTTGTAATGGTAGGATTGTAAGTGATATTGAACAAAATATGAGTAAGTAAACATATTTTAGCAAATCAGTGAAGGATTTAAGTTTTGAACAAGCATGAGCAGTTTTACATACTTCCTTCAATTCCCATATCGGTTAGAGTTATTAGTTAGAAATTGAACGATGATGAAATGCATAAACAAAAAATTTGAGAAAGAAACTGTTTTGAATAGTGTAAATAATTTTGAAAGTTGATTCCATACATCTTGAAAACAAATACTTTTTCTCTTATATTTTATGATGTGTTTTTGATTTAAAAAATAATAATGGTAATAATAATGTGAATGTCAGAGATCCGTTTCCTTTTTGTTTGGTTGGGTGCCTAACACCCCTTTGACTCCACTTATGTGGTTAAACTTTGTCTGTTGTTTAAAAAAAATAAGAGCTATCTTGTTTAAACTCTCTTTTTGAGCTACTTCTGTGTGTACTTATTAATGTGGATCTCATAAGTAATTGTATAGTACAGTATTATTTTGAGAAAAATTTCTGGAACAGATGTGGACTTCTACATTACATTTGATTATTATATGTGTTTTTTATATTGTTGATATGTGAATAACTGATGTTGTAACGATTAATGTTTTCTTTATGTGAAATTATGTCTCAAATGGAGACTTATGTATCCTGTAACAACACCTCATTTTGGTCCAGCTAATCGCATGTAGAGATAAATTTTAGGTTAGGGTAATTAGTTAATTTTTGTTGTGTGGGAGACGTCCCAACTCAGCATATTTTCCATAAGGTTAGAAGAAATCTTTGAAATTGAATTTAGTGTTTTCTCTTCTGAGGACGTGCTGCAGAGAATTAGCTACTCTTTGTGTGCGCGCCTTCGGGGGGAAGGGAGGGTGGAAATTGTGATGATTAAAGCATAAGCTATAGTTAATTATATTAATGAGCGTTAAACAGTAAAATTCTACTAAAGTCCTAGTGTGTTTTCAAATTCAGGAAGTGAGTGTGTTTCGCAGCGAAAAGTTCAGGGTCATTCGCTCGCACGCGCGTTATCTTACATAATCATCGGATGTTGGAGGGGGCTCTGGAAGAGAGCCTACGCCTATGTGACTTATATAACGGAAGAGAAAGAAATCTTCGGGGAAATCTTTAATGAGTCAAGACGCGCGTCTGTCGTGTGGGCTGTGAGATGATGGATAATGGCTATTTAGCTGGATTAATTGGGTATTTGATTAATGTTAATTAATAAAGAGGTGTTTAAAAGTTAATTCAGTATTAGTTCTTCCACCGGCCTACTGTTTGATGACTGCATTTATATATATATATATATATATTATATATATGTGTGTGTGTGTGTGTGTGTGTGTGTGTGTGTCTGTGTGTGTGTGTGTGTGTGTGTGTGTGTGTGTGTGTGTGTGTGTGTGTGCGTGTGTGTAATGCCATAAAAGGTGATTAAACTAGTTGAATTGACATAATTAAATTTATTATCAAAACCATAAAATTTACGGGTTTTCAAAGAATCGTTAACGAAAAAATGCCACTAGATGACGGCACCAGACGAGAGGTTCTGCATTAAAAACGTACGATGTGTTTTCAAAACAGATTGCGACGGAGACCAGACGAGTTTGACTCACCGGTCACTGGATTATGAAACGTCGCTGACTAATTTCATCGCGCGCTCAACTCCCACGCAATGGTCACGCGCTTCGGGAGTGTGAAAACATACTACACGATTCTAATAGTGACGCAGATGAGGTAGGGTCGCGGTTCGCTGTGGACGCGCATGCCGCGAGCTGAGGGCTGAGCGAAATAGCAACTTAGCGGATTAAATTGGGGTAATTAATGTTAATTAATAAAGTTCTTCTTTGTGATTTAAATAGTCTTTCTTTGTCACAGGCCTACTGTTAATGACTGCTATTAAGTGTTAATTAGTAGATAAAAGGTTTCACGGTGTAAGCACCGTGTCATATATATATATATATATATATATATATATATATATATATATATATATATATATATATATATATATATATATATATACAGTGGTTGTCCATAATAACGGAAATACCTTACATAAGCAGGTATTACGCTTCTTATACACTCAAGAGCCAAAACATTATGACCACCCCTACATTTTGCAATGAATTCGCCTGGATGACGTGGAAGGCACGTGATCAGGTGGAAGTGGTATTTAACTGCTGCTGGAGAGTCTGAAGAATCATTCTTTCACTTACTTCTTTGTGTGATGGGAAAGGCTGCGGACCTAAGCGACTTTGATAGAGGGCAGATTGAAATGGCTCGAAGGCTCGGAACAAGTATTTCCGAAACTGCACGACTCGTGGGTTGTTCGCGACCTACAGTTGTTAGTACTTATGCAAAGTGGATGAATGACGGTGAAACCAGCAGTAGACGACATGGTGTTGGACGTCCACACGCTATCAAAGAAAAAGGTCGTCGGAGACTGTCTCGCATGGTGAAGCAAAACTGGAGCCAGACAGTGGCTCAGCTGACAGCCCAATACAATGCAGGGCCAAGTAGAATAGTATCGCAGCACACTGTTCAGCGGACACTGTTGGATATGGGGTTACGCAGCAAACGTCCCACTAGTGTGCCTTTGCTGACCAAGCGTCATCGCCAACTGCGCCTGCGCTGGGCCCGGGAACATCGCGACTGATCCATGGATCAGTGAGAGAGAGTTGCCTGGTCAGATGAATCACGGTTTGTCATTCATCACGCCGATGGCCGTGTCAGGATACGCCGTCTTCCAGGCGAACTGTTACTCTCTCAATGTACAGTAGGTCATACACAGGCCGGTGGTGGCGGTATTATGCTTTGGGGGACGTTCTCTTGGGCGTCTCTGGGACCTGTGGTTGTGGTAGAACAGACCATGAATGCTACAGGGTATCTGAACATCATTGCGGACCAGTTGTACCCTTACATGGCCTCTATTTTTCCAGCTGGAAATGGAATGTTCCAACAGGACAACGCCCCGTGTCACAAGGCTAAAATTGTGTTGGAGTGGTTCCAGGAACATGATGCTGAATTCCAGTTAATGTCCTGGCCGCTTAACTCACCGGATTTCAATCCGATAGAACACATTTGGGATGTCATGGGTCGGCAGCTCAGAGTTCAAAGACCACCAATTCGCAATATCTCGGCTTTGCGTGACCGTTGCTTAAACATCTGGTACAATCTGTCTCCGGCCATCTACCAAGGACTTGTGGCATCCATGCCAAGGCGGGTTGAAGCTGTGTTGCGCGCCAAAGGTGGGCCAACTCGTTATTGGCAGGTGGTCATAATGTTTTGGCTCTTGAGTGTATAGTGTTGGAGCTCATTTGGTATTTAAAAATGCCAGAATCCTCCTTGGGGAGGATGCATGTAGGTTTTGGATGGTGGTATGTGGTGTGTTAAAGATTCTTCAGGAAGAAACTGCTCCAATTCCTTGAGATATACTGGAGGGGGATAACGGGATCTCATTCTGTTTTCCCAATACAGACCACAGTGGTTCGATGATGTTTATATCAGGTGATTGGTCAGGAAAGGGAAGGTGTCCAACTTCATCTTCATATTCTTCAAACCATAATTTAACAGTTCCTGCTCTGTGAATAGGGGCGCCATCATCTTGAAAGATGTAATCTTCTACAAGAAAAACTATCTGCACCAGTGAATGGATGCTATCGCCCAAAATGGTTATAGAGTCAATGGTAATTAACCTTCCTCTTAGGGTGATCATGGCACCTGCAGAAATCCACAATATGACCAACCGAAGCATGATGGAACCTCGACTAAGATTTACTATTGGTTGGAGAGAGTATGGATTGTAAGTTTCTGCCGGCGTTCTCCACACGTAAACACGTCCGGAGGTGAGGAATAGTGTGTGGATTGATTCATCTGAAAACAATACATGTTTATATACAGGGTGTCCGGGCTAAAGGTATCCAAAAGTTATGACTTATTTTTACGGAACTACCCATTAGAATTTTAAAAAAATATATTTAAATAGAAAGATCATCTCACCAAGTTTTAATATCAATCATAGATTTCGATCATAGTATCATAGATTTCGATGTGTGCACCTTTTGTAGCACGACTAACGTCTAAATGGTAATCCAGTTCCAGACATCTCTGTGACCCCACGCAGAACATTAAATTCTCCTCGTGGAGGAAATGAAATTACAGAAAAGAACAGTGAAGGAAATCTCTTATGGAAAAAAAATTGTGAGAAATACTACTGATTGACCAAAACACACACACGCATAGTAATATAAGAATATTTTAATTTACAGATAAGTATGAATAATACATCATACATAACAGCCTTTAAAAAGAAAAGCAACATTTTCTATCAATAATCACAAATAAATTCTAATCAAGACTAACAAAATAGGACGTCAATTCAGTATTTAATCACTCAATATTTTGAATTATCTTCCTTTGGAAAAAAAATCAATCAAAGCTTTTCAGATTACACTTTTCAAAACTGGAGGTATAACCGTCAAGTTGGTAAATTACTGAATACAAATTTGTTTCAGTGAATTAAAAAGAAAAAAAAACAAATAACATTGAAAAGGACAAATCAGTTATATTTTTTCATTTTCACAAAGTATGAATTTTATTGTACTCACAGTAAAAAGATCGGAAAATATTAATTTTTTTAAAAATTATACACATTTTTTTTAAAATTAATATTTTGCATAATCATTTATACTCACAACATTGTTTATCATACAATAAAAACTTATTTAGTTATGGAAACTAACTTAATAGTGATTAAATTCTATATTAAGGTTCCAGCATATTCACCAGTTTTATGAAGTTTTCATAGTAAAAAAAAGATTATTAACAGATACTAAATATTTTTACTAATAGTTAGCAGAGAAAAAAACAGTAATTTCAAGTAGAAATGTTAACTGAAAATATTTTATTTCAGTGAACAATTTTAAAAAAATGATGGCTTTAGCTCCGACATGTATCTTAATTTGCCATAACCACAAAATATGTTGAATAGAAGAAAAGTATTTCATAATTATAAAGAATTGAAATTGACAACATACACCATTAATACATTATTATAAAATAAAAATTAAATGCTTGATATACAATATAAATTTATAAAACAAAATATATACTTGCTTGATATGCAAAATATATATTATCAAAATGTATATTTATATACTTGCTTGATATGCAAAATATATATTATCAAAATATATATTTATAAAATGAAAATTTCATGCTAGGTACAAAATTCACTATCAGATAACTTGTTACATTCCACAAACATATCAAATGAATTACAATCGCCAATGAAGGTAAATTTTTAATTAAAAATATGAAAAGCATCAAAAACTAATACTTCTTTATCTATGTAAGTATCGCACATCTTTTTTTGATTAAGCGATTTCTTCTAGAACAATAATTTCAGGAATTATTTACATCTGTTTACATACAATAGAGCTTTGTGAACACCTTTTTTTCCTCGTGGGATATAGGGATGATAGAAAAATTAAAAGCGTTTATTTCCGGAAGAATTTAAGCTGTCTTAACTTTGTGTTCGCTTAACACGCAACAGCTGTATTTTTCTCTCACTATTATACATCTTATATTAAAACAAAACAATAATAATGTTCTTACCTTAGAAGCAGTAAACAAACTAGGATTTCTCTGTCCAGTTTCTTTGTTTCTTTTTATGGCTGATCGATAGCCACTAGTACAACCGGGTGTAAAACATGTTGGCATATCTGTGCACAGAATAACTTTAAAAATTTGCAAAGCAATTTTCAAAAACATGGTTCCTTATAACTCAATGAAAAATCAGCGCCTCTGTTACAAGTCGCGCCATCTGCTGGTGAGAGACCATAATCGATCCATTTTTCGAGGAATTCCCCATTGAAGCTTATGCTCCTTCTTATAGCTTCATGATATATTGATAAGGATAACGACACCTGATGTTTCGCAGGCACGAACTCATCTTTAAAATACATGTCTAAGAGCCTGTTCACATAGAATCCATCAGAGTAAAAATTTTTCACCATTCATATACCAGTCGTTGACCCATTTAACCAATTAGCGCCAACGAACTCTTTAAAGCTAACGCTGACGAATTCTATGTGAACAGGACCTTAGTAAAAGATCTGCTTTTAATATTGTTATGATTGTGAAAAAAAATCTGATACAAAAATTTTATGGAATAACAAAATTGAAGAATTTAAAATGTTATTTTCCGTAAATTACGTAAATGGATGTTTAACCGATTAATAAGTTTGCAGTGTATTAAAATGAGTTAACTAGACGTAATGAAAACTTAATAGCATTGGAAGGGCAAATAATCCTCACAAACTTTTGAGTAAATTGTGATTTTAATGTCTTTTATCAAGACTTTATTTTTTTAGACGCTTTTGGAGCAATTATTTCTTGATACTTTAAAAGGATTTACACTTAAGTTCTTAAAAGGTAATAAACACAAACAGAAATAACTGTGTTTTCTTTTGCAGCAGGATTTGCTTGAGAAGTGAGAAGTATTAAAAGTGATTAAGTCAAAAATTTTTTGTTGTTAATACATTTCATAAATATCTTGATTAACATATTTCGGTATACTTATTTAGACACGTTCGAACGATTCGTAAAAGGATATTGTTTTGAGCATTAAAAATACATTAATGTATCTTTTAGAAAATTGGTAATGACTGAGTAATTCCGATATTCTCATAATTAATTTAATGCAAGGTATGTGCACATATGTATATATATATATATATATATACTACTTGGAACCCGTCAAAACATGACGGCTGGATAGTAAAAAAATGTACTAATACACAAATTATACTCAACACAACCATTGCCAAGTGTTGAAAATCATAATATTAAGAATAGAAAAATACACTTTAAAAAATTGCTATTTTTCCCAGTGAAAAGAAATAGGGTGTCTAAACAGCGTAAAATAAACAATGTCCGTCAGGTTTAAGTATATATCTAACAAACATAATTAAATATAAAAATGGTAGAGAGAGAGCAGAGATATTCATCAAAGAAATTAACTTGTTTATGCGGCCTCGTGCTTAGTAAGCATCTAAAGCGATATTTAAACATGTCACTGAGCATGCGTACAAAGCAATTTTTAACTCTAAATTATCACTAATTAATAGAAATTACGGTTACAAAAACCAAATTTAGCACATCTATAGATTTAAATCTTTCGTTTAAGACCAAAGTGAAGTAAATTGATGCAGTAGTTTTCTCTCTCATATATATATATATATGTGTGTGTGTGTGTGTGTGATAATAACGGCCCACCATTATATATCTAAAGCGTATTTAAAATTATCCTGTTATTAAAGCACGACTCCTTTTCTAGAATTGCAACCTAGAAGTAAAATAAGATAATTTATATTGGCCCTGTTGATCATTATACAGGCATGTGAAGTAGCTGAACTCAATAACATCCCCAGATATGAGTGTAGGAAGTTTATGAGATTCCGAATGTCAGTCTAATGTCAAAATTCTTGAAGAGCCCTCGAACCACTCTGGATTTATGGGTTCTGTAACGTCAAGAACTTTATGGAAAATTATCCTGCTCCCAGGTTAATAGGTCGCAGCTCTAATAAGCGCGGGATCTATCAGTCCCCGGGATAACCGAAGTGGACACGTGAACTCCACGAACCTAAAGACACTCAATGAAAATATTAAGTAGTTTAGGCCCTCTGGCGTAAATATCGCAAAACACCCATTTAATATTGCATGAACAGAAGACTTTTCTCTCTCTCTTCGTGTCTAACTCTCGTTGCTGTCAGATGTGCTGTCCACAGACGCCAGAAGTCTGGTGGGCACGACGGTTCTTCTCTTAACTCTGGCATGTAAACACTGCTGATAACACATCCCGTCCTGGCACGGACGCCGGACAAGTCCAGTGGCCGCTGCAGTCTTCGCGATGCTTCATCTATCTATACTAATAAAGGGACAAGTGGATGTTGAGATCACGTGACCGTAACTCATCCGGGCAGGCCACACCTCGAAAAAAAATGGCCGACAAATATACAAGAAAATCGGTGTATTTTTTTTCTCATGAAAGTACATAAATGTTACATATTTGGAAAGAGCTTCGAAAACTGATAATTTTTTCTGCGTACACTTATTCTGTTAATTCAACAGTTTTAGAGATATTTCATTCTAAAATCACTCACTGCTGAGAAACCAAATCATTTGGTGCAGTGGTGCTGCCATCTGTCGGCAACGACGGGAATGAAATGTAAAATAAAGTTGTTGTGCAGACAACAAACTGTTTAAGTGGTGATTACATTGCTGCCAAATTTCAAAACAATTAATAAATAATATACAATATTGTATATTGTACAATACTTGCATATTACACAAATGCTCAGTATTTCCTTAAAAGTACATTTATGGAAGTTACTGCATTTTATTTTTGAAATATTTTTCCAATCATCAGATCCCAATTTGATTTAGTTCAGTTTTAATATATCTATTTTTTTCCTCTGCTGGAATGGCAATAGCACTTTATTTTTGGTTGGCACAGGCGGTTAATATTCAACTAAAATATCAGAATGTTCACACAACTCACCATACCTCTTATTTAAAAGTATCAGAATTAAATCATTGTTCTAATGCTGAAATAGTTAAAATATCATTTCTTTTCAATACATATTTTGCGCTAAAGCAAGTTGTGAAATCTTGTATTTCATGGAGCAGAAATTTTTTCTATGTATTATTTTATTTAATATTGTTATTGATATTTCATGAACTAATTTAACTCCCTTTTTTTATGATAGTTGTTGTATGTCTGTAGTTTACATAAAATTTTCTGTTTTTGACGTATTGTGGTATTTTAAATTTGAGATTTAATTTTCAAATTTATTACTTGAAAGAAATCCGTGTCCTTTTAAATCTCTAGATTTTTCAATATTCTTTACAAAAATATTAAGCACTCCAGTGTATTAATACTCTTTCTTCGATCTCTACTAATAATTTATAAGGGAAAAAATTCTCCTTAACGCGCATATTTGATATGCTTGCATCGCTTTTGTGCATTTTCCAATTATGGATAATTGTACCCTCGACTGACTGTGTTAAGTGTTCCTTCAAACAAATGAAAGTAGTTAGTATTAAATATATCTGTCATAGTTTAATCTAGGATAGATAGTCTGTAAATAAATAAAGAAAAACGGAACATGTCAAATTAAGACCTATTTGAGATTTTCTGGTAATTTTAATGACTGTGTACCCACATTCAAGTGTATCTTGTAATTAAATAAAGGTGATTTACTGGATATCGTCTGAAATCTGTGTTCCTCTTCTATGGCTCCACGTGTGTTACTCTCCTAAATTTCGTAAGTGCTTCCCTGGCTCTACACTTGGCCCGATTGCATAACACCATCCTGCCGACTCTTGTGATGCTCCGTACATCACGCCCTGGAGGAGATGCGTAGAACTTATCGGAAGAATTTTATGGCCACTTATCCTGCTCCCAGGTCAATAGGTCGCAGCTCTAACAAGCGCGGGATCTATCAGTCCCCGGGATAACCGAAGTGGACACGTGAACTCCACGAACCTAAAGACGCCCAATTAAAATATTAAGTCGTTTAGGCCCTCTGGCGTAAATATCGCAAAACACCCATTTACTATTGCATGAACAGAAGACTTTTCTCTCTCTTCGTGTCTAACTCTCGTTGCTGTCAGATGTACTGTCCACAGACGCCAGAAGTCTGGTGGGCACGACGGCTCTTCTCTTAACTCTGGCATGTAAACACTGCTGTTAACACGTCCCGTCCTGTCATGGACGCCGGACAAGTCCAGTGGCCGCTGCAGCTTTCGCGATGCTTCATAATTAAATAAAGGTGATTTCCTGGATATCGTCTGAAATCTGTGTTCCTCTTCTATGGCTCCGCGTGTGTTACTCTCCTAAATTTCGTAAGTGCTTCCCTGGATCTACACTTCGCCCGACTGCATCACACCTTCGTGCCGACTACACCTCCGATAAGTTCTACGCATCTCCTCCACGGCGTGATGTACGGAGCATCACACACACACACACACACATATATATATATATATATATATATATATATATATATATATATATATATATATATATATATATATATATATATATATATATACACTGTGAAACTTTTGTAGCCAGCCACCCCTTTAAGTGGCTTTATTTTGTTCAGAACCGATCAAAGAATCCATAGAACCAATGATATGGAAGAAACCTCCTTTCTTCGGCCTCCCTTCAAAAGGGCCACATTTTTCCGAATTATATATATATATATATATATATATATATACAGGGTGTCTATAATTAAAGTCCCACTTTCAAAAGGCTGCAGAAAAAGAACCACTGGTCAGAGTGACTTCAAATCTGAACTGAATATACTGGAAGAAGGGGGAAACGATTTGGCATAATAAAAAAAAGTTCCAAAATGTATCAATAGATGGCGCTGTAACATTTTGGAACTTTTTTTATTATGCCAAATCGTTTCCCCCTTCTTCCAGTATATTCAGTTCAAATTTGAAGTCGTTCTGACCAGTGGTTCTTTTTTTGCAGCCTTTTGAAAGTGGGACTTTAATTATGGACACCCTGTATATATATATGTGTGTGTGTGTGTGTGTGTGACGACCCGAATGGTCATTGTGATGTCAGGTGACGCCATTCGTATTGCGTAAGGCGTCTTTTTAGCAGATCAGCTGACGCGCCTGCACATAGAGTTCAAAGTGCAAAGAAGAAGGGTAGAGAAAAAGAGGGTCCTGCGTAGGCAGTGGGGAAGCGAGGAGGTCTTGTGGAGCCTGCCTCGGAAGTTGTTTAAGAAGGGTAGTAGCCATTTAAATTGGCTTTATAGAATTTCGTTCCTGGCGTGATAAATATGTTTTTTTGGTGGGTTCTACGTGTCATATATGTATGTGTATAATCAAGCAATGTCAAGTGTTAAAATCGTCTTGTAATAAACTTGTTGTTGTGTAAACATTGGAGGTGATAATTTGCTACGCGGTGTGATTATTCAGCGTTTGGATGCATGACAGTCATCTTCTGAAATAAGCATCGTGGCCGAAAAATAATACAGTCAGCTTCAGGAACAATCGAATTTATTTTACGAGTAAAGCAATGCTTCCATTTCACTTCAATTCAATCCAGCTTCTACCGCAAAAGCGCCAAAATAGAATTAGCTCAGAAAGGTTGCCAGAATTGGCGGAGGAAGTTAGTGTGAGGAAAAGCGAGGCGTCTTCGCCAAGGAGTAGAAATAGGGGTTTCCAGAACAGAGAGAAAATTCAGAATGGGTGATTATAGGTTGCTAATATTATTATCACATATATATATATGTGTGTGTGTGTGTGTGTGTGTGTTTGATATTGAATATATACGTATGAGGATGAAATTTTAATTAGTCTAGATTAGAAAATACTGCATCATATAGTAAATATGAGGTGGTCCTAACACGAAACTTTATTCGTTTGGTATATACGCTTTTCGTGGAGATTCTTTATCCTCCAATGTCTTTTCATATAAAGACCATTATACATATTAAAAATACTTGAACACTTTTAAATTTTGTTTTAAAAATATTTTAAATTAATAATTTGAAGCATGTTTTGTTTTCTATTTATATATGGAAATAACAGTTCTATTTGTATATTATTTTCACTTGCTGAGCAAGCAGCAGCAAAATAATTCACTGTCATTAAACTCACTTACAAGTATTCGACAGTATATCATTGCGTTTACATTTTATGTATCATTGCTTTTACATTTTATATATCACTGTTTTTAAACTTTTTATATATCATTCAACTTACACCTTTTATAAATTTGTTTTTTATAAGTCATATGTATTGTTTTTGATTTCCGATTGGGGTAAACCCCATAGAGTACACCCCATAGCGTACCCCATAGAGTGACTGTTTTTGTCCCTCTTTATACTTGACTGTTCATTTTCAACACTTTTATGTCTGACTTTTTATCACTTTTATATACTCACTTCCAAAAGTTAAGCACGGAGCGGTAAAATGCGAAAAAATGGACAAGTACTGATTTGATTGACATGAAATGCTGCAAGTAAGTAGCTCTATGTTTATTCATGAAACAAAACAAAGAATTACATACAGAGATTAAAAAATATTGAATTTTCATAAATTATAAGATGACGTCATATTTGCGTCATTAACAAAATGATATTTAAATGCAAAACAAACAACAAAAACCGACATTAATAGGGTATGTGAGCATCCCTCACCTTCATACAAAGTGTACAGCGTGTGATCATGCTTGTTACGAGGTGATCAAACACCGCAGAGTCCAGTAATCGCCATTCCTCCTGTAGGGCAGTTTCTAAATCTCTGAGAGTGGCTGGAGGTGGTAAACGTCTACATACAGCACGGCCGGGGGCATTCCAAAGATTTTCAATTGGATTAAGGTCCGGCGAGCAAGCCGGCCATTCCATACGCGCAATCCCCTCACTCTCCAGAAAGTCGTCAACGATGGCAGCTCTATGGGGACGTGAATTATCGTCCATTAAAACGAAAGATGGGCCAACTGCTGCAGCTTAAAGTTTCACAGTGGGCTCTAGGACTTCATGTTGATACCGTACAGCCGTCACAGAATCTCACATGTAGATGTGCAGGTCGCTGCGATATCCCAATGAAATCCCTGCCCAGACCATGATGTTTCCACCGCGGAATGCGTGATGTTCGGTGATGTTCTCGGGCCGATTGCGTGTGCCTTGTTCCCTCCAGACCCTTACACGCTTATCATCGAGTTGTAGGGCAAATCTGGACTCATCTGTGAACATAACGTTCCCAAATCAGACACAATCCAATTCACATGCTGTCGGCACCACTTTAATCGTGCCCTTCTGGATTGGACGGATAAAGGAGCACAAAATCGTGGTACCCGGGCGTACAGACCATTCATGTGTAGCCTTCGAAGAACAGTAGTGGCAGTTATCGTCTTAGTGGCAGTTATCGTCTGCAACCATAGATGTCACACGTGTGGAGGTCGATCTTCGATTCCGCTTGGCTACAACAGCAATATATCGATCTTCCGAGGGGTTCGTAATCCTTGGACGACCGGCTACAGGTCTGCGGACAACTGTTTGGCTGGTTTGGAATTGTTTCCATAATCGTGAAATGACGGAATGATGAACTCCGAAGAAAAGAGTAAACTCTGTGATAGACTGTCCTTCTTCATTGCGTCCGACAGCCCGACAGTGCTCAGAATCTTCCATTCGTCTTCTCGAAGCCATAGAAACACGTCTAGCTTGAAAACAAATCGTACGAATGTTCTAAACACCTTTCATCAGCATTTACATTCAACTCCTGTAACCCTTCACAATGCCGGCTTCTTATACGACTGCATGTTTTGCATATTTCTCGACACGAAACCGTGATTGGCTGTTAACTAACATATTTCATACTTCCTTCTACCTTTGCAGCAAGTTTCAGTTTTTTTCTAATTTAGATTGGCTCACGAAAATTAACATTTTCCTCTCCGTGCTTAACTTTTAGAAATCACTATTCTTATCACCTTTTATATGTTACTGTTTTTGTTATCTAATGTATATATATATATTACTGTTTTTGTCATCTTTTATATTTCGTGGTTTTTGTCAACTTTTAATATATAACTGTTTTTACCTTCATTGTTCTTATCACCTTTTACAGAGGCTGTTCACACATTCTTAGATGATGTATATTGTATTCACAAAACTAAATTACATAAAATTCTTGTGTTTTAAATGTTCTATTTGACATCCCTTATTCTGAACTATCTTTCGACACCGAAATTTCCTGGATAATAATGCCTTTTGAAGTGTCAGAAGAGGTATTCTATCCCATTCCTCCTGAACAGCTTTCCAGAGTCCTGTAAGGGTTTTGGGACGACGTTTGGATAATGCAGATTTTAAAAGTCCGAAAACACAAAAATCCATAGGTGATACATCGGGAGATTTAGTAGGGATATTAGTTAAGGGTATGGCCTTGATACCAGTTTTTTGTTCCATTTCTTTTAGGAAATTTACAGTGGATTTTGATGTGTGACTGCTAGCTTTGTCCTGATGGAGTCTCACAGATTAATGGCACTGTGGGTGAAGGGATGGTATTTCATTCAGAAAAATTGGCGATAAAATATGTTCCTGATAGTATTTGGAGTTAATCTTGACATTTTTTTCCACTCTCTTTATTTTTAACTTGCCATTATAAGAAAAACCAGCAACAATCATGAATCCCTTAGAAAAAGTTTCTTTCGATTCTTTGAACCATGTACTTAAATTTTTTTCCTCCCCTTTTATGATAATAAATGGCTCTTTTTTTGTTGTAATCATTTAAATACACCCATTATTCATCTATTGTGACAATTGTTTTCCATTTTTCTTTGGATAAGTGTTTCTCATATAGAATTCTGCAGCGTGCCCTGCGTTTAGCGATATGATTTGGAAGAAGACGATGCACATTGCGTTTTATCGCTTTCTTAAGATTTAAATCAACGTTTATCATTTTGTTTACAGTGGACACCGAGCATTTTAATGATTTTGCAACTGTCCTTTGACTAGGGGGATTTTCTTTTTACATTAAACAACGTACCTTTGCAATAGTCGAAGATGTCCGTTTTTTCCTTGGATACTTGTTTGAAATTTTTGTCCCACTTGAGGCTCCAATTTGACGTTTTTTTCCTTTCTTGTTGACAATATTACCTATCGACGCTTTAGATATCACAAAACCATGACTCTCACATCGTTTTTGGATAACGGAGTATGCATATTTCTCTTCGGAAAGAGCATAAATGTAGCCTCCGAACCTCTGCTTTGTTAAAAACGCCATTTTGAATAAAAACAAAACTTTCAAGCCGCAGAAAATAATTTTAACTTTTAAAAACATAGTACAATTGCAATTATTTCTATTGCAGCAAACGATTTTTTATTACCACTTACCAAAATCGTCTAAAAAATGTGCGAACAGCCTCTGTATACCATTGTTTTCTCTTATGTTTACTTAATATTTTTATATGCGTTTTGGTTTTGCTCTTGTCATCCGTTTGGCGCAGCTTGTCCTTTCTGGACCTTTCGTCATTAAACGTCAGCCAACCAGTCAACCAACCCTACCAAAGTTTGACTGTCATAAGGAAACTACTTGGATGCTGCAAAACAAATTGTAGATGACTTAAGATATATACGTTTTGCAACTTTCAATCGTGAAAAGGAGTCCTCACAGACAAGTGAAATCATCGCTGAAATTTAGATTAAATGGGTATAGTTTTTAAAATTGTTTGATATGGGATAAAATTTAAAGGTAAGCTATTTTGATTCAAAACTACAAAATGAAATAAGTAACAAAGTACTTTTTGGAATTTTATGTTTAATATGAAAGAAGAAATTTTTAATGATAATGTTGTTTTTAATGATTGTGTCAGAGTAAATTAATAAGATATGGTTTTTGAAGAGATGTTGTTTAATATAATATATGGTGAAATTTATTGAAGTTTGAAAAATTTAAATTATCTTGCTTAAACTTTCTATTAGAAACTATTATGTGTAAAATTTTGGATCTTCTGAATAAAACAACCGGAAACTTTGGTGACAATAGAAAATTGAATAATAAAATTTTCTGGCACAATATTAAATTGGTTTGTAATAAGAAATGTAAATTTTTCATGTTGTTAAATTAATTGAGCACATTTTGGAAATTGTTTTCTGGGGAATTGATCACCCTCAGTCAACCTTGTTTTTGTTTTATTTTTTCTGTTGGGGGGGGGGGGGAGCTAGGTAGCAGAGTATTGCTGATAAACATTTGTAAAATTTTGAAAATTTTAATTTCATTAATTATTGGAATTTTATGAGTTTTGGTAAAGATTTCGGGAGATTTTAGAACATGTTGAAGTTTAATTGTGCATTATGGTGTTTTATTGCTGATGGCAGTCTCGTTATTTTAATTTTGTAAATATTTTTGAATTTAGTTAATTAATTATAATAACATGTGTTTTGGATCCAGTACATTAATTTGCAGGAGGTTTCAGAGGTTGGTATAACAACTGATATAAATTTAGATAAAATTATTATAAGTGTATTTTTATTGTATTGAAATAAGTTTTATTGATATTGCGGGATTTTTATAAAGTGAGGTATGCGATTTTGTATTATTTTTCATTGGTAGAAGTGTAAAGGTTTATGAAATGTTTTAATTATGGTAATGATGGAATTGTGATAGCATTGTTGAAAAAGTGCGAATTATTATTAAAGTGCGAATTATTTTAACATATTTTATCGATTAGTGATTTAAAGTTTTGAACAAGACATGAGTAATTTTGACATGTTTTCTTCATATCTGGTCAAGAGTATTTTAAAATGGTCACTGAATGAGTAAGAAAAGTGCATGATATTACAAAATGAAAAAAAAAGTTGTTTTAAATATTGTAAAGAAAGTTGAAAGTTGATTCCACCTTTAAGATCTAATTTGCTTTATATATTAATAATCATTGTGTATTTTTAATTTTATTGATTTAATATTTCTTTTGTTTTTATGCACTTAAAAATTCGCTTGGGTTGGTACTCCTTTTCTATTTTTGCTTATTGTGTATTTATTGTGTAATTTAATAAGTATTCTATGGGATCCTTTTTTGTTGAACATCCAACCTTTCATTGAAAATAATATGATGATGTGTTTTAATTTGATGAGGATACAGTGATGTTAATAAGGTAGAATAAAATATGAATAAGTCCACATATTTTATTGATTGAAGTAAATTTTAAAATTTTGAATAAAGCATGAGTGTGTGTAACATGCTTTCTCAGTCTGTAGAGAGATTTGAATATTGGTAAAATAAGAATGTGTATTGATTTTGCTTCCATGACATTGAAATACCCTATTTTTGTCATCCTAAACCTAGTACTCATCAAGACTATGATATTGCTTTTATAATTGATTTTATTTTCTTTTTTAATTGCTGTGACGCCAAGTTTGGAACATTGCGTTACACCACTCGACTTTTAGTTATGTATCAAGAACTTTAAAGCAGTGCATCTGAGGACTGTGGACTTTTCCTGTGCATTAAAAAGCCAGGACTCAGACATATTTAGGTGACAGAGACTCAAGGTGCCTTAGGCACAAAACGCGTATTCATTTCTTGAGCTTTGATATTGATAATTAAGGTGTTTCGCAAAAACTTTTCGAGATCTCAATTTCTACAAGTTATCTTAAATGACATAGTGTTTCTTTTATAATTTCATATTGAGTTATATCTTGTGTTATAATTAAATTTGATATTTTAGTTTTTTCTGTAATGATATTTTGAAATAATGTTCTTTTTATAATTAATATTTTGATTTTGATATTTAATGATGTGTCATTGTTATAATAATTCAAGTTCATTATGTAAAACTTTTGTCTCAAATGGAGACTTTTTTGTAACATGTAATCATCTCAGCTCCATGGGGTTAGGTGCACATTAATAGCAATGGGGAATTTAGTTTTAGTTTTAAATTTAGTTGACTCAAGTTATACTTAGGAATTAATTAATGGGTTCTCTGCTGAGATTTTTGTTGTGTGGGGAGACGTCCCCTATTCAGCATTCTTTTCAGTTGATAGTCATTTAGGTTTTTGAATTTAATTTTAGTTGTTTTTCTCTTCTGGAGACTTACCATATGTGAACTGGCCATTCTTTGTGTGCACACCTTCAGTGGGACTGGGGGGAAAGTTGTAAGGATTTTTTATGGGGGGCAAACCGTAAGAAACTTTAAAAGGGGGGGTTCCAGAGAAAATGGGGATTATCAATTTTATACTACTAATTTACGAAGTATCGGAAAAGAAGCACCATGGGGAAAACAAATAATAGGTTCGGTTTTCATTGACAGCTAAGCTCTACCCCAGCCTCACCTTCGGTGGTGACGTCAGACAATATTCTAGAAGCTTGAAACAAAGAGTTGAAAATGTCAGAGGCAATGTGATCACCGATTGAGTAAATGCGTGCCGCGTTCGGCGGGCACGCATTTTGGAAAGGGACTGGAGTAAATATAATTAAATGGAATTGAGCACTTGAATTTCAATTAATAAATATATTTCGGAAGATTAGTTGGTTTGGTGATTATTCCACTCGCGGCACATCAGACTGCAAATTGAAGACGATGGAGGATTATTGGGAATCGACAGCTGTTTTATGGAATAACATGATCAACTAGAATCGGACTACAATAATTAAAAATATGGGCGTGAAGATCAGTCCGACATATATATATATATATATATATATATATATATATATATATATATTATTAATAAAAGCGAATGTTTGCGTGTGTGTGTGTGTGTGCGCGCGGCTCCCAGGTGAATCTATGAAACTTACAGCCATGAAATTTGGCACACGGGTAGTGCAGACTACGGGAAGGTGCACCTTGAAGCCCGAATTTTAAATTTTATTCTAGAAAATTTTTTATTTATGTTTGTGGGATATTTTATGTTTTTTTAACTTTAGATTACGATATCTCGGCAAAAAATCATCGTAGAATTTTGATCTTTTACAATCTAAGACTACAGACATTTCTCCTTCAAACAAGACCTCATTTGTTTAAAAATAATTTAAAACAGACAAATATTTTCATCAAAATATTAAACCCACTTTTTCGAGAAATTTACACTATTTTGAGCATCTACGGTCGATGCCCTTCGTGTTTTTGTCTTACAAAGGAAATATTTACATCATCTGGAAGATGAAAGCATTCTCATTCATATAAACCCCATTTCAAGTGTCTATCTTAAAATTTCGATTTTTAATTGAATTTTAAAGAACGATACGTCAACACAAATTTCCTACCGGTCCTTCAAATGCGGTTTGGAAGAAAAACCATTTCTTCACCCATACGCGGGGAGGGGGAAAGTTTCGAAGAAAGAATTGTTCGCCCATACGTGGAGGGGTCGACGGAACGAAATTTCTCGCCGGGGGAGGGAAGAATTTTTGTTCTGGCTGCGACTGTTTGCAGGACGTGGGATACGTAGCTACAAAATTTAGATACCTTGATTCATTGTTTTTTAGTGTTTCCATTCTCTGACAATGATTGCTGAAGGGAGCGGATCCCTAAACCGACCGGCTAGACGGGCGAAGCCCGTGTCATGGGTTATATCTCAGTATAAATAACATAGAAAATGTCAATTTTTTCTATGTTATTTATACTGTGTTAATTTTTAAATTGACTTTGGTTAACAAACATTCTTAAAATCCCGGGCAACGCCATCTGTAATTAGGAATACCTCCAGCTTTTCCTCTCTTACAGAACAAAACTCATTTCGGAAGTTTCATTGAAGGTAAAACGAGCAATTTCTGTTGTGGCATCTAAAAAGGTATTTTAAGTAAACAATTAAACTTTGAAGCGTATTCCCACCTTTAACATTACAGTAATAAGCATTACATCTTATTAATAAAAGCGAATGTTTGCGTGTGTGGGGGGGGGCGGTCCCCAGGGGAATCTGTGAAACTTACAGCCGTGAAATTTGGCACACGGGTAATGCAGAAATGGAAAGGTGCAACTCGAAGCCCGAATTTTAAATTTTATTCTAGAAAATTTTTTATTTTATGTTTTGTGGGATATTTTATGTTTTTTTTACTTCAGATTACGATATCTCTGCAAAAAATGATCGTAGAATTTTGATCTTTTTACAATCTAAGACTGCAGACATTTCTCCTTCAAACAAGACCTCATTTGTTTTAAAATAATTTAAAACAGTCTAATATTTTCATCAAAATATTAAACCCACTTTTTCGAGAAATTTACTCTCTTTCGAGCATCTACGGTCGATGCTCTTCATGTTTTTATCTTACAAAGAAAATATTTACATTATCTGGAAGATGAAAGTTCTCTCATTCATATAAACCTTATTTCAAGTCTCATCTTAAAATTTCGATTTTTAATTGAATTTTAAGGAACGATACTTCAACACAAATTTCTACGTGGTTCTTCGAACGCGGTAGGAAGAAACGCAAATTCTCCCCATGGGTTGTAAACAACGATAGGCGTTGGAATCAATCATTCATAAGAACTGCGCATGCGCACAAGGAAACGTTTTATTTACTTTTGCCGGAGTTCACTTTTTTCTGTAGTCTGTCAATTTTTGTTTAATTTAGTTACTTTTTTGCATATTCTTTCTTTTTATGCTTCTGTCTGAAACTCTGGAATATTTTTTATTATCATTATAATACTTCGAAACTTAACAATGTTTACCAGGGGTGTTTTAAAACAACTGTTAATTATGTTTGAGTTTAGCTTTGATTATGTTTGTGTTTAGCTTTGAGAAAAAATTATTTTGTAAAGGTTTTTTTGGTCTTTTATGCTAAAATAGCACTTAAAAATCAAAAAAAGAAACAAAACTTACCTGTAAATAGCAAACCTTTTTTATAAATAGATCAATTTGAAATAATTTTTAATGAAATTTAGCTAAAACACCTATCATTCTGCACAAAATCCTAAAGCAAATATTTTAAACTAATTTTAGCTTTTGATTGTGGAAATTTTTGATGTTAAAACATGTTAGCAATGTATTACATATGCAATATTTTGTACGTCAAATATAGTTGCACATTAATTTTATAGAAATTTGTGGTATAACATTCTTAAGTAGCATGATTTTTTTTTCTCGATGATATCTTTTCTTAATTGTCATATTTTGAGAACATAACTTTTTAAATTAAAAAAACACATATAACAGTGTAGGTTAACAAGATTTATTGTCAAGAATTATATTTCACGTGATTGGACAAGCCACAGGTCAAGATGTGTTGAAATTAATGGAGGTAAGGTTAATTTTTTTATGTCCTGATAAATGATTCATTAATTAGAATCGATAGCTGATTTATACCTCATTTATTTTTTAGAATTTAACTTCTTACTTCTGTTTTAACTTTCCTTTCTATTTTACCATCATGTTTTGTTTTGCTATTATTGAAGTGTGTAAAATGTTTTTCATTGCTTACTACGATTTTAAAAAAAATTTTGTATTATTGGCCTGAGCATATCTGGCCGCAGCCTGTACTTTTTATTCATACTGTGTTATTTATACTGTTATTTTTTCTACGTTATTTATACTGTATTTAGTTTTTAAATTGATTTGGTATTGTTTACTTTTCAGCTTTTTCCGAATGATTTTCCGAATCTTTACCCCGGAAAGAGAAGCGAGACTGGAAGAAATCAGACAACAACAGCAAAGAATAGTTGGACAAAAACCACAGGATCGTCATGATTTGTTAGCAAGAGTGTTTCATCAAAAACAAAAATCACTTAGTCTCATCACAAAGGCAAAGATTTTTGGAGAAGTTAGGTGTCATATGTACACCATAATTGCAGTTTGGGCTGATTTAAACTCTGTATTCTCACATTTTGATGTACCTGTAGCAGTAGTGGATTACATGGTTAACTAGAGTTACTCATTTTGTTCCATTTTAAAGGAATTAGGCTGTTGTTCATATGGGAATGGCGTTTAAAAACATACGGCATATGAGGCAGATATTACAGATCAAATAATAGCCAAAGATGACACCACTTCAGTCCAAAACAACTGTCTCCGTCCACATGTTGCAGAAGCTTCCTCTACACGATTTCTTCACTCGGGAATGGCGTTTAGAAACATACGGCATATGAGGCAGATATTACGGATCAAATAATAGCCAAAGATAGCAAGTGTCTATAGACAATACGTGGATTGTCCCGTACTGCCCTCTACTAACCACAATTTTCAATGCCCATATAAACGTAGAGTACTGTAATTCAGTTTCATAGTGTTGCGTGTGAGTGGAACACTGATGTGTGGTTTTCAAATGATTTTAGCTTTTACTGGAAAATAGCAGAACATTAGCTTCCAAAACAGTAATCGTTTGGAAAGTTTTTATTTATATATACACAAATCACTACCATAATACTCTTACAATTTATATTTTAACACATTTCGGTTACTGTTGTTGTTTGTAAACACACGATCTTCATTGCCATGCTCATTTCACAAATTTCACATTGAGATGATGCTCATTTAATGCGTGTTTTCAAAAGTGAAATATACCATGTTCTGTAAATGCCCCAAAAATATTTCTATACTGGAGATGTAGACAGATTAAAGAATTTAAGTAAACCTTTGTGTAATTTATACATTTGTGTGTGTTTAATTATTTAAATTAATAGATTTATATTTTTTAAACGTTTTATTCTTGCATTCTTTTAGGGGTTTATAGTGTTGCGTGTGAGTGGAACACTGGTGTGTGGTTTTCAAATAATTTTAGCTTTTACTGGAAATTACTGCAGAATATTAGCTTCCAAAACTAATCGTATGGAAAGTTTTGAATTTAATTTATTAAATGCAGATCACGAGATTTCTTTTCTTTTTGTGATACTTTAAACTAATTTTGTGTCACGTGCATAACAACTAAATTAATTGACACAGAAAATATTAAAATGCAGTAAAAGATAAAATTTAACCACTAGACTAATTGACATGGAAATTTTTTTAAATTTAGTTCAAATAAGTATGTTTTATGGATATTAAATCAAATCTATATATAAAACTGTAATTTCTCCTCAAAATATTCTTCGCCATGACGATAAATAAGTCCCAAGGCCAAACTTTAAAATATGCTGGCGTACATTTACGAGAAAATTGTTTCTCTCACGGTGAGTTTTACGTAGCTTGATCACGCATAAGTTCGCGGACGAGCCTGGTAATATTAGTTCCGCCCAATGAAGAAACAAAATATATTGTTTATAAGAAAATCCTCTAAAAAGCAATTTCATTACTTTTTCATTGTAATTATCCTAAAATGTACCCCGTAGCGAAGCACGGGTATTCAGCTAGTATATATATACACTGCTGGCAACCCAAATTGCAACACCAAGAAAGACCAGAGATATCAGAAAAAAATTTATTTTGTAGATAACATGTTGACCAAGTATCAAATGATTAAATTTATAGACTTCTGTGAAGTGTGGTTCCTGCCAAAATCAGTAGCCAGAGTAGCCGCCATTGTTGGAGATCACCGCTGCCACACGCCTCGGCATTGATTCAAAGAGACTTTGGATGAGTTCTTGGGGTACAGCAGACCAAGCAGCTTCCACACGTTGCCAAAGTTGATCTTCTATTGCCAAAGTTGGTTTTCTATCGGCGAAAGATCCGGAGAGCGAGGCGGCCAGGAAAGCAATTCAATCTGGCGATTGACGAAGAACCGTTGGACAATGCGTACCACGTGTGGTCGCACATTATCCTGTTGAAATATGGCTGTGGGCAAGCCCTGAAGGTAAAGAAGGACAACTGGATCCAACACCTCGGAGATGTAGCGCTGGCTGTTTAAAGTACCAGCAATGCGTACTAGAGGTGTGCGAGAGTGATATTCAATACCGCCCCATACCATAATACCCGGTGCAGGACCAGTGTGGCTGTGCATAACGCAGCTCTTCAGTATCCTGTCTTCACGGTGTCTCCAGACTCGAATGCGACCATCGTGGTGTTACAGACAGAAGCCTGACTCGTCAGTAAAGACAATTTCATTCCATTCTGCCGTCCACATCCTTCTGTCATCGCACCATTGGCGGCAGAGACGTCTGTGGTTCTGCGTCAAGGGTAGACAAAGCACTGGACGTCTTGCGGACAGACTACTCTGCTGTAAACCACGTCGAATGGTACGCGCAGACACTGGATGATGCGTTACAGACTGCATGTGACCCTTTCTTGCAAATCGCACTTCTTTATCATGATTTCTTCTTTTTTTATGAATTTTTAAAGTTTTTACGAACTTTTGGCTGACTATATATATATATATATGTAACGCTATTCAATATGGGGGGGGGGCGATCACGCGACCTTAAAATGGGATTTTAGTTATTAAAACAGTTAAAACGTCTGGGAGTTCAAATAAGCGGCGTAATGTATTGCAGTAAAAATGGACTTAATGGGTCGGCTTGATTGAATCTCCGAAGAACCACAGAACCACATGGGAGAATTTCTAGGTAGACGTATAGCCTTGCAGTTTGACGCTAAGAAAATGCTTAGCTTTGCAAAAGAACATGTACGATATGACATCACGCATAAGTAATGAACGTCACTAAGCGTTGGTTTTAACGTTGAAACAAAGAAAAATCGGCAGAGCCATGGAGAGATAGCATCGAGT
The DNA here is from genome assembly GCA_907164885.2 of Dolomedes plantarius. NCBI lineage: Eukaryota > Metazoa > Arthropoda > Arachnida > Araneae > Dolomedidae > Dolomedes > Dolomedes plantarius. Next base: position 22,171,332 of record OU015499.1, read on the forward strand.
AAAGATGTGTGCCGAAGGCTGGTTGGTTGGTTGGGGTTTTATGGCGCAAGGTCCAAAATAGGACATAAAGCGCCAAACACAAGTCAGAGGCGGGAAAATAGTATATAGAAAACCGCCTGACACGAACCAACGACAGAAATTACAGGTACGTATTTTGTTTTTGATTTTAAAATGTTTCATTTTGATTTGCATTTTGATAGAATTTTAAGAGTATATTTTTTCATATTATAAGATATTTGAATTTAAAGAAATTTTTGAGACTTATATGTGATAAATTTATTATAAGTGTGTGTTTTTAGTGTAATTTTATAATATTTCCATGTTCTTTTTCTGATAATGAATATTTTAGTGTTTTAAGATAATTAATGATCCTTGGTTACGTTAAACTGAAATATTAAATGAGTAAAGTAATGTTATGAGTATCTAATCTTGCACGCAGTTCTGTATCGTCGCGGAGAAAAAGAAAAAAAAAATAACGTAAATCATTTCCGTTTTCGAGCGCGTTGTATTACATTTCAAAGGTCGCCTCCGCAATAAATTTGAATGCTCAGCATTAGTTTTGTAAACACGATCATGAAAAGAGCCAAACTTGTTTTGATTCATTTAACCTATAAATTTTAAGGTTTTCAAATTGAGCTTTTCTAAATCTAACATCAGATGCTTGTGGTTTTGATTTTGGAAAATATCTGCAGGGATAACATAGTAATTTTCAGACATCAAGAAAATTTTATAATTTAAGTACTTTGACATATTACATTTGATGTTGAAACCTCGTAAATTGTTCTACGAATTTAAGTAAAAGAGATTTCTGGAGGTTCAGTCGACGTTAAAATTCGTGTTACGATTTTCATAAACGGAACGTCTTTATAACATGACTTAGGGTGCCAAAAAACCACAATTGGATAATTGAAAAACTATTGTATGTTATATTTGGTTTATCCGCCCCAGAAAATTCTCGAAATAGAAATAATGAAGAAAAATAAATAAATAGAAAAGAGAAGATTATAATGAGAGATATTTTTTGAGAGATTAAATACAAATGATGAATATTTGGAAACTTTACAGCGAGGATTCATACCAAAATGTGATATAAGAAAAGAAAAATTGTTTTTGGTTAATCGATTTCATGATTAACTTAATAAAACTGAGATGGCTATTGGTAAAAGAATTTTGATTATTTGTGTCAACTGATAGAATAATAGTTTGAAATTTGAACATTAACATTAAATTATGGCAATTGATAGAGAATATTAAGGTATTATTATTATTATTGTTATTATTGGTATTGGGAGTATTTTATTATTGTGTGTTTAATACTTTCATATGTTGTGTATAAAATTGATAGACCAAACTTTCACACTAAACGAGATTCTGAAATTGTCCATGCTTGCAGATTGAGATATTATAATGCACCAGAGAACTTAAAACTACACCACGAATAATGACAAACATTAGATCAATTTTTCTTTCTTTTCTATGTGATGCTTAACATCATTATATTTTTTTTAATTGATATAATTAATTATGTGTTGTCCTACTAAAGATATATAAAAAAAAATTTAAAAAAAAACTGTCTAACTTAAACTTTCTTCTTAAGAATACTATTATATGTGAATTTTTTTTTGGATCTCAATTTAAGCACCGATTATGACAACTCTACTTCTTTAACCTTTCAGTAAATTTCCTATTTCTTGAATACACTTTCCTATCACCCAACTGTACAAGCGCGTTGGATGTCGTCCCAACTGTTTAAGATCTTATTAATTTTTTTTGCTATTTGTTTTTAAATTCATCAACTCAGTCACTTAAAGTGCTGAAGATCATATGCTTGAGTAATGACTAAAACAGGGCTAGGATGGCCACTCCTTTTGTCCTCCCATTTCTATATATTATACTCCCACAGGTATGACAACTGCACCTTTTCCTTTTTCTCCATCTTTGTACTATACAAGATGCTGTTTTTCAACGCAGTCATATTCTGTCGGAGATTCACGGTTAGTCCACTGTACGGCTAAAAAGACTCTTCCTCCTTATTAGTCAGAGAACAATATGGAGAAAGAAAACCCACTTGTTACACAAACATAAACACAACCCTCACTGCTTAGAGGTAGAATTAAAGAATTTGAGACTAAGAGTTGGGGAACACACATACAACAAGGTACCTTCAAAACAAGGAAATGGATCCACATAAACTTATAATAAATGTACAAAAATGAATAGTAGATAAATAATTTGAAAATAAAGTGAAAAGTATTGAGAATAAATAAATAAAGTTAGAATAAATATGAATAAGTATAATTAAAGAATATTGAATAGAATTTTGGAATGAATAAATGTTGTCGAAATAAAATGAATATAAGAAATGATGAAATGAGAATAATAAGAAATAAAAATGATATTGAAAAGAGATTTTTTTTTTATAATAAGTAATATTGAAATAAAGGAGATAAGAGATATTAAGAAAAAATAATGAGATAAATAAAGATACGAAAACTAGATAATGAGTGATATGTTTTGTAATTTTTATATACAATTGATATATTTGAAGTGTGATTTTATTAAATCTTGTGATTTTTATTGAAAGTGTGATTTTTATTACAAACTGTGAGTTTTATTATGTAACTAAAGAACTAATTTTCTTTATATGTAAACAAGTCGAGATAATGTGATGTTTATGTATTCTACGTTTGCGAAGCAGAAATAACACAGCACTAAAAAGACTGTGATTTATTTTTTGTACCCAAATACAAAGGACTATTTTTTTTTTATTTAAGCCAATACATTGTAATCTTTTTTGTGTATTCTGCACTTGCGAGATGATAGGACACAGAACCTACCGAACTGTGATTTTTTTTTGTACTTTTCTCAAGCAACATACTGTAGATAACATAACAAGGACAGTGAACTATAAGCTACCATGTGTACCTTACAAACTTTTTGGACTCATCCCAATGTTGTGAGAGTTGAGAAGGAAAGTACAATAACTTCAAATTATTATTGTCATGTTCTATTCCATTAACTTAACATTTTTTTTTTGGTTGATGTTGATATTTTCATTGTTATATTCTATTATTTGTGTGAGTCGACTCAAGTTAGTTTTTTTTCTTTGTATTTAGTTAAATTTAATTGATTTTTTTTCTGAGATTTTGTTGTGTGGGGAGACGTCCCTATTCAACAGGTTTCAAATACATACTTATGTAGAATCTTCAATTTAATATTATGTGTCCTTCTTTTTAGTGATTTTATATATATTTTTCAGTAAATTTGATAATGTTGCTATGTCAGCTCATCACGTGATCTTTAAAAATTTTTTTTTTTTTGCAATTTAACTTTAATTGAACTTGATACGTTAACTTATTCCAAATTTTTTAATGCCCATTCTTCTCACTCATCTGAGTGAGTCTGCCCTCCAATGCAGGCATTGTAGGTCAGCCTCTTCTCGGACGGGGGGGGATATTCTATAATATTAAAAACTAGTAATTTCTTAATTCAACAATCTTAACATTTAAAAACTATTAATTCCTCACTTTACTATTCCAAATTACAAACCCTTTTTTAATTCCTTGAAACAGGTAATTCCCTTTGGGCATTCGCGTTAAATTCCATTTTAAAATCTAACATTATTCTAAATTCCCTGCGGCGTTCGAAACTAATTTCGCTTTTGATTCTAAGTTCTAATAACCTCTAGAGAAAAAATTAAATGGCTGCCTTGTTACTAGAAAACTAAACTGGCGTAGCGTGGGCAGAAAATTAAACGCTGTAGCGCATTTGTCACGCCTTTTCCTAACTTTTAACCAATTAAACCCTACTACGATCACATGACGAGATAAGTTTATATAAGGTTTGGTGTCACGTACATGTACGCTTTTCGTATTTTGTAACTGTCTTGGGAATACGTATTATCCGTCTAATAAAATGTAATGCCGTAACTTGCCGCTTCGATTATTATCATAGCCACGACTACACCATCATTGCCTGTGATGTGCTGGACGCCCATTCTTTCCTTGGGTTGTCCAGTATATTACATATATATATATATATATATATATATATGAATATATATATATATATATATATGAATATATATATATATATATATGAATATATATATATATATATATATGAATATATATATATATATATATGAATATTCTAAAATAACTCTTTGTAATTTTTCTTTCATTAATCAGTTTACCTGTAAAAGAAAAAATATTCAACCATTAAGAATCACCGCGTTCTTTTTTATCCGAACTTCTTTAGAAAGCTCAAATCATTTTTGTTAAGATAATAAGAAATTTAAGACGACGTCGTCCGTTTTTTTTTAAAAGTCATCGTTAATTCATTCTAGCTGCATCTCTTTTCCACATTAATTAATTCCGTTTTAAGTTTTATTTTCCATTTTGACAACAGAGTTTCTGAAAAAATATTTCCTGAAGCTTTAAAATAAGTGACAAAAGTCTTTCCTAAATTGGAGTCTTTCGTTTAAAAAGGCGATAAGCTTATATTCGATTAAATATTCATCTCAGCTATCTAAATTGATATTTCATGATAAACTAGTGATAGAAGTGTTGGTATTTTGTAGGGTTTTAATGTCACCATCAATACACTAATTCGTGAACAATTTTTCATATTTTAAGTTGACTTTTCCTTACATTGACAGGCAATAAATTCATTACGTTTCATCCCTGGATTTTCATGTCTTCTAAAATTTCAAAGCAAAAGACTTTCAGGCATTAAATATAGATTTCATTTATAAATTTCGTTGTTTATCTAATGTTTTTTCATGTTTGCGGTTCTTTCATTCAAACTTTGTAATTTTCGAAGCTAAATCATCAATCTTTTGTTTTCGTTTTTATTCAATTTTCTGCTTTGGAGACGAATCTTGTACTTTCTTTTACTTTCTTAATCAGTCTCATAATAAATTCTCATATCCTCAGTGATTCTACGAAGCGTTCTATAATTCCATCTACTGCTACTTATGCTCGTGTTTATGGTTGGTTGGTTGGGCACAAGGTCCAAAATTGGATACAAAGCTCCAAACACAAGACTAGAGCCGGGGAAAAAAGTGTATATGTTAAAGTGCCAGGCTTGAACCAACAGGCTCGTGTTTATGCCCTCCCTAAAGTTCATAAACAAAATTTGTCAATAAGGCCTATTGTTTCTAACGTAGGTACTGCTACTTCCCCTTTAACTTACTTTATAGTTACCACCCTTTCGCCCTTATGCTGTAATAACACACTGTTAAAAACTCTTACGAATTTGTTAATAACATTAAATATATTACATATATATATATATGTGTGTGTGTGTGTGTGTGTGTGTGTCCGTCCCGATAGCAGCAGCAAGTTATCCTTTGATTATAAATCCCTCTTCACCACTGTTCCCATTCAAAGAGTATTTTTAAAACTAGTTTTAAAACTAGACTTCAGGAATTCTGCTATACCGACATTGAAATCAAGGAATATATAAATTGAGTATAAAAAACCAATTTCAACTATATTAATGACTTCTTTATAAACCAGAGTTTCCCAAAGTGTGTTCTACCGAACCCTGGTGTTCCACCGAGAAATTTAGGAGTTCCATGAGACAGTCTGATGACCAAAGTACTTTTGTTTTATAATTTTGTTCAACATTTTTGCTTTTATAATCACTATTATTTGTTTTTACGGAGAATCTTTTTAATATTTTTTTGGTTTCATTCAATATCACATTAAATTTAGGGGAGGAAATGGTCTATTGATACAAAAAATGTAGAAGGTTCCGGGAATTTTAAAAATGTTATATATATGTGTGTGTGTGTGTATAAAACATTGAGAGTTCCGCGATCAAAAAAAGTTTGAGAAATACTGTTATAAACAAACTTAGGGTCTAGCTATGAGTAATCCTTTATACCTCCCTCCCCCTTTACGTGACCTCTTTCTGCATTACTTCGAAGAAAACTCTTTAGTTCAGTTTAAAAATTGGTTGAGGCAGTCGATAACACGTTCGTTCTTGTAGATAATTGATTTAGTAATCTTTCTTCTAATCATAAATATTGTTAATTCTATCGATCCGCATATCCAGTTGACATCTTAAGTTGTGATTAATAAATAAAAACTTCCCTTTCGTGATATTTTTGTTTCTAAATTTGTCTCTAGTTTCAAAACCTGCGTGTTCCAAAAAAAAACTTTTTTCTGTCTCTAAGCCTCCTTATGCCTATTCTAACTATCCGCTGAATAAAAAAATAAAAAATAATAAAACTTCAGCCCGTTTACACTTACATTTACAGCGCCTTACATTAAAGTTCTGACCCGTTCTCTTAAAGTCAAAATTAACTTTCTGAAATCATTGGCAATTAGCAGAAGCTTCAATTTTTTTATCACTGCAAAGCTGTCAAAAAATTCTGTCTTACCTCAACGGAATCTACTCTCTCTCGATGAAGGTTGCTACTATGAACTAACCCTATTGGATTCGCTCACCTCAATATTAACCTGTCGAAAAAATGTGTTCAAGGATTGTCGACTTGGATTGAAAGTTTTTTTTAATTGTACTCCGTAATAGAGAAAGAAATTTTACACTTTAATATTTTTAAAATCAAATTATTCGGGAGGGGGAATCTGGTTTAGTGTGTATTAAACGCTCAACAATTCCATCGGTGGACGCAATTTATAAAATGAATCCTGTTGCAAGGTGCAGAAAAGTTCAGGCTATCAGAAAATACTATTTTATTGGATTATCAGCATTCATGTAGCTGTAAATAGTAGACACCTTTTCTCCATATATAAACATAGAGGTGTGCGAATCCAATAGGGTTAGAACATAGCAGCCTTACGTAACGCTCAGAGATATGATAGGTTTGTAATCTATATTACCCACCCGTATATTTTAAGTTAAGAAAATTCCTGTCTCACTTCAACTTTAAAATTAAATTTAAACTCTTCAGTACTAATCGATTTTTTCCCGTGAAAACCCCAATACCTGAATTTCGTAAGTGGCGTGTTTATAGCATACCTCACTGTAATTTGTCTTATACTGGTCAAACTAAACGTGCCCTTGATGTGTGTAACAAAGAGCTAGGTACGTTAAAAATCTATAATTATCTAAATAAATCATGGCCAGACACTTTTTGGATGCGGACAAGAATTTAAATATTCTTACGAGAAAATTGTTCACCTTACTAACTCTGTACATGAATTAAATTTTCTAAAAATCTTTGCTATTAATTATAATTCCTTTGTTTTAGTCAAAGACATGCCAATGAGTACGTTATCATTATCTGTAGCCTGGAAATTCATTTAAACGTAAATGCATCTGTTTAATATCCAGTCCCTACTCCATTTTTTTTACTCCTTTAATGTTATTCGTTCCTTTTCATTATCCCATCTTCTAGGTTCTACAAACAGTTTACAAATATTAAACAATGCAAACAACAACAAACAAACAGAAAAAGGATGATGAAAGAATTAATTGGAAAAAAAGAATTTATGAATGAATGAATGAATGAATGAAAGGGAAAAAAGAATGGATGAATGAAGGAATGACGGATGAAAAAAAGAATGGAGGAATGAATGAATGAATGAAAAAAATAATGGATGAAGGAATGGATGAAGGAATGAAGGGGGGAAAAGAATGGGTGAATGAATGAATGAAAAAAGAATGGATTAATGAATACAAAAATATAGAAATGATTAATGAATGAATGAATGAATGGACGGATGAATGGATAGATGAAAGGAATGAATTAATGTATGAATGAATGAAAAGATCTTCCCTTTTGCTATAACATTAACGTTATGATAAATAACTGTATTTACAAACTTAGCTATTTAATTACATGAAAACTCGTTAAATATAAAGTTTAACACGATGTATAACGATGCTTCGAATTGCCTGTGCCAAACATTTTAAAAAATACATACAATTAAATTATATAACCTGTTCAAATTTCAGTAGAATTTTCGTGATTTACTTTTATGAAGTAAATAATTTAAATCATGAATCACAGCAGTAAAATTAAACTGCATAATCCTTTAATGTTCCTATTTGAATATTTCTTCTTCAAAGCAAAATTATTTTCACCGAAACTTGTAAAGAAATTCCCCGGACAGTCTTTACATTTACACAGGGGTTCACATGAATCGAGTCTAAAATTAGAGTAATCAGTCAACCTATTCTTCAAACTTTATTTATTACACGCTAAAACGCATCCAGTATGCCCTTTCTCAATAAGCTTTCAAAACTAAATTCCTATGAGACTAATATGAGGAAAAACAAAATTTATTATTCCGTAAGGAGAACGGTATTAAAATTTTGTATATATTTTTTTTCTTTCTTTTGAAAAATGAGGATTTCCATAAGAATAAAATATTTATTCTCCGGAGATCTGGTAACACGTAGAAGTACAAAATTTGATTTTCTTCCGTATAATGGGAAAATAGAAGATTGCTGTTCTATAAAAGTTGTTCAAGCGTGTAATTTATTTTTTAAATCCGTCCAGTCGCTAAACTAGCGTATAAAGAGCTATGGCAGCTTCCCACTGGAATGCAGAACCTGTAGCGTAGAAATTGAAGTTTAAATTTCCACCTCATTATTTCATCTTATTTCATCTCAGCGATAAAAATAGTAATTATTTCCAATAATATGTGCTATTGATACATTCTTGAGGTGTCACCGTGCTACCTTAAAAATTTTCGCTATAAAAATTCAACATCTTAAAAACTCGCTCATCTTGATTGAACTTACATATCACTAGTTGGTAACCGTCAAAACATTACGGCTGGATAGTAAATAAATGTACTAATACGCAAATTATACTCATGACATCACTGCCAAATGTTGAAAATCATAATATTAAGGATGGAGAAATGCACTTTAAAAAATTATTATTGAACCCACTTAAAAGAAATAGGGTTACTCAACAGCGAGAAATAAACAATTTCCATTTTTGTTGTTGTTGTTGTTGCTTATGCCACTTGACCGACAGAAACATCAGATCAAGTCCCGAAGGCTATGGTCGAGGAAGGTGCGGCTCCTGTTTTGAATTAGCACCACAAGGGTCGGAGTCCGACAAGCAGTTTTTAATTGTAAATTATCGCTAATTAATTGAAATTGCGGTTACAAAAACCAAATTTGACACATCTATAGATTAAAATCTTTCATTTAAGGCCAAAATGAAGTAAATTGATGCAGTAGTTTTCTCTCATGGACTGCCCAAAAAATCGGCTTTGCAACTTAAACATATAAATTTTTTTTCTCATTTGTCTAGGCTGTGATTTTAAAGTGATTTCGAAGATTTAAAAGACCTAACACACACCCAGAGCCTGTCCCTTAGATGAGGCGTCGAGGCAACCGCCTCAGGTGCCGAATTGAAAGAGGCACCAAAATGAGACAGAGTAAAAATACGAAATTCTTAACGAATATTAATAGTTTAATATTAATAGTTAATAATAGAAAGAATATTAATAGTTAAAAATAGAAAGAATATTAATAGTTTAATCAACTGTATGAAGAAATTCGTAAAATTACACAAATATTAGTGAAAATTCAGGCTATTTTTTATAAACTGCTGAATTTGAGTTCGCGAGAAATACATTTTGAATGCAAATCTTACAATGGTTTCTATAGAAAAGTCAGTTTCTAAAACAATTAATTATAGAGATGCAATTCCACAATTTGCTGACATAAAGGCTCGAATGATTTAGTAATTATTTTTATTACAAAACAAATTATATTCGAATTTATTTACTTTTTCTGTTTTGTTTTTAAATTTCTGTATTTTTTCAATTTTATGTTTGTTTGTTTTTTAAAATAAAACTTTTAAATTAATAAAGTTTTTTTTAAATGATAGTTATTCTAAAAGTAGACTATTTCTAATAGACATACGTTCATTACTTTGAAATGTCGCCGTTTTTAAAACTTGCCTCTGGCGCCAAGTGGGATCAGCCCGGCTCTGCACACACCCCTCACCCCACTTCCATGGAAAAGACATCTTAATAGAAATCTTTCATTTTCAGCAGCAATTTCTTAGTGATTACAATTTGAGCAAATTTTCATTTTAAAAGAACATTTATCTAAATATATAAAACAGTTCCGTGACTGACTGACTGACTGACTGATAACGCACAGACCAAACCGCTAGACCTAAAGGGCTGAAATTTTGCATGCGATTCTTCTTATAGTGTAGGGATGCACGAAGAAAGATTTTTGAAAAATTCTTCTTAGATTTTTTTAATTTAATTTTTAAGCTGTTTTTGTAACTTTTTTTAAGTTTGCATTTAAAATAATAATTTGAGGGTTATAAAATTTATATCACGAGAAAGATCATAAAAAACCCTTTAAAATGAAATATTTTTCGAATCTCTATCTTATTTTCTGATTTTTGTGAATTTTTAAAGATTGATTTTTAGAATTTAATTTATTAAATATTGATCACGTGGTTTCTTTTCTTTTTGTGATACTTTAAATTATTTTTTCGTCAAGTGCATAACAATGAAATAAATTGACAAAAAAACATAATAAAATACGTTAAAAGATAAAAATTTAACCACTAGACTGATTGAGATGGAAGTTTTTTAAGAATTTAATTCAAATTAGTATGTTTTAAGGATATTAAACATACAAACTAATTGCAAACATTCACCGTTGTATTTAATTTGAATATTTTCTTCTACATTATTTTGTGTATAAAAATATCCGTTACGATTTTCTTATAAATATATTTTTTTTTACCTTTATTGCATACATTGACCGTTGTATTTAATTTGAATGTACTCTGTAGCGAAGCACGGATATTCAGCTAGTTTTCATATAAAACATCGCATATTTTCCCATCTAAATAAAGTTATACCCAAATTTCTATTACAGTCGTTTAAAAAATATTTATATGTTACCAGATAAATACGTTTAGCAGGGGGACTTCATGGTGTTGTTTACACATTAACCTGCTCTTTTTTGTTTTTTACAAGGTACTGACTTTTTATCTTTGATTTGATCTAAATATTTTATAACTTCCTTCAGACCTATTTCCATGGCTGAATGTAGATGAATGTTCCATGGCTGAAAGGGGGGATCCCCTTCCAGAGACTTTTGTTTATCTGTTATTGCTTTTTATCATATCTTTTCATGTGAATGTTATGATCTCTTTTATATTTGACTACTTTTGTTACCTTAATGTATAGATGTATGTCTAAGTGCTATTGCTTTAATAAAAATAAAAAAATTTTGTTACCTTTATAGTCTGTTCATATCTCTTTTAGATATCATTGTTTCTTCATTTTATATATCATTGCTTTTACTTTTTGCATATCTGTTTTGTATCACTTTATAAATTCAATATTATAAATTAAATATACAGAGCATCAAATGCGTTTATAATATTTTCTCCACCTATTGTTTGAGTTTGATGAGTGTCATTAGATTAACTTTCGCGCGGATTATTTGTGGTGGCATTCATGAAAGTTGAGCAAATTATAAATCATGTTTTATGTACGATAAATGTAGCCTACAGTTATTTCATTTGTTTTGGTATTTGATTGACTGACAATTTTCAATTTATTTTAATTCCTTTTCATTTTGATTGACTGACTCAAGGTAAAGTTTTTTTCTAATGATTTAAGTTTTGTTTAATCTTTTTATTTATTTACTCCCTCATAATTTTAAAGTTTTTTATACGCTTTTTCCGTTTTTTCCTTTTTTTTATTAAGTTTAAATTATCGCGAAATAATTTAAAAACACAGAAGTGCTTCACAAAAATCCTGAAGACAGATAAAGAAAATGGCGCTAAGAGATTCTTCAGTTTCATTCAAGAGAAGGGACAAATTTTGCTCACTGTAACGAAAAAAACTTCCGTTTAACGCCAGGAATATACTGATAAGGGACCCCCTCAGTCAGACTTGGTCCCCGTAGTGAAAGTTCAAGACACCTTTAGATGGGTTTCTTCCAATAGGAGAAGATGTGGGGAAAATTTGAAGGGGCGCCCCGTAGGAATCTCAAAAAAATTATAAAAAGGGTTGACACGAAAAACTGAGGCTGACACTCTCTCTCTCTGACCCTCGCTGTTGCTGACTGCTACGGTTCCAAACTGCAACTTCTAAGAACGCGATCGTGATGAAGATGTTGATGAAAGGGTCTGGAGCTCAAGTGGTTTCTCTCCCGATGTCCGAAGACGGCTAAATGATTTAAAGACGCCTCGAGGCCTTATAAGCTGTCCCCTCAGATAAGTTTACTTAATTTTTAGCCATGGCATAATTTAAATAATTTTTTTTTGTTCTTTTAATATTTTTTTAGTCAGTCAATCATCCTTTTTGACCATTTTTTTTCTCTTAATGATGTTCAAGGTGATACTTATTAATTTTAATACGAGGGATATTATTAGATAGTATTATAGCTACAAGTAGAATGAGAGTTGTTATTAATATGTATGTTGAATTTATAATGAAGTTTAAGGCAATGACAGAAAGATTCTACTAAATTCTATTCTTTGAATTAAAGTGAAAAGATTTTTTTAACTTGTGTTAAAAGAAATAAATAAAGTTTTTAGTTTGTTCCCTCAGTTAAAATTGTGTCTGTCATGTTTTGTGAGTATTCATTTGTGAATTTCTGTTAGCCATAGAATCTAGGTTATTGTTTTAGTTTGGAGAAATAGAACACAACGCAACGCTCACAACGCAAACCACTAGACTACTAAATGAAATGAAAAGTGTAACTAAGATAATTTAAGTACTCATCCAGTTTTAATAATAAGAAATAAGTTAACAATAATTAATAATATTTTTTTAAATACTTGTAGTTTCCATAATCTTTACATAGATTCATTTCTTAATTAAATGTAATATTCAATTACCTTAAAGATTTCTTTATTAAATCATTAAATACAAATTACTTTTTAAATAATAAATACTCTTTGTTTTAAAAAATTAGTACTAAAATTTTTTAATACAACATATCATTGCATTTACACCACTTTTATATATCATTGCAGTTACACCTTTTTTATATATCATTGCAGTTACACCTTTTTTATATATCATTGCAATTACTTCTTTTTATATATCATTGCAGTTACACCTATTTATATATCATTGCATTTACACCTTCTTTATACATCATTGCATTTACACCTTCTTTATACATCATTGCATTTACACATTTTTATATATCATTGCATTTATACTTTTTTAAGTATCATTGCTTTTATCACCTTTACGCTTTTATTTTACGCTACGTAACTTTTTACTATTTGTTATGTATGCAGAGTAAAAAAAATCGATAAAGAATCGATAAATCATGAAAGGATCGTCGCTGATCCTTTCTGCGGGCTCTGCGATCTTCGGGAGATGATCGCAGAGATATGGGGCTACGCAGCAAACGTCTCACTCGTGTGCCTTTGCTGACCAAGCGTCGTCGCCAACTGCGCCTGCGCTGGGACCGGGAACATAGCGACTGGTCCATGGATCAGTGGGAGAGAGTTGCCTGGTCAGATGAATCACGGTTTGTCATTCATCACGCCGATGGCCGTGTCAGGATACGCCGTCTTCCAGGCGAACTGTTACTCTCTCAATGTACAGTAGGTCATACACAGGCCGGTGGTGGCGGTATTATGCTTTGGGGGACGTTCTCTTGGGCGTCTCTGGGACCCGTGGTTGTGGTAGAGCTAACCATGAATGCTACAGGGTATCTGAACATCATTGCGGACCAGTTGCACCCTTACATGGCCTCTGTTTTTCCAGCTGGAAATGGAATGTTCCAACAGGACAACGCCCCGTGTCACAAGGCTAAAATTGTGTTGGAGTGGTTCCAGGAACATGATGATGAATTCCAGTTAATGTCCTGGCCGCCTAACTCACCGGATCTCAATCCGATAGAACACATTTGGGATGTCATGGGACGGCAGCTCAGAGTTCAAAGACCACCAATTCGCAATATCTCGGATTTGGGTGACCGTTGCTTAAACATCTGGTACAATCTGTCTCCGGCCATCTACCAAGGACTTGTGGCATCCATGCCAAGGCGGATTGAAGCTGTGTTGCGAGCCAAAGGTGGGCCAACTCGTTATTGACAGGTGGTCATAATGTTCTGGCTCTTGAGTGTATATGTTATTTCTAATGGCAATAATATATACATGAAAGTTCTAATCGGCTGTTCAAGCTGATGGAGCCTCTGTGAAGGTATGGGGCGTGTGCAGTTGGCGTGATATGGAACCCCTGATACGTCTAGAGACGACTCTGACACGTGACGGGTACATAAGCATCCTGTTCGATTATCTACAACCCATTCATGTCCATTGTGCATTCCGGCGGACTTGGACATTTCCAGCAGGACAATGCGACACTCCCCACGTCGAGAGCTGCTACCGAAGGGCTCCTGGATCACTCCTCTGAATTTAGACACTTCCACTGGCCACCTAAAACCCCAGGCAGGAATATTATTGAACATATCTGGGATGCCTTGCAACGTGCTGCTCAGAAAAGATCTCCACCCCCTCGCACTCCTATGGATTTGTGGACTGCCCTGTAGGATTCATGGTGTGAATTGTGCTGTAGAGTATGGCGGTTATTTAGGAATCATATTGAATATTTACAGTTTATCCAATAACAGGAACAAAACGAAGATACATCTCTACGTGAGACTTTTCACAATACAATAGAAAGAATATGGACTACAATATGATAACAAAAAAATAATAAATAATACAACACTCATTTCACATCTGATATACATAGGACAAAGCTTTAAAGTGATTGGTTCACAAAAGCAAGAGGAAAATTTGAATACACACAGCAAAGACCAAAAAGGTAAAGATAGGAAGTATCCCAGATGCTTTAATCAGTCTCTGAAAACAAAAAGTTGCCTCCAGGATACCTTCAGACATTAGTCGAATCCATACCACGTCGTGTTTCAGAACTTCTGCGAACTCATGGGGACCCTACACGATATTAGGCTGGTGTACCAGTTTTTCTGGCTCTTCAGTGTGTGTGTGTGTGAGTGTGTACACAGAGTCATCGAAAAAGGTTGATCATGTCCGGGATTTCAGTTGTGCACACTAGGAGCGACAATCGACTAATTCGATTTTGCATAGAAGCAGATGGTATGTTAATTCTGGGAGTTTTATTTTTCCATGTCAAAGTGATCGTGAGTACGCTGGGCGCATGCGCCGATGCTGCGACATCGCGCTTCCTCCTACGTGGGTCTTGACGTTGGATAGGAAGGGACGGTCCAATTTTTTGGCCACTAAGAAGCCCAATTTGACCCCACTAGATTTTTTTCTATGGGGCTACCTGACAAACATTGTGTACGCTGAGAAGATCTGGGACTACGCCATTTATCGGACAGAATCACTGCTGCAATAGCGACTGCTCCTGCTGTGATCGAGCGTATCTGGATGGAGATCGACAATAGCTTAGATGTGTGCCGAGTGACGAGGGGTGCTCATATTGAAACATATTAAGTAATTGCCAAAACTTCATTCGTTTCTGTATCTTTTGGTGAAAAATTTTACACGATGAGTTCTATAATATGGTTCTTTATTTCACATCTTTCTCGATTATCCTTGTCATAGGGATATGACAATAGCGTCAAGGCCAAGGACAGGAGAGTTGAAAATTACGGAACGAAGTAAAATAATTGCACAATTTAAGAAAGAAGCAGGGCAAGGAAGCGACAGACTAGCAATAAAAGCAGTAGAAGGGAGAAAAGTCAACAATAAACCAAAACTACTACAGATAGAAGGTTGGGCCCGAAGGAAGAAATAAAAGTATAAGATAAAAGTTCTGCAGAATGAGTTGCAACGAAGGAAGAAAAGAGAAGGGGAAGACATAAATTTATGATAGTTATAAAACGGACCACCATGCTCGGTGTTGATCTGAGCGTGGGAAAAGTTAAGGAAGAAGGGAAAATTTTATAAATCCCGCCCTCGATGCGCATTGGTGAAAATGGGATAGAGAAGAGGCAGCCACGGACGAATTAAGATGACATGAGAATAATATGGCCAATGGGATTGGAAGAGGCGTGGTCAGAATTAATAAGAGAAAAAGAATAGGAAAAAAAGATAGAAAAAGCGAAAAGAAGGTAGTTAGGAGAGAGAGACAGAAGTGGTACCTACCTAGCTAGAAAATGTACGAAGCACGCCCGATGATAGTTGTGTAAGCCGTGTCCTAATGCCAAAAGAGCCCGAAGAAGATTGTGCCCCATTTTCCAGTGCCGTAAGCATACAACGACTGAAGGAATCCGGTACCCTACTATGAGTGTCCCCCAGTTTTCAGTGCCGTGTGCCTACAACGACTGAAGGAGCCCTGTATCCTACTACGGGTGTGCCCCCAGTTTCCAGTGCCGTATGCCTACAACGACTGAAGGAGCCCTGTACCCTACTATGAGTGTGCTCCAGTTTCCAGTGCCTTAAGCCTACAACGACTGTACCCCACTTCCAGTGCTGTGAGTGTGAAACGACGTCCATAATAGCTAAGTGCCCGATGCCCATAAAGGTGATCCAATAATCGTCTGTAAAGGTACCGTCCTTTTGTGTCCTTTTCCTATTTACCGTCATTGCTTCTCATACGCGTAACCGTTCATATAACGTGAAAACATAGATAGAGCGCGATAGCGAGGTAATGTCACGACGACAGTTAAAAGAACAATAGGTGATAATTTGTAAATGAGATTTTTATATAGTATAAACTAAAGTGAGTTGTGTATAGATTGATATGAAATTGTCAAGTATATATGTATAATAACGATGATAAGAATAATTGATAATTATTGATTGAGTTCATGTGGTTGATTTGAATTAGTGATTGTTGTGATGAAGAACGTATCAGGATTTAATTGTGAATCTAAGCCAATTCTGGGTTCCTGATAATGAACCAATTATGTATATAAATTTTAATAACGTCAGGTGTAATATTTCAATGAGGTATATATTGTATATTTATATGTGTTCATTTTAATTCAATAAATCAAGATTTCATTTAAACCAGAGTAGTTAATGTCTACAAGAATCATAACGCAATTATAATTTAATGCTTACAATGTACGAACGCTATACGAAAAGGGGATGCTCTTGATTATACGGAAGATATTTATATACTTTATATCAACATTAATAATTCAGTAATTAATTAATAAGAAATTTTCCTTCCTAACTTAATCAAACTATTTCCCCTTCACAACCCTATATATATATATATATATATATATATATATGTGTGTGTGTGTGTGTGTGTGTGTATATATATACATAATATATATATATATATATATATATATATATATAGTTGTTGTGCGTTCGTCTTGAGTTAAGGCGCTGTAGTAAGGTTACGTCATTGTAACATTACTACAGCGCCTAGTAATGTTACAATGACGTAAGCTTTAGGATAGAACTGGCTGCTGTTTCGCCATAACCGTCACTTACGGAATTGGGGTGCGTAGGCACCGATTTCTTTGCATTAGGATTTTTGTGTGCTTGCTTGTAAGGTGCGTGGAGCCCATACAGTAAGTTGTGTTGTCTTCTTGACTAATTGCTTCTTTGGGGGACTCGGGGCCTTGGGATGTCTTTTGGGCTTACCTGCATCCTATTCAGAAAGTTCCCCTTGAGGGTTTGAAGTTCGTTTGGATTTTCCTCCTATGACGCCAACAAGAGCAGCAAGTGACGGCACTGACTGCGAACTGGTCGACGGACATCTTTTGCGTTTTTCGTTGCAATCAGCGTTGATAAGTGTGCTTCTGAAAACAGTGGTTCTACGATTGTGAGTTGACAGAAATTTTCTTAGTCGGAATATTCCCTTTGTGCCTGTCATCAACTGTACTGCTGTGTTTTCGCATCGAGAAAACTTTTGCTACGGAATGCTCCTGCAAATATTACAAACTTTACTTCGGAAAAAACATTTTTCACCGTACAGGACTGACTTGGCAGACGAATACACAGAGATGAAGGATATCAAGAAGATAACAATTTGTATGTGCTGGGGAAACTAAATGGTTGAAATTAATAAATAAATAAATATTTTTAAGGGATTAACGGCATCGAGGTAAGCTGAAATTAAATCTACATTATGTATTAAATTATGAGTAATTGAAAATTTTGATTTCATTAATTGTAAAAAAGGTAAGAGTTTAAAGGATTTCGTCGAAAATTCATATGAAATTGAGAATATTTTTGAGTAATTTACTACCAATTCTGCTCTTCAGAGCTGATGACAGCCTTTTTTGTTTCTTTTATTTGATTTTTGTTTTTATATTTTGAGTTTATAAAGTGTTTTTTTTTTTATTTACATCTTGATAAAGTTAGAATTTTAAGTGTATATTTTTTCTTATTGTAAGAGTACAAAGTCTTGAGTGATTTCTTGAAATGAGTGTCAAGGTTGTGTTTAACGAAATGTTTAATGTGAAAGGTAATGTTTAAAGATTGTTATATCCTAGAGGGGTGTGTCAGATTTAATGAAATAGAAAATTATGGGATTTGGAAATATAACATTAATTAATTAGTTTTTGAAATAATGAATACTGTTTAACTAAACCCATAAAAATTCAAAGAGTTTTACCCACCCATTTTTACTGGAAAATCTGAAAACTTTAGTACCAATTTGGGATTGGACATTAATAATAAACTGACACATTTTCATTTTAGTTTGTGAACATTGAAATTAACCAATTCATGTTCTCAGTAGATTCATTTGACTAAGGAGCTGAATTCGGTAGTATGAAAGTTTTGTTTTTGATTTGGTTGCAATAATGAGATTGGAAACTGTTTTCATGAAATTCTAGATTAATTATGACTTTCTTGGGATGAAAGAATTAAATCAGTTTTAGGAGTTCATTAATGATGAACATTTCTTTATATTATGAGTTCTCTTGAGTTACGAAAAAGGTGTTTGATTTAGATTTTAAGATTTAAAAAGATTTTTTGAGATTTATATTTTGATAAGGTTATTATGAGTGTATTGAATAAAATTTTATTGATACTGTGTGTGTTTTTTTTAAAATAAAGTATGGAAATTATAGTATTATTTTCCCATTGATATAAGGTTCATGATGTATTTCTGTTTTTTCACCCGTTATAGATTTCGTTTTGATTTCAGGGTTTTGATTTCAAGTGATAAATAATTGAAATATGATTTGAATTTTGTGAATTTAATTTCAATGTTATCCACGTAAATATTTATAATTTTTGAAAATATTTCAGACATAATAAGTGTTTTAATAATTTAAGTATTTTGTTTATTATATTGAAATATTACATTTGGTTCTGAACCCTCGTGTGTATATTTTGATGACACTTAGTTAAGAAATAAATAAATAGAAGAGAGAATATTATAATGATATGTATGATTTTTAAAATATTGAATACAAATAAGAATATCTAGAGGCTATAGAACGGGGATTCATACCAAAATGTTATATAAGAAAAAAAAAGAACTTAGGTTTACTTAATTGATGTTTACATAAGAAACTAAGATAAGTATTGATAAAAGAATTTTGGCTATTTCTGTCATTTAATAGAATAGTATTTTTGTGGATAGTATATTGTTTTGGAAATTGGAATTTGAACATTAAAATTAAATTACTACAATTGACGGAGAAATTTAATAGTTGAATATAAGAGATTTGTGGTCCTAATTTTGATTCCATACTTTTAAGGTCCAAACTATTTTATTATGTGTTTAATAATTTCATATATTGTGTATTTTTGGTTCTATTGATTATGATAATATAAAGTTATGATGTGTTTATGATTTGGTAGTGTAATAATGTTGCGAATTTCTTCAGATAGTCAGAGATCCATTTTCTTTTTTTCTCTCTCTCTCTTCAGATGCCTAACATCAAATGACTTCGCGTTTAAGTGATTAATCAATGCGTGTTGTCCTTATATTATGAAAAACACTATCTTGTTTAAACTCTCTTTTTTTAAGCTACTTTTCTGTAATTTTTTTCTCTGGATCTCGTAAACACAATTGTATAATTATGCTGTTATTCTAGAATAATATGATATATATATTTTTTTGTTTTGTATTTACATATGAATTGGGATTTTTTTTGTTGTTTCTTTGAAGTTTGTTATTGATTTACCGAGGTGTGTTCACGTGATCTTTAATTTTTTAATTTTTCCTTACAATTTTTTAACAAAGGTTTTTCCAAATTCCTCTTACGCCCTTTTTCCTCGCTCTGCCGGTCGAGTCTACCCTCCAATGCAGCCATTGGTGGTCAGCCTCTTCTCAGACGGGGAGGATATTCTATAACATACAAAACCCCAAAACCCTTTCAAAATTCTAACCTCTTTTAAATTTCCTTGGGCGGGAATTAATTTCGATTCCAAGAACAAAGGAATTGACTTTCAGGCATCTTTTATATAACCCCTGTAAACAATATACAATCCCTGTGGTTTTGTAGTTGCCCGAGCTTAGATTTCAAGGCTTCAGCCAATTAATGCAAGAGTCAGGTGTCACGTGACTACAGCTCTATTAGGTTATAAATAGGCGTGCTTCAATGTTCATGTGCCTTTTTTGGATTTGTCATTCCCCAAGAAGATGTAGCAGAATGCCAATAAATTTGTAATTGCAGAAGTGAACAACGATTTGTTATTGACCACTCGACTAGACTATCCCCTTCTGTGGCATGCCGGTTCGGGTCATCATTTCCAACGGTGCCGGGCCAGTATGTTACATATATATATATATAATGTGTGCAAGTAAAAAAAATAATTGAGAATTTAGATTTTAAAATCAGTAAACAAGAATAGTTTCATTTCATGCAAAAGCATCGAGCACGGAAGCCCAGTAGCATATGATATTAAACCATTAGACTTGACATTTTAGGAAATCATACCAGGAAAACAAGTTCAATTCTCCCATATATCGTCTTCAGTAGACACTGTATGAGTAAATGAAACAAATGCACTGTGTTTCTGGAGAGATTTCATAATTAATATCCCTGTGAATTTACAGTACACTACATAAAATAATAAAAGTTTCATTCTTCGTTCATTTTTTCAATGTGCTTAACCATTAACCGCTGGTGTTGCGTTGACGCAACGGTCAAAATAAATGCGTATAAAAATTTAGCTATCAAATGATTTTTATATTAACAGTAGTTTTTGAGTAGGGTTAATAATCGAATTGAAAAATATTTGCCTTCAACTGTTCTTTTAATTTAATAAAAAACTTAGACAGTTAGTTAAGCATTTTTGAACGGTAAATTTCTCCTGGTCTTTTTCACAGAAGAAATATAGGGAGACAAACGTGAGCTTTAGGGGTGATCTATTTTTAGGTAAGGTCAAAGTTTATCAGAACATTCCATCAATCGGTTGCATTTGTTTGGGTGGGGGAGGAAGAAAATACAGGTGTTGCGTTGGCGCAACGTCAGCGGGATAAGGGTAGTTTCCTTATTCACATGTTTCGTTCGACTCCGTAGAACTTTCCCCCGCTCTGTGCTTATAGAAATGCCTAAAACTAGATACTTTACGTTTAAAGAAGTTCTTCAAAGAATTTTCGACGAAGATTCAGATAATGATGACGAGAATGAAACTAATATTATTGTTATTTTACCAGAGACAGCAGAGGCTAGTGATGAAGAAGAAGGAAATGATAATATTTTGAATAGTGACAATGATGATTTACCATGCGATACTGCTGTCGAAATCGAAGTGTGACTAAAAAAGAAGTTTTTGCCTCCTAAAAGCAGTACAAGTCTTTCGAAAAAATTTTAAAAAATTAAAAAAAACTGAAGATTTGAAATGGATAAAGAAGGGACCATTCAATATGTCTCAGCCGAAAAATGAAGAAAAATATCAAATCGGAACTATGAAAAGTATAATACAAGGTAAAACTAGTGCAGAGATTTTTGATCTTCTCTTTGGCTCAGAGGTTTTTTCCTTTCTCGTGGAATAAACAAACTCATGTGCCCAACAAAAGAATTACCCCCATTTTTTAGCATCTGAAGCCTAAATGAGACGGTTCATTGGAATATTGTTGCCGACGGGATATTATTCTTTACCTCGGGAAGAAATTTACAGATCTCTTGATAAGGACATTCAGCATGCAAAAGCCATTACGGGGAGAACGTGGACATTTTATTGTCAAGTCTGAAGACAGCAGAAGACTGCGTAGTAAACAATGCCATAGCCAGACAATTTATCCATGCAAAGTTTGTGACGTTACTCTACATCGTGATTGTAGTGAAGCTTTTCATGATTGAAACTGTTTTCTGGAAATAATCAGTAATTTTGTAAAGGAAAAATAAGTTATATCTTTATAATAAATTAATTACCTGTAAAGTGATCATTTTCTTCCTAAAGTGTAACACAGTTAAAAAAATTCCCAGTGCTTAAATCAAAGAAAACCCTGCAGAAGTTCACTTGAACTCACTTAATGTCTATACTCTTATTCCGCTGACGTTGCGCGAACGCAACACTCGATTTTTCGAAAGTTAGGACCAGTTTTGTTATTTTCCCCATAAATTAATGTTGTATATGTTCAAATGAATAGCCAATATTATTTTTATAAAAAAAAAATTCACCCCTTATAGTTTTGGCGGTTAGTGGGTTAAAATGGACGGGGATTTGACTAAGTTTCTCTTCCACTTTTTTTAATTTCATGTAACACACTGTAACAACCATCACGTGATATCGCACGGCATTTCCACCTCTTTCATGTTGAGGCTAACGATAAAGAATTGGCTTTTTTTTTATTTACTATTTTATAATGATGACATGGACTTTTTAACAAAGGTTTGTTGGTTGGTTGTTTTGGGGGTTTGGGCGCAAGGTCCAGTTAGTACAAACTGCGCCAAACTCAAGACAAGAGCATAAAATTACAAATATTGTGGTGGATTGTTACTTTTAACAAAGATTAATTTTTATCACAATAAGACCTAAATGCGGTTAGAATTCCCATCTTCCAATTCCCAGGCTGGTATTCTGATAATTGACCTATCTTTGGGATGTAAGGAAGTGTTACTTGGAATGGAACCCTTACAACCTACCGTATTTTTCGAAGCATAAGATGCACCTCACATTAAGGGAGGACTTTTTGAAAAGAATATTTTGTATTTTGTTATGCATATGAATATATTTTCAATTTCTTACTTAATAAAGATAATATATATACAATAAATATAATGAATAATACATACACAGTATATATATAATAAATATATATTATATATATATATATATGTGTGTGTGTGTGTGTAAGTAATAGCTAGAAGCATAAATTATATTAATTAGCGTTAAACGGTAATTTTCCTTTAGAGATCCTAGTGTGTTTTCAATTTCAGGAATTAGGTTGTGTTTTGCAGCGGAGAGTTCATGGTCATCGATAATTAATTGCTCCCACGCGCTTGGAAAATCGTGGACAAAGGCACAGGCGGGAAACGACTGACTAGATATCATCTGATGACGCAATGGTCGAATGTTCGAAATCACGAAAGAGTGACTCACGATGCTTCGTCCGCTTTTGCATAACGCGCGAAAAAGAACAAAGCATTAGATTAGGGATATTTTTTGGAGATGTAGGACGCACTCCTGTCGAGGGCTTGAGAGATGGTTCAAAATGGCGTTTTAGCTGGGTTGAGGAGTTTTTTAATAATGTTGAGAAATAAAGTTGTTTAAATGTAGCTTAAATATTGTCACTTACCACTGGTCTAAAGATGATGACTGCCACTTAGATTAATTAGTAGATAAGATAGTACGCGGTTTAAGCAGAGTGACATATATATATATATATATATATATATATATATATATATATATATATATATATATATAATAAAATATTTATTTTATTTTAATGTTACCTTCGAACCATAAGACGCACAATAATTTTAAGTCGATATTTTTTATGCAAAAAGGTGCGTCTTATTATACGAAAAATACAGTAATCACCTGGCTTTCGTCTGTCAGGTCACAGTTTCGCAGTTACTGTGCAGTTTTCTCTCTTCTTTAATTATAAATCGCTAAACCTCTTAAGTTTATAATTCAAAAACGGAACAGTTACAATATTTTTTATCTAAAATGTTTATCATTAAATTCACAGGAAAGATGGAAAGTTTATTTCTAACTCCATTGCTGCCATCTATCGCCTGAAAGAAGGAATTTTTTCTTGCAGCTAAATTAATCAATTTTCAGAAAATTGAAAAAATTCCGTAATGTAGGTTTCTATAGCTCATGGCCGAGGGAAATAAAAGTTGGCGAAGATGTTTCGAGTATTTTTCATAACAAAGCAAATCAGCCAAAAATGTTTTCTTTAAAAGTACTTTTTTGTGGAGTATACTGAAGTATCTCGCAAAATAATGAGGAATTCTAATTCATAACTTGTGAATGAGTCACCTAGAATAAGGTGTATTTATCTCAAAATAAACTTTTATTTCTACACAATGATAAAATTAGCTTGATTCCTTTTAATATTGAGAACCCAATGGTCACAGGTAATCTTGGGGCCATATAATAATGTCTTCTTTTCAATAAATGGCAGGAATTCTTTCTTTGACGACTTTTCATGCAAATTTGGAATTCAATAGAACAGCATTGAATAAGGAGATATTATGATATGAATTTATTGAAACCTTTCTCTCAATTAGTATTTTACTTCCCATTGAATGTTATAAGTTATTCAAAAATGCAAAACTGGATTTTGGTTTTTTTAAAAGATAATTAAGATAACCTTAAAACAGTGATCTCTTTCTTCGTGCTGGGATTTCTCGGCGATTTTTTTTTTCAAAGAAAAGGAGCTTGATTTAAAAACTGCGATTAAAATGGAGGATTTTGAAATTTCTGTACTCTTCAATTAAAGGGCTTTCTACAAATACTTGCTTTGCATAATAGACGACACTTCATAAGAAAAGTTCAATCCTTTAAATATTTAATTAAGAATCATCATTAAAAAACTTAATTCCAATAAAAGTCTCGCTGTAAAAGATTGTAGTTGAATCTAGAAATAACCCTCATTTAACATAACGTTTTTTATAAACAAAAGAATATTCACGAAATGGAAAAATACAGTGCCTCCATTCTATAATGCTGTGTTTGACGCATTTTGTCCAAACCTTGCGCCATAAAACCCAAACAAACCAAACAAAACAATTTTACAGTGAGAAAACTACAGTGCTTCCAAAAATGCGTCCGTGTGAACCTGGAGACCATATGATAAAAGTCAGGTGGTTCTATTAACTGACATTATTTCATTGCTAGGAGTCTCGAGGACTTGAGAATCCCATACCATTTGTTGGTTTGTGTACATTAGTGAAGGTAGTGATCCGCCTGGAGTGGGAGGGGGGTTCTGTGCGTGTAAAGATAAACAATGGAATGACAAAGACTTCAGAAGCTCGTCCTTTATTTGAGAACCCACTTAACTGCACATCCCAAGACTGAAATGCCATAGCTTGTGGTCTCCGAGCTACTTCTCTGATATCAAATCTCTAAAGTGCAGTTCTTCTGTGTCGGCCTTTTGAGAATGCATCTGAAGAAGAACGTATGGATTTTCAGGTGATTATCTGAGAATTTTGTCACAAACACCTATACTAGCACCTATACTATACACCTATACACCTAGCTTTACAATTCGTTGAATTGTAAAGCTGGTAAGAAGGTGTAGAAATGTAGGGTAGCGTGGGTTTTCACAGGGTCCAGACAGTAGAACATTTTCTTAAGTTTATTTTAGACATCACACACATAACGCAAAACATAAAAATACGTATCACAAATCTTCATAATAACAAATCAAATTCGTTTAACACATTTCCTTTGTTAACGTACGTCACACTTCGACTCCCGAGAGCTTCCTCTTTTAACAAAACACATAGGCGCGCAGCGTCACCATCTGATCGTTACAGCAGCGTCTTCATTTGGTCGTTACAGACTAATTCCTCCCCGCACGGAGGAAAAATTTTCACGAGTTCCTAGAGGGCAAAGTTTTTACTAGCACCAAAAAAAAACTCAAATTTTCCTTTAATCGATACATGAAATAGTCAACAGAAGCACTCAAGTCTATTGGAGGGATTCCCACAATTACGCTCAACACTGCAGTATACACACATATTGATATAATTTTCAGACCGATAAAAATGCAATTATCTCATTTTAGTCGACCTTAATACTTTAAGATTTAAGGGAGGCGACTTAAACTATCAGCATTCCGATGTTGTTTTCCTCGGTGATGAACAACCTCGTCTAAATATAGCACAGCATATTCCTAGCAGTCCTTTAATAACAAGGCCATCAGTCCGTTAAAATCATATGGTGCGTTCTTTAATCCAAATGGGAACCGCAAGGACTTAAATGTTCCGAAATTTGTCACAAAAGCAGCATACAGCTGGACTTATTTCCGTAATGGTATCTGCTAGTAGCCTCTGGTCAGATCTAGAACCGATATGTAGTTAGATGCAGAGACTTTTTCCATCAACTGTTCTATATTCGGCACTGGGGAAAATTTTGTTCTGGTAACCTTATTCAATCTACGATAATCAATACAGGGTCGGGCTTCTTTACCTGGTACTTCAACTACAGGGTGGCTAATAAATACTGTGACAAATATCGAATCATTTAATTACACACAGATGAAATAGAAAATGGAAAATACAACAATATTATGAACATTATACATGAAAGTTTACCATGAAATAATTTTACTCGAATCAACCGCCATCTTTATCGATTACTAAAGATAATCTCTTACGCCACTGTCCAATTGCGGCACGAATCATTTTATGAAGTAATTTGTCCCATTCACTCCGTATGGAAGCTTTGAGGGAGTCCAAACTTCTGTGCTGCTTAGCATTTACTTTAGACTCTAAAATCCCCCAAATGCAATAGTCTAAAGGATTTAGATCTGGTGAAGAAGGTGGCCAATCTTCTTGCTTGATAAACTTCGGGCAATTGGCATGGAGCAATTCCTGTGTTGTTTTGGATCGGTGGGACGGTGCAGAATCTTGCTGAAATATCCAATTCTTTTTGGGATACAATCTGTTAGCATGTGGTAATAAACGTGTAGCCAATACTTCCTGTTTGTAATATTCAGCATTGATTTTTACCCCTTTATCGATGAATTTCAGAGGCAGTTTTCCATTGTGTGACACTGCAGCCCAAACCATAACAGAATTCTTGTTCTGAAAGCGTTTAACAGTTCGAAGATTTTCAGGTATATCCTCGAAGGTTGCTGAATATACAACATCATTTTTAGCATTATAACTTTGTTCTGTACAACACAGCTTCTCATCAGAGAAAATTATTTTTTCAACACTTTTGCTACCGTGCCGGTTCAGCAATTTCTTACATCTTTGTAACCTTTTTACTATTTGTGCAGTAGTCAAATCTTGAACTTTTCATTTGAGATAAGGGCAAAAACCCAGGTCTTCATTTATGATAAGTTGCATAGTTCTGCGACTGATGTTCTCTTCTGCAGCCATTTTATTTTCAGAACGTTGTGGATTTCTTCGTATCTTTTCACGAATTCTTTTGATACGTTCTTTTGTACGAACAGTGCGTGGACGACCGGACCTTGGTCGATCTTTACAGCTATTGGTATCCAATAATCGATTTATAGTCCTATATATGAACGTCCTATTAAAACCAAGGCATTTTAATTGCTTAAATATTTTACCTGCAGAAAATCCGCGATCAAAAAGCTGTTTAACCATTAACCTTTTGGCTTCCATCTTTAAAAATATTCTACATGTTTTACTTTAAACAAAAATCGTCTGCGTTTACAAAAAGTTACCAATCACACAAATACATAGATAAATTGTTTTTCCAAACGATAAAAATTAACTCTTATTTTTTGGAGTGTTACAGTATTTATTAGCCACCCTGTAGTATAAGTGATGAGGTAAAATCAGATTCTTCTGGTTCAATTGCCTTCAACTTTAACATTTTCTCTGCTTCGATTTTTAGAGATTTAGATTGCCGTGGAGGTATTCGATAAGGTTTTGCACAAATAGGTTTTTCGGACTCTAGTTCAATATCATGTTCTGCTAAATTTGTGCGTCCAGTTTGATTTGAAAAAGTGCTGGAATATGTTCTTATAAGTTGTCCAAACTATTTTCTTTGATCTTTAGATAATCGTGAATTTGATCGAATACTTTGAAAAATTCCTAATAGTTCTGATTCACTAGTGTTCAATTCAAGATTAGGAATGTCGTCGTCGTCTGCAATTTTTTAGTTTTGTTAGAGGCTTAGAAATTTAATGTTTTCATATCTCTGATAAACGATGTTCTGATCTCTTTTAACATGTTCACATGGTACACGTGAGTCTTTTTTTTCCCAGATACTGAATTAGGTAATTTGTCACAGAAAGCTTTTTTACTACTTTTCCCGGACCTATCCAACTTACAGACAATTTGTTTGGTCTGGAAGGAGCGACATCCAGAACAAGATCACCTGCTCTAAATTTCCGCTTTTCGGCTTTTCAATCATAACCCAGTTTTTGGTTTTCCTTTTCTTCTTGCATGTTTTGTACAGCCAATTCTTGACAATTTTTCATACGATTCATTAGTTCAAACACGTATGCTACCAAGTTGTTTTCTTCTTCACCTTGTTCTGTTTAATTTTCATACAGCAACATCACTGAAGTCCGTAGATTACGTCCGTGAATTAATTCGGCAGGACTCAAACCGGTACTGTCATGGGTAACAGTTCTTAAATCAAACAGTGCGGGAAGCAAAATTTTCTCCCAGTCAGCCCCCGATTCCAGACAAAGTACTCGAAAAATTCGTTTCAAAGTTCTGTGCATCCGTTCAACCGGATTACTTTGGGGATGTCGCACTGAACTTCGCACAAGGCGAATTGCAAACTTCTCTAAAAGTTGTGTGGTAAGTACACTCATAAAAGATGTTCTTTGGTTAGTTTGCAATTCTTTAGGAAATCCCATACGACTAAAGATTTATAACAAAGCATCAATGAGGGTTGTTGAACGTAAGGATTCGTAAGTCATGCCGTTCCTATCGCTAGATAATACGGCGAATTTTCCTACTGACAAAAAGTCGTCGCGACAGCGCTCTCACCAGTCCACTTCAGGACCCGCGGGGCCGTCACACCAAAGGAACATTTTCTTTAAGTATTAGCCTGTAATATTTATATTTATCGTTGTGTTATACAATGATACGCAATATATAAGTACACTGTATATAAATACACTATATATAACACATTGCTTCAACTCAATACTGTACATATCACTATTTACACTATACACAACACTATCTGCGACACTGTACACAACACTATTTAAATAAATAAAACACAATTACATTTTATACTTCACGATTAAATTCCAGTCCAATTTGTTATTTCTAATTTCAAAAACAATTGTATAATATCACATTTAATTATAAATATACTATTGTAAAATATACCATAAGTTACACTGATACATACCATGATATTATATACATATTTACAAAAGAATGCAGATATTCATTTTTTTAACTCATTTTGTCATTATAGTATTATAGCATATTAATGAGCTACCTTTACTGCTTTTCTTTATTTATATAATATAATATATTAAATGATCTATTCAATTACACTCAGTACATTTTTCAATGTATTTACAATATTCTATTAATCATTGCTCAATACATCATATTTCATGTCATTAAACATTTCAGTGAACCACACTTTCTATATTTTCATATAAGCAATACAATGTATCTGAACTTAACTATATTCCATATTATAATTTGTAATATTTAAATAACGCCACCTGATTAAACACTGGTACCTGTATAGCAATTCCGTGATCAATTAATGCTAAATTTTATTTATTTATTTATTTTTAGTATTTTTTAGTATTAATTTATTTATTTATTTATTTATTTTTATTATTTTTTATTATTATTTTATTTATTTATTTATTTTTATTATTTTTTTATTATTATTTTATTTATTTAATTTTTTCTTATTTATTTTTTTTCATGGCTAACTACATTCGGAATGAAATTGTATCACAAATCTAGAGATTTTACCCTTAATAATTCGATAATAAGCTTTACCATTCTAGTACCATATATTTCAGTTCAAATTGCATGTTCGCTTGCTATGCTTCCCAGTATATACCTTTATGCAGCACTACCTCAGAACATAACGGTATTACTATTATTGTTTTGTCTGCACATAGTATATCAAATAATCATCAACATATGCTGCTTAATTTTATATTCACTATAATTTCAATATTTTCAGGTAAGTAGCATTATTAATAGCCAGAAAACCAGCAAGTAACCAAGCAAGATCTGAGCTACTATGTCTAATGGAAGAAAGGAATATGCTCATCCTTATTAAAATGGAAATAACCCTTTTAATAAATATTTTGCAATAAAAATCTGTATAGAATTTGTGTTTGTCCCAGTTTTTTATATTTGCAAGTAACAACACTCTAATATGATTAAAGTTGATGCAATCAAATTGGCAATGATCTACAGTTTGAATCTCTCCGCATGTACATGCATTAGGTTTATTATGGAATTTGTTCTGATATTCAGCAAATGAACCATGGGCCCGTTCAACCTTGATTTATCTTAAAATCTCCGTATAATCTATCTTCTTTAACCTTGCAAAATATTTGGTACGTCTTTCTACCCTTAATAGAATGATCCCATTCATATTGCCAATTTTCAATTTCATTTTTTTCTATTTTCTTTTTAACTGTGTTCCTACTAATTTTAAAATATTTACCTATAGTCTCCTTTTCAGATGTCTCTTTCGCTGCTCTGTCCGCTTCTTCGTTACCTTTTATTCCTACATGGGCTTTCACCCAATGTAGGAAAATAATCAACTTTTCTTTATTCAGCATTCTTTTAATGTAAGCTACCTGTTCTCCCTTATATGTAATTGACTTTAGTGCTTCAATTGCACTCCTTAATATGTCACTTATTAACATAAGCGACATATTAGTCGGTTAATATGTCGCTTTTTCTAATATTCCTTTCCTTCATAATTTCTATTACCATTTGTATGGCATGCAGTTAAGCTATATAGGAATTTCAATTTTTTAGTCTTTCCTTGAAGATTTCTTATCTCCTTTGTAGTAAACCACTCCTGTACCAATATTTTCCACTTTTTGGACCCATCTATATAAAAGATGTGATCGGTTTTAGGTGTTTCATCTAATGTCCAATCAATGCTAATTAATTCATCTATATCGTCTAAAATTCTAATCCTTGTTTCAGAGTTTTCAGCATTAAATATTTCTTCCTTAATTATTATTTCTCTGCCTTCATCATAAAATAATTTACTTAACAAATTGATTGATCTCGCTTTTAAGTGCAGGGGTATACAACCTGCTAGTTCATTCGTAGCTTCCGTTGAAACGGTTTATTAACATTTAGTTATAGATAGTAAAGCCGACCTTTGTGAACTATGTAATTTGTTTTTAAATGCAATCTGTTCTTTGTACCAAACTTCTACTCCATAAATTAGAATCTTTTCTATCACTATTTTATAAATTTGTTTTATAATTTCCGGTTTAAAACCTCATGTTTTTCTTGTGAATCTTATTTACTTATATAATATTTTATTTGTTTTTCTTTCAATTTCTCCATATGCTTTCTAAAGTTTAGATTACTGTCCAATATGATTCCTAAATATTTCAATTCAGCATTATATTTTAAACTCTCCTGCTGCAGCTTTATGGTAGGTGTGGTACCTTTGTTTCCTTTCCACATAATTATATTGTATGTACCTTTTCGAAGACTGAATTTTAGTTTATGATTGGTGGCCCAATTTTCGCATTTTTGCAATACATCCTTTACTATATCTGTAAATTTATATACTACATGACTATTCATAATAATCATCAAATCGTCCGCGAAAGCCTAGACACCATATCTATAGTCCCCTTCACACACCTTAACCTTTTCCTTGCGTGATGGGATAGCATATATCTCAAGCACATACTCTCCAAAAATACGGGCTTGGGATAACTGTCGTCCCAAAGTTTTCATCCCCCTATTTTGTCGGAAACCGCACAGGATGCAGGATATTAGTTCAGATGGGGGTGTTATTTTGCTGAGGGCTGATCGTTTTCCGGAAGAAAAATTGACGGTTTACAACTGACAAATGGGGAAAAATAAACATTCGCTGCTAATTAGGGGAAAATTTCTGATCCTATGTATGAGGAATATTATTTTTGACGGTTTGCTTCAATCTTGGAGATTGAAATTAGTCTGATACGTTTATTCTTTCTATAAAATTTATGAGCTTTTCTTGTTTCACATTTTTTTTTCATTTAGTCATTCTATTTTTTTCCTCGCTTCCATTATATTATTTTTAAAAAGTGAAAAATATGTTCAAACGACCTTGGTCAAGATGTATATATGTTTATAAGTATGTATATATACATGCATACATGAGTACATGCATATTGGAAAGAGAAAATGCTCTATAAAAAGTAACTATCACAAATTGGAAATTAATATAAATACTTGCATGTTAAGTCGTATGTAACGGCACTTTCTTGTGTAAGACGAGAAATATGAAAAGTAGAACCTAAAACCCAATGAATGGAGGTAATACAATTTGAAGAAAGTTATCTAAGGCAATAAAACCAAAATTAAACTACAAAACTTGATGATCATATTAAACTATTTATTTCTGGTCTTCTTATAACAGATACCTACACTAGTGTAAGAAATTAATAGAATTTGCAGACTTGGTCGATTATCTCTAGAACTACTGTACCGATTTTGTTGAAATTTGATATGTATATACATTAATACTATACAAAACAAATAACCATTCAAAAATTGTAATACACACGCATGATCATGCGTAACACTCGTTGGAGTCGGAAAGTATGAAACAGCGGTTGCAGAATAAACAAAAAAAATGGGTTAATAGATGGGTTAATAGGGGGTATTGTCCACTCTTACAGATATACAGGTCTCGCAGCGGGATTTCATACTTGATATAAGGCAGTTTATCATTTCCTGTGGCAATTGGTCCCACTCGTTCAGCAACGCTGTTTTCATTCCCTGGATGGTACTCGGAGGGGAGTTGCGAGTTGCAATTGCCCTCCCCAGAGCGTCCCAAACATGCTCTATAGGGTTAAGGTCTGGAGATATGGCTGGCCAATCCATCCGGTGAATATCCTCTCTCTCTAGAAATTCGTCGACCAGAAGAGCTCTATGTGGCCTCGCGTTATCGTCCATTAAAATGAACTCAGGGCCAACTGCACCCCTGAAAAGCCGAACATAGGCTCCAAGACCTCATCCATATACCTCACACCAGTCACAGTGTCTCTTTCAAAGACATGGAGAGGTGTGCGGCCCTCCAACATGATGCCTGCTCAGACCATTAAACTTCCTCCGCCATAATGTTCTATTTCGCGGACATTGGAGGGTAGGTAGCGGGTCCCTGGTTCTCTCCATATGAACGTTTGGCAAGAATCGGTGTTTAGGCTGAACCGGGACTCATCAGTGAAGAGAACGGTCGCCCATTGATCCATACTCCAATCTCTATGCTCTCTGCACCATGGTAAACGGATTCTCCTGTTCGTAGAAGTGAGCGGGGCGCAAACAGCAGGTCTTCTTGCAAACAACCCTCTCTCATGAAGTCTTTTGGAAACAGTCACCCTTGATACACGGGTTCCTGTGGCTGCATACAAGTCACAAGAGAGCTGAGAAGCTGTAGCACTCCTGTTACTCCTGCACACCTCGCTATAATCGACAAATGGCGATCTTCTCTGGCCATCGTGGCTCTTGGACGACCCTGCCCAGGCTTTCTCTCGATGGATCCAGTATCCTGGAACTGTTTCCATAAGTTACACACGACGCTATGCGTTAAATTGAACTATCTACAAATTTGGACTTGAGATTGGCCTGCTTCTAGCCTCCCCACAATTCGCCACCTCATTCCATCATCTAAACTTTGGTGGTTACTCATTTTTACTGTTACAATTTGAAATTAACCGATTGCTGTAAAATAACACCAAGAAATTCGCCGAGGTGTGCTAGCGAACGAAATGCGTCTTAACTTACGCGCGCTTATAAAGCCTGTTTCTCTACTGGCTCCGTCTACGCAAACGTGTACGCTTACGTATTTGACATACAAGATTTGCATTTTTGTCTAGAAGCAGTGGTTTTACTTTCAGTTCAGTTCTTTTCATGAAATTCGATAAAATATGCAAATTATCTTAATTTATTTCACCAGTGTATATGTCTTGGACATCACTTTCAACTTAATATATATATATATAACGCATGCTATAATACTTCCAAGCCTCAAATGTAGATGTCACCACCATACAGATAGACTTTGCATGCAACTTCCGTTGTGCTGTCACTTTTTTTAAGACGGAGAGAGCGTGGATCTTGTCGAGAGTGAACCTACCGTTCTGATGCCTAATTTTGAACTATGTTAAGTCAACTTACTTTTTTTCTCTAAATGTTTTTTTATTGTTTTGTACAGTGTAATGTAATCCGTCCCTTGTAACTGTGATTTCTAGAGTAATTAAACATGTTCTAAACTTTACTCCGAGATTTTCTTGATTACTTTCGGTTTAACACCAGTAATTACAATAATGATAGTTACAAATTGGCCCCCCAACGTTCGGCCCGAAGTAAGGTATCCCGGCTCACTCTCGCGTTTTTTTTTTCACAGGCTTAGGTTCCTGAACTGGTTGTCGCCCCGACAACAAGAAGAAAATTTCTCATCCCGCGAAGGAAAAAAAAATTCGCATCCTGCGAATGACAAGAAAATTTCGCACCCTGCAAATGTGATTACAGATAAGTGTTGTTCATTCTACATAAATCATAATCTTCTATTCTGCATAAAATTGTGATGATCTTTCTCATTTGTTTACTTCTGGTTTCAAATCATGTTAATATTCCTCGTGGAATAAAGTAACAATTTAACAAAATTAATTATTGTTAGTCTTGTATGTTACAGTATAGAAGTATAGTTGAATTTTGAGTTGATATTCATTTCTTTTTCCCCTATTGAAAATGCTTTCGGTTTCAAACCATTCTAAAAGGGCGGTTGAAACCAAAACTTAATCCGGTTAATCGAAAGAAGTTATAAACATTTCGACTGCTCTTGAATGTTTTGCTTTTTTTATTTTCGATTTATGTGTATGATCTGTGCTTTATGAAAAAGAGAAAGAAGAATTTGAGCTGAGGATAGATTACTTGTTTTATTGTCAGTGTATTCGTTCTTTTTAAGTTATCTACTTTTGAATGTGTAGTTTGGAAATTTGAACAGTGATTGATCAAATTGTAACAGTATTACAAACTAAATTTAATTGGTGTTGTTAAATGTACATAAAGTTTCTGATGGAAAATAATTTTGATTATTTCTACTAAGTGTAAACAAGTTTACAATATTTATAACTTCAGAGTGAATGAAATAATTTATGAATGGTATTTCTAATTAAACATATTCTAATATCATTTATCGGTGCAATTGAAGGCTTGATTCTCAACAGCCTACTTCAATCATGAAAATAGTCATTGTTAATATGGGTTAAACTGTCACTTATACATATTGACTGCTTTCACACCGAGCAACTTCTTTTGAGAATGAAACTGAGGTGCTGGAAGCGCCTTCGTCAGAATGTCTGCTCACTGCTCATCACTTCTGACATAGCCTAATTTAAAGTGTCCCTTTGAGAACTCATCTTCGACAAACTTGTATCTTTGGTCGATATGCATTGTGCGTGCGTGGAACATCGGATTTTTGATGTATTTGATAGCACTCTGATTATCAATCTGCAGGATTGGTAATGAGACATTGTTGGCTATCTCGTTAAACAAGCGCTTCAACCATATAAGGTGTTTTGTGGCATCATCTGCTGCCATGAACTCTGCCTCTGTCGTTGATTTGCATATAGCCTTCTGTAGCTTGCTTCGCCACGTAGTTGCACTTCCGCCATAGAAAGAAACTACACCTGTGCGAGACCTGCGTGTTTCTGCACAGCTGTTGTTATCTGCATCACTAAACAACATCGGGATTCTGTCGTCTTCCTTATTGTACACAATGCCGTGTCCAATGGTATTGTAAAGGTATCTTAATGTTGTCTGCACGATTTCCCAATCAGTCTCTGTGGGGTTGTCCAACTTACGAGACACCAAACTCATTGCGTAAGCAATATCTGGTCGAGTCCCCATCGCCAAATAGAGCAAACTGCCAACTGCTGATCGGTATGGAATTTCACTGCTGAGAGGCTTCGCCTCCTTGATCTTGATCATGCCATCGTCATTTGGCTGAGCATAGTCGACCTTGAGACTCAACTTCTTTATTGGGATGCGTGATGTCTTGGCATCTCCAAATCGCTCTAACATCTTTCTTGTAAATGCTTCTTTGTGCAAGAAGAGTGAGCTTTCTTTCAACCGTTCAACTTGCAGACCAAGAAAACAGTTCAACGCCGTCACTTTAATGTTGAAATGTTGCTTGAGCTCGTCCATAAATGTGAAGAATGTCGCTTCGTCCTGAACAGCGACAATGCCATCATCAACATAAATCGCCATCAGCATCTTGTGTCCGTAATCATTGCGTATGAATAGGCAGTGGTCGGATTTACTTTGTGTCATGCCATATTTCTTTAGCACGTCAGTAAACTTGGCATTCCAACATCGTCCAGCTTGTTTCAAGCCGTATAAAGGTAGGAGCATCTTGCACATACGCCCACTTCCGTCATCGTATCCGCCGGGTTGATGCATGTAGATCTCCTCAGTCAGGTCGCCATAAAAGAATGCGGTCTCCAAGTCAATTTGAAATAACTTTAGATTCTCCTTGGCTGTCGTTGCAATTACAGCTCGGATAGTGTCGTAGCGGCACACCGGGCTAAATGTTTCTCTGTAGTCGATATCCGCCGTCTGCGTATACCCCTTTGCTACTAGACGAGCCTTGAATCTCTCGATTGAAACATCATTATTTGTCTTTACCCTGTAAACCCAGCGATGGTCGAGGATTTTTCCGTCCTCTAGGTGGCTCAACAAGCTTCCACGTCCCGTGCTTGGCATGCGAAGCCATTTCATTGTCCATGGCTCGTTTTCAGTTGGCATATTCAGGATACTTCGTTGCTTCGTTATATGTTTTGGGCTCATTCAACTTCAGAATGCTGCTGTACACGTCGTAATCATTAAATCGGACAGGACGTTGGATAGTCGAACGGTCTCGCAATGCATGCGCCGTCAGCTGTGTTAGGTTCGTCTTCATCATTGTAAAGATCACCATCCTCCTGCTTATCTGCATCATCGGGAGTATCCAAAATTTCAAACTCCATACGGCTTGATAGATCGGTAATCGATGTAGCTTCTAAAGGCTGGAAAGTAAGACCGATTTGCTATTCATTGAACACTACGTTGGCACTCTTTATCGTGTCGTTCTTTGATGGTATGAAAACACAATACCCGTCGTAATCACAATAACCAACCAAATAGCCCTTTATAGCCTTGTCGTCAAGTTTACTTCTGTTGACATCTGGTACATGTACAAATGCAGTTGATCCAAAAACTCGAATCCTGTTGATTGCCGGCTTGCGTCCAAACTATTCCTCAAATGGAGATTTTCCTGTGGTCTTACTTGGCCCAGTTCGATTCAGAATGTAAACAGCTGTAGATGCTGCTTCTGCCCATAAGAACTGTGGTAGACCTGAATCCTTGAATATAGTGCGAACTGCATCCATTATTGTACGATTCTCACTTTGAACAAAACCGTTTTGCTCTGGCGTATACGGCATAGTGATTCGCAACTTGATGCCTGCATCAACAGTCAGTTTTACCAATTTAGTATTGTCGAACTCACGACCACCGTCCATCACCAGTTCTTTTACATTTATACCATCCTTGTTGGCCCGAGCAAGAACCTGCCTTATTTTATCCACAACCTCGTCTTTATGTCTCAGAAATTCTACACTTCGAAACTTTGAGTAATCGTCCTTAAGCACTAACATGTACTTCTTTCCACCTCTTGACAAGACTGGCGATTAGAGCAAGTCTGCATGTATGATCTCACCAGGCTTTTTCGTCTTGAATCGTTTTGATTTGAATGTTCGTCGACTTTGTTTACCATATGTACATGGTTCGCAAAACAGTCCATCGTCGATGAAATCGATACAATTCTGACGCAGGTACTGCTTCACATACTGTATTCCCTGGTGCACAAGCCGTCGATGCCAAAGTGATAACGGCAACTTTGTCATCGTCGTCATTGCCGTTTCAGGGAAAGGAGTTGTCATTTCTTTGTCAACCAAGTAGGCTGAAGCAGCAGAACCCCCTTGTGGCTTGACCGGTTTTGCACGCAGTTCAAAGAAACCATTTGATGAGCATGGAGCCTCTAAAAGTACACTATCTGGGGTCTCCTTGCGGAAGAAATGACAAATCATGTCATCTGAATCCCCGAAGTTCGATATTCCTCGCTTCATTGCCTTTGAAGCTGATAACAAATTTTTGCCGATGTCTGGTGCATGCATACAATACATCGTTGAGTTCAATAGATTTTTGTATGGTTCCAACCGTCGCGCCCATGTCAATGTCCCCGCAACCATAAACCGGTATTGTCTGCTTGTTACCGACTGTTATTTCTGCTTGTCTGTCAAAATGGCGGTACGTCTTAAATTACTCTACTGAATTCGTAATGTGTGTTGTAGCTCCGTCGTCCTTAAGCCACACATTTCGGCCACTATTATCCTCTTGACAAGCAAATGCACTGCACTGAGTATTTGCAAAGAAGGTTTGTGTTCTGACACTCGTCGTGGTTGGTTTGTCAGGGAAATCTGGACAAAATTTTCCAATGTGCCCAGGTTTATTACAACGAAAATAGATGCCATTGAAACTTTTCACACCATCACTGGTCTTACTAAGTCTATTCATCATTTTGGCATTATTTGTGGTCAAGGGTTGGGGTTTGTTCACCATCTTTTCCCACCTTTCTTCTATTTCTTTCCATTATGTTTTGCATCATATTTAGCATTTGCCATGATTGCTATCGTAGTATCGTCTCTAAGCTCCCGATTTCGTCTTTGAGGTCTCCTGTTTATCTGTTCGATTAGTTTTTCAGATGACTTTTCTGTTCTTGGCGTTGAGTCCCACTGTGACTTGAACTCACGATATTCATCATCAGGAGGAATAGACAAGATGCGTGGTACTAGCAGGTTTTGCGGCAACTTCCCTTCACTGCTCAACTCTTGCTCACGTTCAAGATCCACCCACAGTGTACGCAAACGTGCGAGTGAATGCATTACATCTTCGTCTTTCTCGATCCGAAAAGTGAAAATTTGTTGCAGAAGAGTGTCCAATTTGGCGCTTGACACTTTCTCAAAGTTGTTTAACAACTCGGTCCATATCGTTCGTGCAGAATTACCATGCATACGAATCAAATTTAACACATTCGCTGATACATTTATGCGGATGATCTCGGCAGCTTTCGCATTCGCCTTTGCATACGCTTTTACCACTTGGTTGTAGTCGCGTATCGTCTTTTCATTTGCGTCTGCCGCCGGTGCTGTTGGCTCGACAAGGGAATCATCGAAGATGCCCGCACAATCGTTGAGCACGAAGAAAGAGTTTACTTCAAATTTCCAGTCAGTCCAGTTGGATGAACCATCCAATTTGGTGCACTGAACAAAATTTTAAGCTTCCATATTATTACGTCGTCATTCACCAAAGTGTGCGAAAAAAAGCTATCACAGTCGTCTACCTACACACAGTCCAGCAAATATGGTGAAATCAAAAGTCAAAATCTGAAATCGAAACTCGAAGTCAAAATCCGTGATTCAAATACGTCGTCATAGCCATCGTTACTTCATCTGCGTAGTTAAACGTCGCTAAAACCCATAACCTGTTGCAAAATTAGTGAAATAAAGTGATGGCTAGTTGAATTTAGGACTTTAATGAATAGAGAGTAAGAAGAGAAACACAGTACGTCTTACTGTTTACATAAAATTGCAATGGAATACAAAAAAAGATGATGCCAGATGCATAACACGAAATAAGATATGCCACTCAATAGCATGTAATATTAATTGAAGGTTCGATTCTCAACAGGTGCTTTTATCTTTATCAATCAGTGTTATTTAAAGAAGAATTTTTCATTTGTGCATTTTATATTTAAATATATTTGAATATCAGTTGAAGTGCTATTGAGTTCATCAAATTAATGTAAATTGTGGGAATTTTGTTTCCCTCTCCCATTTGTAAATTGCTTTTTGAACTTTAAAAAATTACGTTTGAAGTAGACTAAACACAAGAAAAATGGCATTTTGGGGAAGATCCAGAAAAGAGGATTTCAGGATTTTGGTCGAAGAATTGGGTCTGGCTCCGTCGGACAATCTCAAAGTAAACGATCTAAAGGATCTCATAACCCAGAGTGACAAGTATGATGAGGAATTCGTCAAGGAGATGCTCAACTTCATTATGGAAGAACGTATAAAAGCAGAAGAACAGAAAGCTGTGGAAGTGGCCCAGCAACGAGAAAGGGAGTTTGGATTGGAAAAATTGAGGATGCAACTTGAAATGGAGAAACGGTCACGAACACCTGTTGTAAGCCAATAACTGGAAAACCCGAAGTTTGAATTAAATAGAATTATTCCGAAGTTCAACGAAATTGGTCTATACCTGACTATTTTTGAACGTCAAGTGAAGTTCATGAACATCCCTGAAAGAACTTGGACAGCATACCTTATTGGCTCATTGCCACCTGATATAGCTCAACTCATCGCAAGAGAGGATGAAGATGTTCAAAATTATGAAAAGGTAAAAGAAATGCTTCTCAAAAGATTTCGAGTTACAGAGGACAGGTTTAGGCAGTATTTTTCCCAACAGAAGAAAAAACCGGATTCGACGTGGCGAGACTTCTGTTTCGAATTGAATTCTTATCTCGAAGGTTGGATCAAAGAATTGGAGATTTCCACTTTTGATCAGCTTAAAAGCCTAATGATCGCTGATCAGATAAAAAGAAAAACTCCAGCAAATATCAAAGAACACTTCCTGGATATTTGGGCGGATTTGAATGATCCTTTGGAACTGGCCGAGAAACTGGACGCATACAACAG
Source organism: Dolomedes plantarius (assembly GCA_907164885.2). NCBI lineage: Eukaryota > Metazoa > Arthropoda > Arachnida > Araneae > Dolomedidae > Dolomedes > Dolomedes plantarius. The sequence goes on from OU015499.1 coordinate 22,212,278, forward strand.
CCTACGGCCTGTAATGAAAAATAATCCAAACCAGACTTTCAAGAAGAAAGAAGAATTCAGGAAACCCTTTCCAGTAAAGGAAAGTCGACCCTTTGGAAGATCCCATGATGACCGCCCTCCAGGACCTTCTATAACAGAACCTAGATTCCCGAGTTTCAGAACTGAAGGAAGAAAACCCATCCAGTATTACGGATGCGGGACTCCTGGAGTCATCAAGTCAAAGTGTCCTACCTGCACGAGGGCTAATGAAGTGTAGACCTGGGCGATGTTACATTTTTGAAATCGCGATACATCGTTAGTCCAACATCGCGATGTTAACCATGAACGTAGCCAGCAGGTGGCAACGTGCCTCCCTAAAAAAAGTAACATAGATTCATACATAAAAATGAGACCAGGTTGTTGTCCTGCAATAGACTAAACTAATTAAACATTCAAATATCTTTTATTTTAAGCCAAGAATATCTGCATTTCTGCATTTTTTGGAAGCAATGCAGATCTTTGTCTTGTAATAACACTCCGTGCTGAATACTCTAAAAACAAGTACGATCAAAGAATCTAACAGTAAACACACTGACAATCGAAACAAATCACAAGTTCACACGCATGTGCAGAAAGCAGGACTCTTGTGCTGGTCCGGACCTTTGCGATTAATCGCTTTTGACCATTTTTCCGAAAATCCTCAAAAACAGTACAAGTTCTTCAAGAAGACCGTAGAAGATATAACCATCAGTGCATTCGAACTTCGAGAAGATGAGGGTAAACACCTATCTCCAGAACAGACAAGAAAACTTAACACACTCCTGGACAAAAATGAGACATGTTTCCAACCAGGGGAGAACCAACGCCGTTTATTCAACACCGTATCGACACAGGTGATCACCCCCTAGTAGCAACGTCACCCTGTAGGATGAATCCTACAAGGAAAGAGATTTTGAAGGAACAGATTGAAGAACTGCTGAAGCAGAATATAATCGAAGAGTGAGAGTCCCCTTAAGTTGCACCACCTGTGATACTTGTTCCTAAGCCAAATGGGAAAGTACGCCTCTGTATCGACTACAGAAAGTTAAACTCTGATACGAAAGGGGACACCTACTCCTTACCACGAATGGATAATCTATTGAATGAAACAACACCAACATCCTACATGTCAACAATTGATTTGCAATTGGGCTATCATCAGGTGAAGGTTGCTGATGCTGACCAGGACAAATCTGCCTCCATTTGTTCTTTTGGAACTTACCGTTACTTACGCATGCCCTTCTACCTACGAAATGCTCCTGTCACCTTTCAAAGATTAATTGACAAATTTTGAAGTGGCCTGAAAGATGTTTTCGCACTGTCTTACCTAGATGACATCATCGTCCTCTCAGAAACATTTGGCAAACATCTGGAAGATCTCGAAAAAGTTTTCGAAAGACTGTCTGATTTCAAACTTCATGCAAACCGAGATAAATGTCGCTATGCCTGTGACCGTGGGAAATACCTGGGATTCTCGACAACGAAAGATGGAATTGTAGCTGACCAGGAGAAAATCTCTTCTATTCAAAAAATTCCAGTCCCTACCAATGTGAAAGAAGTCCAATCTTTTCTGCAAACCTGCTCTTGGTTTCGTAGATATGTCCCCAACTTTGCTGACATAGCACGCCCACTTAGTAACCTCACTAAGAAGAAAGTGCATTGGCACTGGGGTCCTGAACAACAAGAATCCTTTGAGACGTTGAAGATGCGCTTGATGACTTGTCCTATATTGAGGCAAGCTGACGGATCAAAGCCTTTCACCATCCGTACAGATGCAAGCCCTTGGAGCAGTCCTTCTCCAGGGAAGTGGCCCCAATGAAAATGTCATCGAATATGCAAGTCGTCTGTTGATCCCATCAGAACGAAACTACTCAACAACCGAGCGGAAAGCCTTGGCGGTAGTTTGGGCCTTAGAGAAGTTTCGAGGTTACGTATAAAATCAACAAATCTTCATCGCATCAGATCATCAATCTCTCAAATGCTGTTAAGTATAAAGTCACCTTCTGGCCGTCTGGCAAGATGGGCTTTGAAAATTCAGTCCTTCAACCTGAAGATTGATTATACCCCAGGGAAAGCCAATGTAGTAGCTGGCATGCTGTCAAGACCGTCGTACGCTGAAGGCACAACCTCTGATGTGTGTGCAATCACTATGGACATGCCATCCTGGAAGTCCAGTGATATTCGGAAGGGACAGCTGGAGGACGAAGAATTGAGGAAAATTATTGATTTCTTTGAAAGCATGGACAAGGATGAGAACTTTGCTAACTACACCAGTCGTGGATACTTGATGAACCAAGGTATAGTATCAGGTGAATACCTGTATAGGTATTCCCCTGAGAATGAAGAAGAAGAAACTCAACTCGTAGTTCCTACACAAGAGCGAGAAAGAATCCTTCAAGAGTATCACGATGCCCCGACAGCTGGCCATTATGGCGTAGAGAACACATACAAGAAGATTGCATCCAGATACTACTTTCGAGGCATGAAAAAGTTCATCTCAGAGTACATCAAGACTTGTCCTGAATGCAATCGTTATAAGCCAACAACCAAAAAACCAGCAGGACTCTTGAGAACACCCGCTTATGCGCAAAGGTTTGCAACTCTGGCCATTGATCTTTTTGGTCCTCTTCCGGAAACCTCCACTGGCAAGAAATCGATCTTTATTGTTGAAGATATAAGCACTAAATGGGTAGAACTATTTGCTCTTTGCTGAAGCCACTGCGGCAAACTGTGCCAAAATACTCATAGAAGAAGTATTCCTACGATATAGTCTTCCGCGAAGACTAATAAGTAACAATGGGCCACAGTTCGTGAATGCTGTCATGCAATTGACTTGTGACTTGCTAGACATTACGCAAAACCTCATCCCCCGTCTACCACCCGCAAGCCAACCCATCGGAACGTAAAAATCTTGACTTAAAGCCTCGACTGGCAATTCTGGTGGGCGAAGAACATGCGGCTTGGGAAGACAAGTTATCTCTAATTCGTTTCGCAATGAATACCTCAGTGTGCGACACCACCGGTCACACGGCTGCCTACTTACAATTTGGAAGACAGTTGAGAACGGCAGACGATATCAGGCATGATATTTGACAAATGATCGACAATGATAACTTCGTACCAGAAATCACCCCGTATCTCAAGAGGTTTGCCAACTCACTCTTGGATGTCAAAGATAGAGTTGGACAGAAACAGGATCGTCAGAAGGAAAATTTCGATCGACGGAGAATACAAAAATGCTTCAAACCTGACGACAAAGTTTAGGTGATCATTCATCCTATAAGTCGAAACAACAGAAGCAAGAAATTCATGCCAAAAAGTAAGTCCTTACCTCATTCTCACCTTGAGATCACCAACAACATATGAGATTGCCAACCCGGCACACCCAGACCAAAACCTTGGAACTTAGCATATTTCTGCTCTAAAGGACTATCACGAGCCTGGAGTAGAAAGAGACACTGGACCTGTGGCTCCTCTAAGGAAGAGAGGACGCCCCCAAAAAATTTCCTTCTGGTTCCTTGCCGGGACGGCATCAGAACCAGAGGGGAAGTCTGTAGCGCATGCTATAATACTTCCAAGCTGTTGCAACTTCAAATTTATGTTCTCCAGATGGCGCTGCAACGCACCCTCTCCCTATATAAGTACTTTTGTCTTGGTAGAACCGGGTAAGCAATAAGCGATACTGGGATGAGCTATGGAGCTCCACTTTTCGAATCCCAGAATATAACATTATAAGATTTATTTCCGTTTTTGTGATGTCCGTAGCATAGAAAATAAATGTAATTTGGTGTAGACTGTGCTGCTTTATTTACAACCCCGAATTGGACAGTAGAATTGCCCCACAAGCCTTAAATGTAGAAGTCGCCACCATACAGATAGACTTTGCATACAACCTCCGTTGTCCTGTCATTTTTTTTAAGATAGAGAGAGCGTGGATCTCGTCGAGAGTGTACCTACCGGTCTGATGCCCAATTTTGAACTATGTTAAGTCCACTTGTTTGTTGTCCAAATGTTTTTTAATTGTTTTGTATTGTGTAATGCAATCCGTCCCTTGTAACTGTAATTTCTAGAGTAATTAAACATGTTCTAAACTTTACCCCGAGATTTTCTTGATTACTTTCGGTTTAACACCAGTAATTACAGTAATGACAGTTACATGTATACATACATACGATTCTTTAATTGCACGAGGGATATGTTCCAGAGACTACCGTGCAAAAAAAATAATTAAATAAATAAAAATTCCGTGTGAAAAAGAGATACAGTGAACATATAAAATTTGGAAATAGGTTCCATTCAAATAAAATTAATGTAAAAGAAAGTTTTATTTTCACATGAAATTTGGATTCGTTGAATAAATTTTATTTTAATTCTGTTTATACGGCCTATTTTTCTAAATAGTTGGAAAAAGTGCGACAGTCTGAAGTGGTTAAAAATAAATTGATTTTTTTATTTTTTTATTTACAGACTTACGTATAACATTCTGTCATTCGGTGTCACTACTGGATGATAAACGTACCCGTTTACTGTTGCTTTTCGGTGGTGAAAAATTCCTCTCGTCAATGGAAATAATTGAGTGGCGATATGTCTACAAGTGTATCTTGAATAAAATGAACATCTTGCGTTTCATTTTTTTCACGGGTTTTGAATATGAATTCGGTTACTAGACAGTGTGATTTTGATTTTGTTAGTTCTTTATAAGATTCTGCATAACATACCATAATATTTTTAAATCCCGTTGGAATCACACAGCTCGTACGACATTGCCATCATTTGAAAGGAAGTGATTCCCATGTTTATTGGCTAGTTGAAAGCCTTCTAGTATTGTACCTGCAGATAGAGGAACCACACCTTCATCATCATTACAATAAACAAACGTGGAATCATCTACATTTTCTGTAATACTCTTTGATAACATTGCATTCAATATTTTTTTATTCTTTTTATATTTTTAAACCATGTTAAAGTAAAAAAGAAAAAAAGTGTAAAAAAATAATCGGTTCTTTTTCTTGGACCGTGTTATTTCAAATTCGCGCAAAAAGAGAATCGAGTGTGTATATATTATTAGTGATCGTGTGTGTGTATTCTTCTATCTGATTTAAAGAGCTTCGTACACAATAAGAACTTTTTCTTTGGAGGAGATTTTTACTCTAATTTTTAGAAGATTCTATTGCCCTGTACTAAGGTATGTCTATCTTAAAGATCACGCTAACAGAAGCATTTCGGTTTTGTTCATAAGAAAGTAAGACATTAGATCATGAATTTGTGCTCCTTCATTACTGAGATTTCAGTTTCAATTATTAGATTTGTGCATGAATTTTACACGCCTACATTTATTTACTAGATTGCGTTTTATAAAGGAGAAGGGGAAATTAGCAAAAATAAAATCTATTTTCTAGGTCTAGATGGCTTGGCAATGACATGAAATGGAACTGAAGAACATTTGAATTGCGCGTGAGAATACAACCTCATATTTACAGTATATATGAGAAAAATATTAAGATAATTAACATTTAGTGTGAAAACCCATGCAGAATTCAGAAAACAAACATTTAAATTCTAATATTTGAAAATTTTTCTTTCATCTTAAATTTTTCTTGCCCATTTTCTATAATTATTTTAAAATTTAAATTCCTTTTCCTTCTTAAAAATTCATGTGGAAAAGTTCCCACCATTAAAATGCCCTCGTCCATAAAAGCTTTTTTAGAACATATGCTATCATAAGCAGACAAAATGTGCCATGCTCCTGTCTGTCACATCTGCAGTTTGTTCACTAAACCATCTCCAGATGTAGGGAATTTAGGTAAAGACGAAATTCTTCGTCAATACCCCACGGTCAGTAAGAAAGCAATTAACCACTCTTTCCCCCATTAAAATGCCCTCGTCCATAAAAGCTTTTTTAGAACATATGCTATCATAAGCAGACAAAATGTGCCATGCTCCTGTCTGTCACATCTGCAGTTTGTTCACTAAACCATCTCCAGATGTAGGGAATTTAGGGAAAGACGAAATTCTTCTTCTATACCCCACAGTCAGTAAGAAAGTAATTAACCACTCTTTCCCCTGACCCCCACGGTGATCGTTCATAAAATGGGGGTAGGAAGTAGATAACATTTTCCCGTTCTAAAGAGCGATTTCGAAAAACGGACCCCGTAAGCTAAAGGTTAAGTAAATCATTTATAATAATTAACCAAATAATTGGCCCGAGCGAGGACCCTTGAGGCACTCCTACATTATAATGATGATCCTGATTTTTCATTATAATCTTCCTTTCGCTTATATAACTTTTTATAATGTTAAATAAATACTTTTTAATGTTCAGCTTCTCAAGATCCTCTATAATACTTTTCCTTCTGAGTTACACGCAATCTGCATATTCAAGGTTGTTGAACGTAAATCATGTGCAGAGATTACATCAGGAAACTTAGAGGACAAACAGATAAAGGTTATTAGATACCCATTTCCCAAAGAGCTAATAAGCAAAGGCCCACAGGCATCTACATTTAGTTTAGTGAATATCTCTGAAATAACTGGAACAATTTTTAAGAATGCTTTTTCCCTATCTCGTGGCTTCCCTACTCTTTGACATTTGTCCCGTCTTGACATAATTGTCAACATCATTATAGCAATTTCGCCAGTAAAAAGTTTTAAGGGGGTAGAGTCACGATCTAGATTACCTATGTCAGTAATGTTAAAATTACTGATGTTTAAGGAACATTTAAAAAAATTCTATTGAATATAAGTTTCTAATTTTTTAATGTATATTGCCTGACGTATATTTAATTTTTTAAACACCTCTTTTATAATTTAAATACCATGTTATTTTTTTAAATATATAACTTCTACTAGATGTATTTTTTTCAGAAAAACCAAAATTACATCAAGTTTTATGTTACTAAATTTCTCTAAATTTATTTTTCTAAAACTCCCTTCGTTAAAATATGTAATATTATGCATTTATTAAATATGCAAAGTTTGAAAATAATCACAGCAATAGTTTTTGAAAAAAATGTTCCTTAACTGGCAAAAAACATTGTTTTGAGAAAATCAACATTTAGTGAAACATTCACTTGTGCTTAGTGCATGCCGCTCCATAGCTTGGTCATATGGGTCATCAGTAAGACTGTCTTCTAATTTACATTTTTTTTCTGTCTTCTCTTTATTCTGGATTCCTTGGTTTGCTGTGAAGCATCATATTGAGCTTTTATTAATCTCGTCCGATCAGCTATTTGCATTGCTCGAGAAGTATAAAAACCTATAGATATACCTATCGTTGAAAGTACTTTGCATTTTGTAATATTTCCGTCATTATAGGATGCAATTGCTTCAAATACACCTGTTTTTAAAGTTTCTAACTGCACAAAAATATTCTTTGGGATCCGTGACCAGATTATACTATTTACACTCTCATTGCTGTTTTGTGTTTTCCCATGCAGGCATTTGACAAGTAGATCAGGATCAGCTAAGTCTCTATAAATGTTTTTAATGTAATCCAGTACTACTATAGGTAAAATTGTTGTCCTTGTTGGAGCACGGGAAATTAAAAACATCTAATGCAGCTATGGATGCAGCGTGTTGTTTGTTTTGGTTGGTGAAGGTGTGACTCCAGACGTTTTGACAGATGGTAAAAGTTCTTTAAAAAATTATTAAAAATACTTCGAGTGCAGCTAGAACAAATATGTAAATGTCATCAGAAGCACAAGAGTACATACTTTTTAAATTGCAAAAATTGAAGAAATGCATCTTTGGTCGAAAATCGTGACCCTACCCCCTTAAATAAAGCATCTTTAGTCTTAGTAGCATCCAAGTGTTCCCCCGTGCCTTCATGGTAAATCGTATTCAGTTGTTCGCGAAAATTTTCAGGAACAATAAACGGCTTTCTTTCAGTTCCAGATTAATCCATTTTCTTGTAGAACAACATATCTCCTTCCCCAACATACTTATTTTCTTTAGAAGTTTTCTTTGTGCTTATACAAAAACTGGCTTTAATTCTTTCCTTTTAGAATGTTCCTCTCCAAAGGCTTTTGGAGAAGTTTTTATGAGATCTGGTACTGAAAATTCTTCTGCTGCTGGTAGAAATATATCCTCTTTATTTCCTTGGTATTCCTCCTCGTAGTTTTCTTCAATAGTTTTCTCGTCCTGTTTTCCCCCAAGTTGTTCTTGTACAACATTTTCTATTTCCAAAAGTTTTTTCTGTGTCCTGGTCTGAACAGCATTTAGCATAGGCACTTATACATCTGGATTCAATTGGCTATCTTCAAATAAAGCAGCAGTTTTGTTATCCAGCAAATATATTCCTTGATCCAAAGAAACTCTCAGGACAGCAGTCTTTGTTACTATGTGTCCCATTTCACACTTCAGCTCTACTTCTGGTAGAGGTAGGGATACTAAAGTTTGCTCTAACGGTGTTCTCCACCACACCTTTAATTAGTATACATATATGGTTTTAAGAACTTGTTGCAGATCAAGGCAAGCGTAGCACCAGTATCGCTCAAAATTTTCATTTCCATACCATTCACTGTATCTACACTAGTGTAACGCGGCATCAGTTTGTCATATCTGCTGTCATCCAGAGCATGTAAAGCAATACTTTCGAGAGTTTTCCTAAGCTTGTCACATTGAGGCCTGAGATGATTGCTGGAACCACATTCAAAGCAACGTAATTGTTTTATTTTGTCAAACTCTTTACATCGTTGTTGCTCTGGGAGTGTTTCTGTCTTTGCTTGAAATTTTGGCTTCAAGTCTTTGGTAGTTTCTTTAGATTTAAGGCTATACTGACTTACAGTTTGGTTTCGCGTACAATTTTTATTTGGAAACTCTTCTTGAAACTATTTTTGATACTTTCATATTCATCCAACTTTTCTGCCAAGTCATACGGTTCTTTAAATTTTAGCCAATCTTCCAGAAAATACTCCCTTACTTCAGCTGGCACAGAAAACTTCAGTTGCTCAGCTACCAACAGGTCTTTCAATTGTTCAAACGTCGTAACTTTTAATTCAGTGATCCATTCTGTAAAATAACTATTCAGTTCTTGTGAATAATTCCAAGATTTTTCGGAGTCTTGTGATGTCTATAGAAACACTGTTTCAGCTTTTCATTGTTCAACTTGTATCTTTTCAGGATGAAACTCCTTACAAAGTCATAGTTAGCCCCATATTTAAGTGATTCTCTAGCATATTGGATAACTCAGCTGGTAAAACTCTCTACAGATATGCTACCTAATCCTTCTTCGGTACCTGAGCTTCTTCTGCTCTTCCTTCAAAATTAAATACAAGCCCATTTCATCTAGCATTTCGTCAAACGTGAACGTAATATGTGCTAGCTGAATTCTTTAACTATGTTCAATCCCTTTCGACGACTCTTCTTTCTTTACCGAAGCCAACTGTTTTGACACTTCAATTTCAATTCATGTTGTTTTACTTCTTATTCTCTTCTATCTTCTATAACCCTCTCTAATATTATCTAAATTTCCTTCTCGCTATAAAACTTACTGTTCAAAATTAAATTTTTAATTTCCACTACTTTACTCGAGGAATCTACAACCTCCCCACCTCCCCTATTTCCTCGGCTGTTTCTACTAAGTCCTACTTTCTAGATTTTGCTAAATACGTTTGCTAAATCTAAGGCAAAGAGAATGCTTAAGAAATAATGGTAAATAACCCTTAAAAGCTGTAATCCAATATAAATTTCAATTTAAAATATACAATAAACCTCTACATTTTGAAAACATTAACACTTTACTTTCTCAAAATTGTTACATTTCATAACTCATTTATTTATCGGTAAACAGTCAACTTTAAAACTTTATGAAATTGCGAATTAAATAAGAAAAACTAATTTAGAAGTAAGCTTAAAATGACAATCATGACAATATTCTTCACTTTTGATTTTTCAAAACAATCTGAACTCATAACAACAAAACAAAACACAAATTTACAAAACCTTTATCAAAATGCTAGTTTAAATCCGAATACAACTAATAAAACTCTATAAAACTGTTCTTACAGAATTCTCAAATTTACAATATGAGGAAAAGAACAAATTCTTAAGTAAACAACAATTTTTTTTTACACCAAACTTTTGGTTTCTTTATATATATATAGTAATACTCAAAAGTAAAATCAAAGCACTTATCTTAAATGCTAATACAACAGCTAAAACAAGTAATTAAATTTAATACAGAATAATAACAGTATGTGTTCTTTCTCAATATACTTCTAATAAATTGCCATAGGAAATATCCTAACCAAAACTTTCATACAAAAACAGAAGTATGCATTTCCTAAACGCAAAATATACATGATCGTAAGTAATACCTCAAACTTGAACCCAACAACAATACAAAAGGTGAGTAAATATTTAAGAAGGCACTGTTTCAGATAGAAAATTACTGGCACTTACCCATACAAAATAAAGCTGAAAACACTGGTCTTTTTTCGAAATCGGGAGCGCAGCCCCCAAAATCCGCCATGTGTACGGAAGTGTGGGTTTTCACAAGGTCCAGACAGTAGAACATTTTCTTAAGTTCAAATTAGACATCACACACCTTACGCAAAACATAAAAATACATAAACAGATATTCATAATAACAAATCAAATTCGTTTAACTCATTTCCTCTGTAAACGTACATCACATTTCGACGCCCTAGAGCTCACTCTCTTAAACAAAACAAACAGGTGCGCAGCGCCACTACCTGATCGTTACAGCAGCGCCCCCTTTTGGTCGTTACAGAACCTCATCATCTTTGTTTTCACTACTTTGAGAAAAAGTCAGCTTCGAGTCTGCTAGAATCATATATCTGGATTCATTGGCCAGAACAATGGAGCATTTATCGAAAGCTGCGACATATATTCTGACAAACATTTTGATATATGATAATTCAGCATGATAAATTAAACAAACTTGAATATTTCGCTACACAATGGCTAATAAATTATGATTTCACTCCCTTTGTTCACAGGGTCGCTACTTTATGTTGAAAGCCTTTGAATCGTACGCAACAGAATTAAAACACAGCAAAAACCTAGCATTATTTGAAACTTTTAATTCCTGCAATTCACTTTAGTTTAGAGAAATGTTTAAAAATGTTCAGGAGGAACTCTTTGAAAAATTCGCTTTTATTTGCCAGATTATAAATTTATTTTTAAATTCCTCGACTGTCAAGGGGAATTCCCTGAAAGCTTAATGCATAGTTAATTAACTGTTCGAAAACCACTCTTTTTCTAATTTTCTAATAGAAACCCAAGTGAATCGAGTTTTTTTTTCATAGAAATAAATCGGAAGTAACCAATCTGAGTATTTCACTAATTCGAAATACAGACGTAATAAAGCTCATTAATATATTAAAATATTACACGTTATGCCTCAGAATTTTTTTTATAATTTTTTGTTTTAAAATCATAAATTGGTATTTGTAAATAAATAAATTTCTGTGGAGATATTTTGCATAAAATGCAATATTACCAACAAATTACCAACATTTTTTAAATAGTCAAAGTACAGACAATTTTTTTTTCTTTTTCTTTTACTTTGAGGCGAAACAAATATAAGCTGTAAAATTATTTTCCTAAAATTTCAGGAAAATACTATTGGTCATAAACGAATGCTATTTCATAAAGCTTTCAGAATTTACTGTTGAGAAAAGGCACACACCTTGCAGTTAATCCATCATCGGAACAACTTTAAAGAAATATAGCAATTATACAAATATAATTTTCATACAAAAGTTTTAAGTATTTTTCAGATTCTTACAGGGAGGAGTTGAACTGAATTTGACTTGATTTAGAGCTTGGATTATTTCAGCAGAGTGATAAACTGTTACTCTGCGATATTCATATAGCTTGCTTATCAATGGTTAGCATCAATGGTGGTTCATGTCACAGCTGGAGAACTACTTGCTGCCTTCGATTTTTTATGGTATTCAGATTTTATTTTTAATAAACGTCCACCATGTGAGTGTAACACAGTTGATCTAACCACTGCTTTAAACTTCTCGCTAATTCGATCGCTGTTTTCGTTCACTATTTTCATGAAATTATAAATATTGGATTGGATTTAGCAATAGAGAGACAATTGGCGAGAGAAACTACCTCTATGCCGCGGTTGACTATGGGCCTAAGATAACGACGATTTCTACAGCAATCGGTAACAACATTACAGCTAAATAGTTTTATTGCTCACCGTATTCATTTGTAACGAACGCTTAATAGCAAATCATTATTTGTGATCCACTAGCTAACGGCAGTTTAGCTGTAACAACTAGCGGCTATCGCTGTGGTTCATGTCACAGCTGGAGAACTACTTGCTGCAACTCATTAACACACATGTGACGTCACTTCTCATTAGTTACTGTTTGCATATTTTTTTCTTTAGTAAACCCGACGAAATGACAACAAGCAATATACGTGTTACTATCTCACGCTTGTGCTGTAAAATGGTGGTAGTTACTAAATGGTGGCGATGCGATCAGTGATTCGCAAAAGCGCATGCGCAGCCAGCCGGTTACAAGTCTCCGTAGCTACGGAACCGGCCACTGGCCGGTTGCTTAGACTGCGTTTCAGAATAGTTTTAGTTCAGAAAGTAAACAGTACGGTTCTCAGTTTTTTACGAACAGCTACGTAATCTATGTACGAGTTATCAAAGCAATTGTTCATTATGTAAATAGTCTGTGTGTCATTTGTAATTGAGTGTGATCTACGTTGTGTGAAATAAAGCATATAAAGATATAACGAAACTCTAAGCAAGATTCATCACTACTATATCTCAAGACAGCACTTGACAAATATCGGAGGATTTTTACTTGATAGAGTCAATAAGCCAATCAAAAAGCTCAAAAACTCAGCTTCCATCAAATGTAAATAAACATCATATCTGCTGAACGAATTACGAAAAACCTTAAAGATGGGCGAAATTCATTGTAACTGAGTTTCAATATAAATTTTGATGTATACATAAAAGTTGAGTTGTTCTTGCCGGCTGTTGCTTTGTTTTTATAAAAACTTTAGTGGGTATTGATTTTTTCCATTTATTACTCATGTATAAAAGGATCAATTTTATCTAGTATGTCTGTTAGGAAACTGCTCTCCTTTATGTGCATAAATGGTTTAGATGGATTCAATTTTGTTAGTGTGTAATTGAATGTTTACATAGAAGAAACTTTTTTTCTCAATCTTTAAAATAAGTGCAGCTATAATATATGCTAAAGTATGATTTTCTTAAGCACAACATTGATTTCATTTTGTTTCAATTTTATAAAAAAAGTGGTTAATCCCAGTTTGCAGGAATTTACTTTTTATTTTAATGTGTAAACAAAAATTTATGCGTTAGAAAAAGTCATGTGTTATCAAAAGCAATTGCTAATGATAAATATTACAGTGTACAAGCTTATTGCTGACCTGATATAATGTCCTGTTTGTAATTAATCAAACTATAACTGAAATCAAATTTGGTTTAGGTATGGGTCTTGAAATTTCAACTAGGACTATGCAATTTTGTACAAACTATGTTTGTTTAATTGTTCTGTTAATAATGTGATTCAATCCACTGCTTGTTGACTGTTCTCTGTGTGTTTCTTAATAAGAAAATTCTCAAATATTTGTGAAATTGTATTTTTTTTCTGCATGACTACAAAATTTAAGGTAACTTGAAATTTTATATTTGTATCGCCACAAATTGGAAAAAAGATAGTAACTTAACTAAGCAGTACTTCGAATATTTTCTTTTAAATATTGCTTATTTGCACCTAGTATAAGGATTTAAATTAATACCTTAAAATTGTATTGTTGCATAGCTATGAACCAAAATTAATGGTAGTCGACAAAAACAAAGTACTACCTAGTGTAGTTACTTTTTTAAAAGATGACAATTTCTTTGCACATTGATTAATAGGAAGTTCTCTGTAATATAATTTTTAATATTAGTAATATACTATAGATCAGCTTTAAACCTCTTTCACAAGTATCCTAGCATGCGCAGCATTATGATCATCAATTAGAACTTAGTTAAAAAATGTTTATCATGGAAATGTTATAGCTACATTTTTGTCTTTCATTACATTTGGGAAAGGTACTTTTAATTATTATTATATAAAGTATAAATCCATTATAGATATGATTATATGTTCATCGAGAGAAAATTATCAAAAACATTTAAAGCATTGAATTCATTTTTTTTATTATTAGGGGAAGTAGTTTTTTTAATAACTTTTGACTATAAAAAACAATGATTGACTTGTGTACTGCTTTTTTTAAATTTATTTATTTATTTATTTTTATCTTATAACTCTGGGCTTTTAAAATATTTGCTAATTGCTAAAAAAAGTGTGACTTTTGCCAGAAGAAAACAAAACAAAAAGGCTTCAGTAATTCAACACAACAAAATCTATAAAACATTTTCTAGTAGTTTTTTAGAAATCGAAATTCAATAGACCTTTTTATCTATTTTTCTTTATTTGTATTTTATAAATTATTCATAATTTTTTTAGCCGGGCAGTTTTGGTGTTCATTTAGTATTTCAGGGCAGCTGATGGTGACTTTTGAGCTTTTTAACTTCTTTACCGCATTCGGTAAAAAGCTTCCGAAGTGTGCTGAGCTCCTCCTTCTGAAATACCGATTCTCTAGCTGTGACAGCAATAGCGAAGGCCCTGGAGTGCGTCACTGGAAATGCGATTTTCAAGTGAATCGCTAACTTCGCAATTAGCGATTTAACAACAGCGATTAGCGGTCGTTGCAGTTGTATATACCTTAAACACGTACATCTTCCTTTCATACATGTATGTATTATTTCTATAAGGTTTTTTACTTGTAGACCTATTTTGAGAGAACGGCTGAACGTAAAAATAGATTTGAAGTATTTAGAATAAAGGTCTTTCCGTGGAGATGTGCAAATCGAAAAGAAAAATGAGATTGTGGCAAAGTGGCAAATTTCCCATGTAATGTCTGAGGAAATGTGCGGGAAATATGTAAACATTTTCTTTAACGCTAAATGGCGTGCATGAGCTCACTTTTTGTCAAGTCAAACTGAAAAAATCATTCACCACTCCAAGAAGACTGACAAGGTGGAGTAGCAGTTTTGCCAAGAACATGATTTGCCGTCGAAATGCTTCATTGAAACTAAACAAAAACCTTTTCTCAATGTTGAATGAGCAACCATAAATAACCGCACCTATATAGGAGGCTTCTGTGTTTGAAGTTGGAAATTTTTTTATCTCTAAGAAGCCTGCCTTCGCTGCCCATATCATGTAGTAGTTAGCGGTTCATACCTCCAGCAGAGGCCAAGACACAGACATTCCCGTGCTTTTCTCTTATAGGGAGGAATGCTGGCTTATCTACACGGTGCTCTCGTAATAAAATAGTAAGGAATCCGCAATGTCGATGGGTGGATGTCTGTAGTACAAAGTACCTGCCGCCAGGGCCCGATTTAGAAAATTCTTGACTATAGGCACAACTTGGAATGGGGGCCCCCTAAAACTGATGTGGGCGTAAAATTTCCAAAATTGACACACACAGAAAAAATAATCATGAATAATTGTGAAAGTACCATTTTACAAAAAAGTGGCGATTTCAAGCGTAGAAGCCTAGAACATTAGCAAATAACAAAAACAATACAACATATTAACTTTATCATTAAAACACCAATACAATGCAACCAGAAAAGCTTATTAACCCCTTATATGCACGATGGCATACATATGATACATATAACTATACATATGATGAACCAATCAATCAAATTTGAAAAGATATATAAAAAAATTGCTATTAAAAAAGGTAAAATTAAAAAAAAATTGAATTGGGATTTTTTCTTTTAAAATAAAATTTTTTTTGGGGCCCCCAACATTCGGGGGCCCCTAGGCCCGGGCCTACCGGGCCTAATGGAAAATCAGGTCCTGCCTGCCGCCCTAAAAAAAGGCATTTGGCTGTTAAGTTTGACCGACTGTGGCAATACAGTTAACTTTGAGATTTCAGACTTTGCATCTAATTTATCAAAGTTCAATAAACAACACGTTCCGTAAGTTAGAAAAATTTTTTTATTCTAAAAATGAAATAAAATTCGCCCGATTTCGAGCAACGGGGCAACTGGTATATGTATATTTATCTTTTAAAATAGCGTTACGTTCCTCAATCACGGGCCTGCGGAGAGAAAAAAATTGTCCGGCGTCGCGAGTTATAATTTTGGCAGCGCATCAAACCCAGTAGCAGTAAACAGTTAAACAGAAAAGTACCAAAATGCGTGAAAAAGAAAAGAAGTAAGCAATTATAAGCAATCCTACGTTAATATTCCGCGGAAATTTCGTTAGAAGAGACTGCTTGAAATATTTTTTTTTTCGCACAAAAAGCGAAGAAATAACCACACCATAAATGACGAGGCATAAATGCCCACCATGTTAATTTACTGTCACTGCTTCAAACTGCTGGCTTAACGGCTCCCTACTTTTAGTTGCTATTTACTGGGAAGCAGAATTACGATTGGCTAGACCGCGAGAAAGCGATCTCTATGTTACTATTGAATTTTTCTCTATGTAAAATTAAAAGGTTTGGTTTTGAGAAATGGCACCATCAGATCAACGACAACGTGTCGATAACCAATTTTTGTGGTTCATTTCTTCCGATGGGAGTTGCTTATTGGCTTTTAAGTAGAAATTTTGTCAGTGGCTATTGAGTGAATTTAATGTTAGGCTGAGAAATAATACTTCATTAATGATAATTTTACCTTATAATTATTTTCAATGTTGCTATTAAGTGAAAATGCTTGATTTAGGATCATAATTGGGGCTGTAAGTGTTAAGTATAAAATTTGAATGGTTTTGTGTACGAATTTTGTTAATAAATCATCAGTTTAATTTTTAATATGTGCGAGACTTTCCGTTGAAGATAAAACCAGTGTGTCTTTAATTGGTGTGATGATTAATGATATATGAATAGTGCTTATATCTCTTAACTTCTAAACCGTTATTCAAAATTAGGGTTAATGTGAAGTAGTGTGTACCCCTTCGTGTTGTTTGCTAAAATCACTAAAATTATTCTCTTGTAAAGAGGTAAATTTTCAATTACAATTTTTCGATTAGGATCTGTAAAGAAGTATGTATCCTTTTTAACGTGGGCGGTAAATGCGCCAAACTTATTTTTATCTTATGTTATGCAGCCTTTAGAAATGGATAACTGGTTTGTATATAAGTTTTCTTCAGTGCCATAGATGCCAGTAGTTTATTCTCAGCCAAAAATTAACCTTTTACTGGTTAGTTTTTATTATAAAGCTTTCATTGTTATATTGTTTGTATTACAATATTGTGTTCTTTAGTTTCAATAAGAACATCATTAAGGATTTAGTCTGAAATATTTATGCTAATTAAATTGTCTAAAACTGGCTGTATATTCTGTATATACATGTAATTTTTTTTGCCTGCTATGTTGCAGTTATTGTTCTCTTTTAGTGCAAATTTTGAAAATTCAGCAAACCACGTCAAAGGGTACCCGCTTCTTGATATTTACAAAAATTAGAAATTTAATTAGGGTATATGTATGTATGATTTTAATGACAAGTGTTATTTAGCCAAAGCTGTTGAATCCATTCTAGAGGATGGTTATTTATGTTGCATATGGAAAAAGTTGAGCACCAGAAATATAACTGCAATACTTCATACAGTGGCTCCTAAAAGTGTTCGTACACTTACTATTTTCAGTGAAATAGGGGTCTATCCATTAATTAAAATGAATATTTCAGAGTGGGTATTTAATAATAAGATCTATAATCTATTCTTAACAAAACTACATGAAATATTTCGAAAACAGTGAAACTTTATTTTTAAAAAACCAGTAATCAAAAAGTAACAAACTTTATCCCACAAAAGTCATCGTACTCTCAAATATTTTCGGATAAATTCATAATTAAAATTATTGTCTGGTGCTTTATTTTTATTTTTGAATTGTGATGGCATTTAAAATATCGTTTGGCTTTAATTTTTGCTTGCTTACTCCGTAATATTCTATTATTTAAAAATGGCTCATAGTCGTAAAGAAACACCAAACAGCATTTGAAAATTGATTATTTTTCATCATGGTAATGGTAAATCAGTTCGGAATATTGCTAAATTACTTAATTTATCCCATTCTACTGTGCAGTATGTGATAAAACACTTTAAAGAAGAAAATTGGATCAAAAACAAGGTAAGAAGAGGTTGTACGACAAAGTTAACAAAACATGACCAGAGATTTATAATTAGAAAATTTGTGGAAAAGTCCATGTTTGAGTGCTCTAAAAGTCTCTGCAGAATTTAATGAAACATTTTCTACTTCAATTTCACCTGAAACTGTTAGAGTTCTCAGAGCAGCTGGATTGCATGGACGTTCTGCCCATAGAAAAATTTTTTTATGAGTGAGAAACACAGAAAGCTTAGGCTTTCCTTTGCACTATCAATGATAAATAAGTCCCAAACGTATTGGAATAATGTCTTATTGGCCGATGAAAGCAAGTTTAACATTTTTGGTTCCAATACGTGTATAATTGTATAGAGAAGAATAAATGAGGAACTTAATCCCAAGAACTTAGTAGGAACAGTTAAGCATGGCAGCAGAGGTACCCTTGTGTGGGGGTGTTTCAGGACTAGGTAATTTGGTATTTATTGATGGCATAATGAATCATGCTATTTATATAAATATTTTAAGAGACAATTTAAAATTATCAGCCTAAAATTTGGGTACTGGAAACAACTTTTTTATCAAGATAATGATGCTAAGCGCACGGCTCTCAACGTTCGCTTCTGGTGTCTCTATAATTGTCCACAAGTTTTGAAAACATCGCCTCAATTGCCAGATTTAAATCCAATAGAACATATTTGGAGAGAACTGGAGGTTTGAGTACGAAAACACGACATTCACACGAAAAGCGAACTAAAAACAAATGATGGCAGAATGGATTGAACATTGATGCAGAAATTACAAAAGAACTAGTACAATCTATTCTAAGGTGTTTAAAAGCTATTGTGGATGCTAAAGGATATCCTACTAAATATTATTTTAACAACAAATTAGAATATTTGCTAATATGTAGAGATTTTTTACAAGTGTAGGATGACTGAGATACTTTTTTGTTACTTTTTGATTACTGGTTTCTTAAATAAAGTCTTACTATGTCTTTAAAATATTTCATGGAGTTTTGTTAAGAATAGATTATAGATCTTATTATTAAATACCCATTCTGAAATATTCATTTTAATTAATGGATAGATCCCTATTTCATTGTAAATAAAAAGTGTACGAACAATTTTTGGAGCCACTGTACATGTATGTTAACTGTGGCCAAGATCTGTATATTCATAATTCATGTTAGTGTAGCTTAGACTGATTTATTTAAAACATTAATCTCAAGTCCATAGAAGCTGTTTTTTACCCATGATAGCTTAGTGAAGCACATGTAGAATGGTTCATTTTAAAAGGAGCTTTCCTTATATTCATCCTGTTTTCTGTATAAATGTGAA
This sequence comes from Dolomedes plantarius, assembly GCA_907164885.2. Taxonomy (NCBI): domain Eukaryota; kingdom Metazoa; phylum Arthropoda; class Arachnida; order Araneae; family Dolomedidae; genus Dolomedes; species Dolomedes plantarius. The sequence continues at coordinate 22,231,771 of OU015499.1, forward strand.
ATCATTAATATTCATTGTAGATTTAGATTAACACTTTTATATCCATGCTTAAGAAAAGTTTGTCCGAAATGTTTAAAATTTTGTTACAAAATTTTACAACAGACTTAATGTCTAGAACAATAGTCATGAGATTAGTCCTTTAACTGTGTTGTATGATTAGTGTGATATTGATTTAACAATATCTTCTAGAAGCATTGACACTGTTTTGTTTTTAAAGTAAATTTTTAAAAATGAAACATTTTAGCATAATGTGTAGGAAATGAGCTGAAAGGATTTAACTATTGAAATATGTGATATTTGTTTTTAATATGTGTGAACCCAGTGAGCTTTTGTTGGAAATCAGTAATCAAGATTCTCACTCCTGTAAAAAAAAAGAATATGAATTTTCCATTTTATAAAGGCCCGTAGAAAATCCTTATTTCTGCATAAGAAAAAAGTGTTTTGCCTATTTCAGCATTGTTTTATGCATAAAGTAACTGGATATATTTGATAAACATGCAAATATTAAACTTGTGCTGTAATGTGACTATTCCTTATGACTAGGGGTACTTAAATTTCACAAAAAATATTGAAATTTTGCAAAAAAAAAACAGTACAATATATAAAATTTTACATTTATTCTCAAAAAAATATATAAAAATAAAAAAATTTCGCATTTACTAAAAAAATCGCAATTTTATTTGGATTGGTAAGTATCGAAGTTCTTAGTGGCACTGTTTCCCTGTAACTATTGAGAAGGGCACCTAATTTTTTAACCTTTGCCCCTTGATGGACTGTTCAGCATGGCACAGCTTCTCCCCGTCTGTTTTTAGATGCATGGGAAGAAATTACCACTGACCCCTTCTACTTGTCACCTTCACGAAGGAGAGTCCAGGCATGGGGAACGAGAGCGAACATGACTTCTCATAACGAGTTGGCTTGCACCATTTTGAGAGCCCCAAAATTGGTGTGTGTGAGGACAAAAGAAGCTGACCCTAAATATAGATAGACCTCATGACGAAAGAGAACAATCTGTCAAGAAAGCAAGCTGATAAGTGGATTTTTACTGGTAGATTTTTAGGTTCAATTCCGGTACGGGCAAACTGTCCGGGTGAAATTCGGAGCAAATCCGAAGGAGAGGGAGACCTCTCAGTTATAAAGACCGTAGATGGTCTTAGTTAAGTAATTATCTCAATAAATTACTATTAACTTATTTTGCTTAAAAAGCTGTTTATTACTAAGTTTTTGCAAAAAAAAGTAGAAAATTTTTTTTCACATTTATTTGCATCTATCTCATAAATACGAAAATTACAAATCCCTACTTATTACTTGTAAATGCTAATGCAAATCAGCCTGCTGTTTATTAGCTTTGTCTTTTTAAAAATTTCTAGCCTTAAATTTGAAGTTTTATCATTTTTCGTTTAAACTTAATCCACTTAAAATAGTTTATGTATAACCAAAATAATACTTGTTGAAATTAAATTATGAGATAAGATACTTGGGATATGGATTTTTAAAAAGATACTTTTAATAACTTTAAAATGTTTCAAGGGTGATTTTAGGTTTTAATTCTTTCAAAAAACCCAAGGTAAATTTAGACTTTTTAAAAGTTTTAATGCATTGATTTTAAATTAAGGTTAGTTACCAAGAAGACTATTATTTTAAGATGTATTTTGGAAAATTTGTGTAAGAAAAGATAAAATTAATGAGTTGGAGATGTGAAAAATTGTATTAATATGAATTGTTATCTTTTAAAACAATAGTTCTCAACCTTTTTTTGGGGGGGGGGTTCATTCCTCCCCCCCTTTTTTTACCCTCCTTCAGAGTATCATATCCCCTAACTCAAAAGAAGCATTCAAACTAATATGCTTTTAATATTAAATCTTTTTTTTGTGTATTAGTATCCATATATTTATTTTGGTTATTTTTATATTAGTTTTACAAATTTAATAGCAATAGATAATGTTAATAGTGTACAAAACTTTTTTTTTATTTATTCAGATCTAATTACTTAACAGATTTCAGTTACCGAAGCATATTTCTGTAAACTAAAGTCCAATAGAAAATGAGGGTAATGTAGTTTATTTTATTCAATAGTGATTACAGTCGATGAGAAACTCTATTTTTTCTTTGCCAGTTCTTTGATACCTGAAGTGCTTGAAGCGGCAAACTGCAGGTCATTTTCAGCGACCAGTTTACTTCGTTGGTTTGTTTTCATTTGCAACAGAGTTGAAAAGCCCAACTCTGCTAACACAAGTTGATAGAATGCATGAGTAGCTCTTTCTGGACTTTTAACACTTTTCTGAATTGTGTTCCCAAATTCCCTCCCTGAAACCCTAAAATTCCTACTTGGTTGAGAACCCCAGCTTTGGACTGAGGGTTACTTATGATTGAAGTTTTTTCTTTCCGGAGCCCTTATGTCATGGAATGGGTAAAGTTTTTGAAGCTGTTGGATAAGCACCAAAGACATCAAATAGATCAGTGGAAATCTTATGTAGAAGGTGATTTAAAAACCCTTAACTTTCTTATCGATAATTACCTTCTTAATGCTGTGTATTACAAATTGGCTTGCCTGTCAGCCTCGTGGGAACAGCTTCCCAATTGACCCATTTTCTCACCAAGTCAATTTTTTCGCGCCAACCTTGGTGCCATTGTTGTTTACCCCAGCCCTCCGCACGGCTAGTAAGACTGGTTCTTAAATCCCGCCCTCTTCGCGCTACTCGTCGGATAGCATGCAACACAGCTTATTTATTAAACTTTTACTACAAAATGAGAGTATAAAGAGATTTATTAATAAATAAAACTTACTTGCAAATATCCGGTGATGATTTTTAAAATATTGAAGTTTATTATTAAAAAACGTCGTTCTTCTTGAAATAAAAGCTGGAAAAATATTTTTTAAGTAGTTATGGTCTCAGATACATCTCGGAAACGTTGTTTCCATATTTTTGTTCATCATTGACCGCACTACAACTACACTTAAAAATAAAAAAGGCTGCCTTGTTAATTAAAATTTAAAACAACTATAGTATTTAAGTTATTTATAAAGAACTACAGCTTAAAATGGTGCCCTCTTAAGTTAAATAGTTACCTCTAAAAATAGTATCTATCTAAAAATAGTAATTTTTTTTTAATATTTTAATTTTTTTGTTAATTTTTTTTAGGAATCAGCACTGTTTGGACGTACCCTCCACTCATCCCAATTTATTTCCCTAACAATTTCTAAAAATGCATTAAAATTACACACACCCCTGATCGCGCAAGACTTCATAAAAAGGTATTCTGCAAGATAGAACTCAAAATTGCTCTGACGATTATAGGACGGAAGAGTACTCTTCACATGTCGCCACTGGCTCTCTATTGTATTAGTGTGGCAACCTGTGTCCTTATTAACAAACTCTATGCTGTGATTGACGGTCAAATGGGTAAAACCCTCACTCTCTAAACAGTTATACGCTTTCCAGCAATCAGAATAAATTTCGGTGTGTGGGAGAATCCATTCTTTAATTACACCTAAAAGCGTTTCCACTGAACGATCATGTACTGCAACTAAAAATAATTTTTCTGTACAGTGTTCCACACCACCGAATACCCATTGACCTTCAACTGGGTGGCCACGATGATACTTTCTTTTGACAAATTTAGATTCATCAATCTCAACAATTCTGCAGGGCCACCCAGTTTTTCCGAATTAGTTTCAATGTAGTCGACCATAACTTCCCTAACAAACTGCCTCCAGTCGGCTACAGTTTCACAGCTGAATGAATATTCAGAAATCAAGCTCTTAGCAGATACCTTTTTAAGAATAGCCATAGTTAAATTAGAACGCGAAAACCACGAGGTTGCCCTAATGGTTTTACTGGCATTACAAACTCTGCCACCTGTTTTTTTTTCCCACATCGCCAAACATAACCATCCATCAATGCTTTCCTTTCACTTAAATTCATATCCTTATTACACTTAGGGCACTTAAAACTACTCACCAAAAGAGAACATTCCCTTAGAAATCGGTGAAAAACAAGACTTATTTCTAGAAATATCAACTATAAATAACCTATTGGGGATACCGTCCGAGCCGAACGCATGCTTACCGCCAATTTTGCAATCCGACTTGGATAGTCTAACTAATACAGCCTGATATTTAGAAACAATACTGCTAATGGGCAACATAACTATTTAGTTTAATTTAATAAAGTAATAAAAAATTAAGAGTTTTTTACAAAGTAAAAATACTAACAAACTTAATCACTACAATTTATTTGAAAATTTAGTGTAAATATATTATATATTAATATAGTAAACTATTTATATATGTATAAATAAGCTATGTATAAGTATATTTAGCTTAAATAAAGTATAAAAACTCTAAAAATGAGGTTAGAAAATCATGTAGTCACCAAGCACGTGTTAATCCAATGCAGAATCCGTCGGTCAAGCAGCTAACCAGAGCAGAAAAAAATTTGAACTGACTTTTGACCTCCTGAACCGGCTAGCTTAATATTACAGCAACCCTTGTGACGTAGTTCGTCAAGGCGGATTTTCCAAGCCCAGGGAACGAACACATTTGGCGCGAAATCGGGTTAATAAGGAATTTTAGCCGCCTCGTGTTTTGCAATCTCATTTCAAATTTCCAGGATCACAGCCTATCCATTGGCATTGTTAGTAAATATGAAACTCATGCCGTGGTTTAGATCTTACTCCTAGGAGGTTATTGCTGCAAAGTGCTCGAGCATTGAATGTTGCAGGATTATACTGACAGCATCTGAGATCATTTTAGCTCTGTGATATTTTCACTTTGAAAATATTATTGGTATCTTCTGTGATATTTTCAAGAGCATGTTATTGTCTAATGTTTATGAAGGTTGCGTGAATGTTCATTTTCAATAAATACACTTAGAAATTATTATCAGTAACTTAAAAAATTTATTGATGTTGCTTTCCTCATATAAATTATCAATCCAACTTACAATGAACAGATAGTCAAGTAGTACTTTAGTTTTCACTGCATGTAAACAGTTACAAATATTTAAAATTTTAATCTGTTATTTAATATTTATTTTTATTAAAGTTGTAAACTAGCTTTCAAAAAGAATATGACAATCTGAATATTGCAGCCATTTTACATATAATAATTCAAAACTATAAACTGAAACATCTGGGTTAGAACCATGATAAAATTGAAATTTGCCATATCTTATACGTCACAAATGCAGATGTGATTCTTTCTATCAGAGTTCTTAACTTTTATAAAATTATATAATTGACAATGGAAACCTTATACATTATAAAAAACATGACATAAGTAACAAGGGAAAATATTGACATATCTTTTGGATACTTTTGATTTTTAAAATCATCTGGTATTCAATTGCACAAGCTGCTTTTAAATACTATGAATACTATAATATACAGCAAATAGCTACGCTAAACAATTTAATGAAATGAACCCAAAGTATAATATGTACAAACAAACTTAAGCGGGAATAAATCTAGAATTTAGTTATAAGGTAAAATTTAATGATTTTAAAATTTTACCTAATTATATATTGATAAGGCAAGCTCAGAAATATGTATTAGCTCAGAAATATGTATTAGATACTATAATAAACAACATAAATGTCCAGTACTATATATAATATACAATATAGGCAACTTTACGAACAGTTATTTGTGAAACCTCACAGTTATTCTAATTGTTCTACCTGAACGATTGTTTTTTTTTTTAAGGGGGGGGTGTCAGAATGGCTCTATAAAGGTTTCTCGTTTGTTTCATTACTAGAACGATTGCTACCAGTTAAGTCTGATGCATTATCATGCATCAGGAGCTAAGCTGGTTTGAGTTTGTCAACAGAAATACTCAACTTATTTCCTTTTATCACTATAGCAAAATATTCTCGTGTCTTTCTGGCACCTCGTAAGTATGGGCCCTTGTAAGCAGGCTCTAATTGTTTTTTAACTCTATTAAAACAAGAACATGAAAACATGAAGCCAGATCTTCATGCATGAAGATCTTTTGATTAGTAGCATGTTGAGTTTTAAATGGTTTCAATAGAGCCATGTGTTATAAAGAATAAAAGTATTTGGCTTTGTAAAGTATCTTGGTTTTTCAAAGATCACCAGGCAGTCTGATGTTTATGCCTTAAACTATTTGAGTTATAGAGTGATAAGAGTCCTAATTGCAGCTCTGAGTTTTAACAGGACAGTAGGCAAAATTTCTGCCTACTTAATATTGTTGTGTGTTTTGATAGCTGTTTTCGGGTTCCTATGAAAGCGTTCAATTTTTCCTTAATATTGTGGATGGTGTGGAGTTGTGTCAAGGACTAGCACTACAGATTGCAGCTAAACTTGTAAACAACTGATGTAAACTGTCTGCCTTGATTAGTAATTATGGTGGTTGGTGCACCAAATCTGCTCTCTCAATGTGTATAAAAGGCTTTATTTTTAAGCTTTGCTATAATATTCTAAAGGTATGATATTTGTCCGTTATGAAAAATCTGTCAATGCATGTTATATAATAATTTTTTCTATTTGAAAGGGATAATGACCCCATAGATTAAGAGTATATTATGAATGATATATGAATTAATACAAGTTATTGATGAAGGAATTATGAAACATGCTATTGTAAATGAAGCATGATAATTGGTAAAAATATAGTTGGTCAATGAGGTTTATATAGTGGAATTTTTATGATCTGTCAATTCAATAAATTAAGATATCAATTCTTAAATCAGAGTTTTCAATCATTAAGGTCACAACGAGTTCTCGTTTTAATTTCATGCAATGTACTAACCATGCACAGTAAAATATATTTTACTGCCACACTTAACATTATGTCTGACTGGTTTATTTAGCAAATAAGGTTTAGTGATATTGGGTATTGACACAACAGTTCAGAAAACTTTAAGGAATTACTTTTGGTGGCAATCACATTATCACAGATTGCTATATCACTCTGAATAATAAGCTGGGTAATGCCTTAAATTGTTTCTTTCAAATATCTATTAAGCAGAATCGTTTTCAAAATTCAACACCCAGTAAGCCTTTACTTCTTTTATTATGTTTTTAACTTTTCCAGTTGTGTCTTTGATTTTTTTTTTTTTTTCCCCTATACCCAGGAAAAGTCTGAAAAGCAGAGTTTCCTTCTAGCAGCCCAGTACAGTTCAGCCCACTTTGAGAAATTGTCTATCAGAAAAGTGCTTGTCATGAAGGGCACAGCATGACAGCAGATGGTCGAAGTCCATAAAAATCCCTCTCTGGGTAAAAAGGGCAGATGGAAGAAGGGGAAATACCAATGCGATGTAGATGTCCCCTTAAAAAGTCATGTGAGGTCCAGAGTCTAAAATTGGCAGTGGCCACATGGCTAGGGAAGTTGCCTGGGAGTGGGTGGGTTAAAAGCTTGCTCCAGGTCTTTCCCATAGCCTGAGTCATGTGATATTGCCTAACCCATTAATTTTTTCTTGAAGCAATCAGATAAAAATCTTAAATCTGAAGTATTTTGCCTTCAATATGAATATTATAATTAAATTTTACCCAAACTGCTATTAGTTTTTTTTAAAAATGACGTACTAAAAATAGATCGCTGGGCATTGACGTGATATTTATTTAGTAAATAGAAGACAAAGTAGTAATACTTCAAAGAAATTTTTAAAAAGGATAAAGTGAATAGACAAAAATGCACCACTTTAAATATATATTTATTCTACGAAAAACTGAAAAGTATGTAACAAACTGGTTCAATAATAATAAAATGCAGTAACTAATGCAACATTTTAAAGTATAGCATGAAATTCTGGAATATACTTGAAAGGGGTAAAATAGGATGAAAGTCCAAACAATCCACTTTTAAAATATATAAGTATAAACAAAAGAAATCAAGAAATATGCAATAAACTGATATGTAACAATAAAATGCAGTAATTACAAATTTGTGTCGAATTTTGGAAAACAATGTTTATATAAAGTGGTATTTCACTTTACAGAATGTAAGAGGTCTTACTGGCAACCTGCAACTTGGCGGCATCTTTGTGCATTTTGCCAGCCTATAATATGGTCTATCCTATCATAACGGAAATCATTACTAACACTGCTTCTTGAGGTTAATGGAAAGCTATAAAGCTGACCTTTTAAAACTTTTCTTCCAATCCGCAATTTGAAATATTTTACAGAAATAGCTCTGCGGAAATCTTTCATTGTCATAGACTTAGATCCATGAATATTTCTGGAAAGGATGCTTGCATTCACTAATGCCATGTCAATAATTCATGTGAACAAACAGCAGTACCATTTTTTATCTTGGATTGCAATACTCTGCCTTTCTAGCACAGTTTTCATGATGGCCTACCCCTCCCATATGTTTGTTATAAGCATTTATGAGATTTGGTTGTGGGATTGTTACTTTTCCCTTCTTCTCACATGACAATCTTTGTCCTTTTAAAGTGCTTCAATATTACCAAAGTTGATTGCAACTGCCATTCTCTTATTGTATCTCCACCTATTGTTATTTCATTATTTTCATCAAATCTATAATCATGAGTCAAGTGGCTTTTTATCCAACTCCTTTGAAGATTTTATAGTGCACTTTTCAGTTCTATTGTCTCGTATAATCTAGGGATGTAACGAATAGTGATTTGGCCGAATAGCCGATTACCAAATAATTGGTCAAATTTTAGGCCAAATACTTACTTTTTCAAAAAGTTACACTTTTGATTGTAATTAAAATAATTTTCAAGTTTTAAATTATAAATGAAATAAATATTTACAAAATTGATTTATTAATCTTTGTATATTTAAAAAAAATTTAACAACTTTATGTATTTTTTGCAATATTTTTTTTAACAACTTTATGTATTTTTTGCAATATTTTAAATATCTTGATGCCAATAATAAGGCAATATGGATTTCACAAATGTAAATAGCATATTTTAACTATAATTTTACTTGTAATTTATATATTTTATTTAAAATAAGAACTCATTACTACTGTTAAAGGTACTTTTTAACTCTCATTTAGTCGGAAATTTTTTTAAAACCCAGAAAATTAAGAACTTCCATGTCAATTTTTTTTTGTCATTTAACATATTAATTTTCTTTTAATTCAGGATGTTAAGTTATTTACATTAAAATATAAATATTATTCTTCACTTCCACTTACTACCCATTGAGACATTTTTCTTTTCTATGTGCACAATTATGCACAAATGAGTCACATACCTTGTTGGGGCAAGTTTGTCTAATTCTTTTCTCATTTGCCTGTTTCTAATATTAAATCTTATGCATCTCATGAGAAACAAAAAAAAACGAATATGGGACACGGTCCTAAGAAATTTCTATTCTCATTCCTTCACTTCGCGATAAATCTCTCACATGCACATGGGATGATTTCTGTATACCACATAAATATAGTAATCCAATAAAGGCTTTAATTTCGGAGAGTTTCGTTTTTTTGGCATCGCGTTCTGTCTGAAATTTGTCACTGATAGTGTCAATGTATAGTAGGGTGGAGTGAAAAAGTGTCGATTTTTACTTTTTTGTAAATTACTCTTAGCTTGGGTGCAGGAAAGTTGTTACTCTGGATCAATAACAACATGCTAAAAGGAATTTGAAATCTGATAATATTTTGAGGTGCCACAATGACCTTGAACTGAAAAATCAGAAAAAAACGCGTCAAAAATTGCCATTTGTTAAAATCTTTAGAAATCTTTTAGCTTGGGTTGCTCATTTCTATCAATATGAGCATAAAAAAAATTATTAGCATACATAAATATCTAGGGGTATCACAATGAGACTGAAAATCCAGAATTTCAAGGAAAATCAGATTTTTTACAAAACATTCAATTTTTACATAAGGAAAACGCAATTCAAATGACAATAATTCGCATTATTTATGCTTTGAATAACATTTAACTGGAAGAACAGATAAGATTCTATGAAACTATTTGAAAAAATTATCATAATCAGCCTTTGTGTTAAACTTTTTCATTATGGATCGTGATTTCGGTCTTGATCGAATGTATCCATCCCTTTCATTTTCAAAAACAGCTGCAGAATCTTCTGTTACTAATCGAACAGACCGTTCCACATGTTGAGTGTGACATGGTAATTTCGGAAAAGTTAGAACTTTATCTTCATTAATACACATCATGATCTCGTCTCGGCTAAACGATCTTGTCAAAGGCTGTTCAACATTAACATAGTTCTCGTGACTTATCATTTCATAATCTTTGGCTTCAAAGTTCAATTTGGGGACCATGAAGTATCGAATGCCTTCCATTGACCTCTGCTGATTCTTGGCTTTCAGCACACGTCTAAGAGCTAGTTGTCTAATAGTAGCATTTTCATTAGTCATCATGGCTAATAACATGTTCTCTGGGTGAGCGAAAAATGCATTCCTCTGTATTACATTATCAACTACTTTCTTAATATTCTGAGGAAGATATCTGCTGAATGCTACCATTTTCCATAAATGTCGAGGACCTTCACAGCAATCTGATTTGGTTTTGATTGCAAACCAAACTGGTACATAAACATTAATTATGTATGTAGCCCGAGTTACAAGATTTACAGACGGATCAATTGATGAAATGTGCAAACGGAGTATTCGGCTTGCAGTAGTCAGCCACCTTGAATGGGACATTGCTCCAGGTTGTATATTGGCTACCTCTTGGCTGCAACAACCAGACATAACAGCTGTGGCGATGTTATATAAATATTTTTGATCATTAATTCTTTTACATCAACTTCTGGCAATACACTACCCTCAATCCTGTTATATTTTTGAACTGGTAAAACACAATTTTTCTGAGCCTTTCCAATTGGTCCCGAGAAAGAGTTTGGACCATGGGTTTCGCCATCAAGGTTGATTAACAGGTGCCTCAGTGGAAGTTCATTTGTGTGGAGGAGGCACACAAACCAATGAAGAGGCTTATTATAATGTACCTCTAATAAACTAATTGCACCTCTTTCACAACCAGTATTTACATTTGTTCCATCGCATCCTACTGCAGCTAAATCATCTGTCATGAACATATCTTTAGACAAAAAGGTTGTAATACTGTTTTTAATATTCAAAGAAGTCCCTGATAAAGGTGTGATATGACCCAGATAATCAGAATTTGGCTCTTTTAACAAAACCACATGTTCTTCCAGGACATTGATAGGATGGGGTTTTCCACCTTTTAGCACTGTCTTTCTGGTTCTGTCCTTTCTACCATCAAAATAAATTGCTTGCAGCAGCATTTTATTTTGCTGTACATTAAATTTAAGTTCCTTTCGAAGCTTTTGTCTCTCTCTTCGCAGTTTACTGCGATCTATAACTAAGGATGTGTCACCTTCACTCACAAGGTCCATATCTTGGAGTAAAGCCGATGAAACAGCTGCAGCACTGCGATCTGATAGCCCCCATCTATCGCATTCGCGAGCCAATGTTGGGAGAGACTCACGCATTTGACTACTAGAGGGCAGTTCACCGACCTTCGTTTCTGCTGAATCGACTACGCATACGCATTCTGAAGTATACTTTGTTTCTCTTAAAGAGGGTATAAAATTGCAATTACCTTGTTGTACCAACACTTGATCATCGTAAACATTTGTGCTACGTTTATCAGTACAATCATCTGATCTTGATAAGTTAGAAATTTTCGGTACTGCTTCCTGTTTCTGCTTTCGTTTCTCCCTTTGTTGTATCTGCTTTGTAACCTTCTGATCAATACTACCAATCATCATCTCCCTGTTAGTCCGCTGGTCAGTAAGAAAGTCTCTCCTTCACGGGCACTTTTCTCGACTTTTCACATGAACAATACTCAAATGACTTACATTTGCAAGCTGCAATATCAAATAACTTTTTTTGCAGTTTCCTTAAATGCATTTACCTGAGTTTTATAACTCTCACAACTAGATCTTTGTTTATAAGGTTTTAGAAGCTTACGATATTTGCTATGATATTCATGAATCTTAGTATAAATTCGAGCGTTTGAAATAGTTGGTATAGATCAGTGATTCTCAACCTTTTTAAAGCCGCCGCCCCCCTATGGGCCAGAAAATTTTTCAACCCCCCCCTTTGGGAAATTTCTGTAATTTAGAGTATGAGGAGGGGGGGGGGGGGCTGTTACAGAACTATAAAAGGCAAAAATTTTGGGTAATTTATTTCAGTAGATTTACACACCAAATTTGTTTGATTTAACTCGATAATTTTGCTCTAGTAGGCAATTGCATTCCTTTTATTAAAATAAAATGAGTAAGGCAAAAAAAAAAGCTTAAATACTCTTTTATGTTTAAAAATTATTTATTCTTAATTAGATAATTAAAAAAAGAACTGCAAAAGAATTACACTAAAAGAGTAATAGCAATGAAGCAATCAAGTATGTCACTGGGACTTCCAGGCCCACTGACATACTTGATGACTTCATGACCCATTGAGGGACTTCCAGGGACAAAATATCCTCAAAACGCTCAGAAAAGTCCTTGTGCAGAGACTCAAGGTGTTGACAGTAAACTTGTGTTTCATGGAAGGGAATTTCACTGCTCTAATGCAGATCCGACAAGATTGGAAATTGGCTGAACTCGTTGCGACCAAAATTCTGCTTCCACAAAGTGAGTTATTTTAGGCAGAAATGACAGATTTTGTTGTGATCAAATTGAGCTCTTCGCTTTGAAGCTGCAAATTAATTCCATTGAATTTTGCGAATAAATCGGTCGCGTAAACACCAATCTTAAATTGTAGCAATCATCTCTCAGAGATACATCTTTTACTTCGAGGAACTCAAGTACAGAGTCGAAAAGATTCCAGAACCTATTGAGGCAGGCGCCTTTGGAGAGCCAGCGAACCTCGGTGTGTAGAAGCAAGCGATCGAATTCTTCATCGTTGTCCTTACACAGCTGCCCGAATAATCGATAGTTGAGAGCATTACTGCGAATTTGCTTCACAGCAGAGATGACATTGTAATGACTGATGCAAACTGTCGATGAGGTTTTTTGCAACTAAATGCTATCTATGAATCACGCAGTGAACAGCTAAAATACCTGGTACATCTTTCTTCAAAAGGGTAATTAACCCACGAAAACGACCCACCATTGCAGAAGCTCCATCGGGGGCAACAGACATAATGTTCGAAGGAGGAATATTTTTCTCTTTAAAATAATCTTTGACGGTATTAAAAATAGATTCACTTTTAGTATATGAAATCAGGCTTCTTGCAAAAAGCATCTCTTGAATAATTTTTCCTTCCTTCACAAACCGGACGTACGCTAACAATCAAGCCTCATTAGTACTTGGCAAGGTTGATTCATCAACCTGAAGAGAAAATTCGGTGGGTATCAAAAGTTTGCATAAGGAAGCTTCAACATCTTCAGCCATCTCATCAATTCGTCGTCGCACTGTATCATTGCTTAATGGGACATTTTTTATAACATTGGATGCGGGTGGATAGTGCAAAACCGTTTCTAAAATTTCCTTGACAGCCGGCAGTATCAACTCTTCACCGATGGTATGAGCTTTCCCCGATTTAGCAATTAATTTTGATATACTATTATAAGAGGCTATCAAACCATCGGCACATTTTTTTGATGAGGTTGCTAGTAAGCCTGAGATAGACGGTGCCTTCAGAAACTTGTCCCTGATTTTCTTGAAAAACGACAAATCTTTATTTTGTTTGTCAGGATGAATTTTTTGCAGATACTCCTGCAAACGAGACGGTTTCATTGCCTCATTAGATAACACTTTGTTACAAAGTAAACACATGGTTAGTTGCGAGTTCGACGGCGAAGGAACAAATCCGAACTTGGAATTGTATTGACGTACGTGGAATTGTATTGACGACACTTCTTTTTATTAACCGACATCGTTGGCGGCAACAAAATATGAGGGAAAGATAACTATTTCTCAAAATTAATAATTCATGATCACGATAAAGAACTAATAAGCGCACTTACCTAGCCGACTGGACAAATAAACAATGAAAGTAAATCGAAACTGAGGGAAAAAACAGAAATAAAGCGAACGAAAAGAAACACGGGTCAAATGAAACATTCATAAAGCGCTCAACGCATGTGCTGCGATGCGCGCGAAAACAGCTGACGCATATGCTGTGCTGGTTAGGATCGGAGATGAATCCTAGTGTAGTTCCTAAAGTTCATTCTACCTAGAATACAAATTCGTCTCTTCATATATATATATATATATATATAATATATATATATATAATATATACATATATATATTATATATATATATATTTATATTTATATATATATATATATATATATATATATATATATATATATATATATATATATATATATATATACCGTACCATACCATAAGCAAGTAACAAAAATAAAAATGGAGTAAATACATCGATATATAGCATAGCATAGCATGGAACTTGAAATACAACTTTAATGAGGGTGAGGATTTAATGATGTTGAGGGAATTCAGAAATGCCACTGCTTTGAGTGGTGAGTAGCTTCTCTGTGAGGATGACTACAAAAAATATGAAGAGTAGCTCCCTAGGATGACTACTTTACATAAAATGACGAACAGTGAGTACAGAACCGTATCATCACTGACGCCATCACTGACTGACTTTGTCAAAAGACAAAGAGAGGCTGCTGTCCTCTGAGTGAACACATGTTTAGTGTCACAAAAATAATAAGTTCACTCTAGTGTATTTTTCTTGAGGTGAATCTTATATATTCCCATTGTACGGGATGCAAAACAAATCTCCTCAAATTATGTGCTAACAACACACCCTCAATTCTTACAAAAATTATATGAAGTATCTATACATAAATGAGGCATATGCTATGATAATTGTAAGTGATGATAATATAAAAATAGTAAATAATATGATATATATAATAATATGAAATGGGAAAGTGTTGCCAGGGAGGGTTGAAATGTTCATTAAAAAAATTTACATGATCTGAAGTGGAGTCCTTACCCAGTGAACAGGGTACTGTGTCTAAAAAATAAACGTGTGGAAAAACAAAATTAAAAATACGAGTTCTGGCCAAAAAAAAAAAAGTTGACCTAAATTCTAACATCTCATTTTTTTTTTTTTACATTACAATTACTCTGATGTCAATGCAATGGTATGAACACAAGGAATAGATGTACATGACAAGTGGTGTAGTTGATTATATAAAAAATTGCTATCAGCTTCAATTGCATTATATGTGTGGTCGTTAACAGTTTAATTGCTATTAGTTGTACAGATAATGCGGCTTAACATTGCAAAGACCAAACAAAGATATGTAGAACTTTATACATATAAAAATGTTAATAATCGAGGATCCAATCTACGCCAGCGTAGAGAGATTCCAGGACAAAACAAAATAATACAATATAATATAATCACTTAGTGTCGCGACTCATCTAAGCAATTATGTTAAAAGAATTAAGTTCGTGATCTTAAAAGATATCTCGTATGGTTTTGTTTAGGATAAGACTGATTATTCTGAGCATTATAGTTAGGGGCTTGTTGCGTTAAATGAGATTTACGTGGACGAGCTAACAATAGTCTATCACTATGTATTTTCAAAACATTAGCTGAAGGATTATTAAGTATTCGTATAGAGTAAGTGACCAATGAGTGTAGTGACTACCTCATATGGTCCAGTAAACTTTTTATGAAACTTGTCTTTCGATTTTAGGTAGATTATATCACCAATATTAAATTAACGCAGTTTAGAATGAGGAAGCTGCTTATCAGTTTGACTAATTTGTTTATGTTTAAGGTTTTCCATTACAGATACATATATGTAAAGAGATACATATATGTATTTTTAAAAAAATTACATTAGTTTTAGAAATAATGGAATTAATTTAAAAAATATTTTAAACGGACTAGAATTTGGCGTTTCAAGTACTTCAGGTATCACTTCAGTTGATACTTCAATTTCTGTAAGTGCATAGTTATGGCAGATTTCGACTGGTGTTGGATTTTCTAGAATCTGAAAAGAAATTACAACACTTCTTGTACGAACATCTTTACTGATCAAAGTCCCAATTATTCATTTGTTTGAAAATTTACCTTATGTTCCAGTGGGATACCCCCTTCGGGGATATTTTCATCTCCAACAGCAGCAACCCATCCTGTCAAATTTTAACACCCTTCCTTCTATTTGTGTTAGTTTGTCTGCTGTTGGAGGTCCTCCACCAGTAGCACTCCCATGCTTGTAAATTTTCGCCCCTTTTGTCCTGATGTAATTTTTTTTATCATTCCAGTACTGAAATAGAAAAAGTTTTTTCATACAAACATGAAGGAAACAGGAACTGAACTTTCAAAAACATAGTTTATCAGGTGGTTTGTATATACGAGGGATGGTCTCCATTGAAGTTTTTCTGAGATTAACTGCATTGTACATGATTGTTCATCATTAAGGAACCTATGGCCAATATTGTTGAAAACATAAGGCGTTCTGATGCTTGATGTCAGCAGTCATTTATTTCAATATATAGTTGCTAGAATCTTGAAGATGTTGGTTAATGTGCACATGAAAACCTCAAAGAAATATTACTGTAATAATATTGCACACAAATTCACAGGATTAGGATTAATGGTATTTAAAGACTAGGATTATATGTAATTTGAAATGTTCTCTAGGGAGGTATATCTTAAGAGTTACTGAATTCAGCAGTTATCATTGCAAGCTATAACTGAAGAGAACACACATTGTTGTAACAAATGTATGTTGTTCAAACTCGTGATTTTAGTAGTCGCGAATTTCAAAGAATAGGGGAAAATACCTTTCAGAAGTTTGATAAAGAAAATAACGCTATGGAAGCAGATATAGCAGTCTAGAGGGAAATTTCATGAACTCGACTTAATTCCATTTCATTATTTTTTCCCTTAAAATAATATAATTCTTTTACATACCTTACGCCACTGATCAGCGGACTTCAGTGCACCTCCTGGCGCATTTAAGGATTCTGCCAGGTCACCCCATTTCCTTTTTCTGTCGTTTTTGGAAAAATAAGAAATCAGTTTACCCTGTCTGACTTCGGGATTATTCTCCATGCAATTAACCAACATTTCGAATTGGTTGTTTGTTGCACGAGACACTTTCTTTTTTCCCTCTGAATCCATTTCAGTATAAAATGTATTATACTGCGAGATATAAATCAAATATAGAACGAAAATCCTGGGAGAATCTTTACCTACCTACTCAAATTCTGGCGGCTAAATTCTGAGAGACGCGTACTAGCCTAAACCAAAACTATCCAGAAACGATGAACAAATGAAGCAATGTTATTGTCTTATCGTTAATCGTTATCAAAAAAAGCGTAGTAGCTAGTGGGCGGTGCTTATCCAGAATTCGACCGGTAAAAGCTTTCTCACTGCCTTCGGAAAAGGTAGCTGAGACTACCGATTTTGCTCGCAAGCAAGACCAGCCTTCGAGGTGAACTGCATCTGGTACCGGGAGAATCTCGAATGCGAACTATTTTCGAAAGAGCTGAGACTAGGTCCGTAGATCTATCGAAAACGAGCTGTAATTTCTCAAAATGGGAGGGAATATCCTGTGAAGCTACCACAATATCGTCTATGTAAATTTGTATCGATAGGTCGTTTAAATCACCTAAAACAACGTTCATTAGTCTTTGAAAGGCGTTGGGACTAGTTGTAAGTCCAAAAGGGCTTCGTGTGAAATGAAACAGACCTTTATGGATCGAAATAGCTAACCTAAATTGATCTTCCTCTTTAATAATTTGCTGGAAAAATTCCGAGGTAAGATTTAGCGTTGAAAAAAACTTGGCATCTGCCAAAGAGTCTATAGCCTCATTAATGTTTGGAATAGGAAGCGAATCTTTAATTAATTTTTTATTTAGTTTACGAAAGTCAACCGCAAGACGATAACCACCATCTGCCTTTTTTACTAACATTACAGGCGCTGTAAAATCTGAAGTCGAAGGTACCAAGATTCCGCTTTCTAAAAGTATGTTCAGTTGTTCGTACATCTCGTCTCTCAAATGGTATGGCACTCCGTATGGTTTGGATTTTACTGGTTCGTCATCTATTAACCCTACACTGCACGATTTTTTCTTTCATAACTATATTTTTTTTCACGCATATTTGGGCCTAGACAATACTTAAAAAAATATTAAAAAAATTCTTTATGAATTATTTTACTGTTTTTACCGAAATATTGTGTTTGATGCATATATGAATCGCTGTGCATTAAGTTAAATTTTTTCTATGCATACTTCAGGTTATTGGTGTCTCATATCTAAAAATTATGACTAAAAAAATTAGACTATAACTAAAAAATTTGAATATAAAATAATACAGAAAGTAAATAAAAAGCCATATAATAAAATCGCCAAGAAATTAGAATTGTTAACACATCTAGATTTTTTATTCTTCATTCTACATTCTTCAATCTAAACTACAAAAGATATTAAAAGCAATTGAAAAATTAAGTTGTGTGGAATATTTTAAAGCAGTTTCTGTCTTTATTAATACAAAGAGTAGCCCCACACTTCTCACATGCTATAAAGGATTGACCTTTACATGTTGGTAATTTGCACCGAGTACGGGTATCATTCCAGACAGGCATGTGCTCTACTTTATCTTGCCTTACTGCAATAGGTGGAATATAAGCTGTTGGGCCTTTTTTCCTCTTTGCAATGTAATTTTCCTGTAATGTTGTAGGTCTCCCTCGCTTAGGGGTGATAGTCTGACCCATTTGACAAAGAGTTTCTGCTATTTCTTGTCGAAATTCAGCAAGCTTCAATATTTTTTTATTGCTGGCATCTTTTGCAAACATTGACCTTTTGTACAATAACCAAGCATTAATTACTGTCAGGTCAATAAAATGATAAAAAAGTCGCATGTACCACTTTTTAGATCTTAGTGTAATTTTATATCGGCCTATTAAACTGTCCAACAAATCCACGCCACCCATATGTTTATTGTATTCTTTGACAACATATGGGCAATCTATAGGAATTCTTTTTTTATTTTTTCTATCATATCTCTCAATCTGGTCCATAGGATTCTGCCCTGCAAAAGTCGATATGAAAAGAACATTTTTGTTATCTTTCCATATAATGTTGGATATTTCTATTTCATCGTATTTTGTAACATATTCAACACTTGTTCCTCTAGGTTTTGTTTTCATTTCTTCATCAGAAGGCAGTTTGCATCCTGGTATCCTATTCTTCCTTACGGTGCCTAAGCACAAAATTCCATTTTCAGCGAAGTATTTCATGAGGCTAATTGATGAATAAAAATTATCAAAATACAACTTAAAATTTTTATTGGGAGGTATTTCTCTGCATAATCGAACGACAACATTCCCACTGCATCCTAGATCTGGTTCATTTGATAAACGATTAGTGAAATGGTTTTCTAAGCCTGTGTAAACTTCACATTTATGTGCAAACCCATCCTGACCACAAAGAAAATATAGTTTATATCCCCATTTATGAGGCTTGTTGGGCATATATTGCTTTAGGTGATGTCTAGCTTTACTAGCACATATTTGCTCATCTACAGAAAGGCATTCTTCCATTGGAACCGATAAAAATTTTGCATTCAGTTCATCAATTATAGGTCTGATTTTATACAATTTATCAAATCCAGGAATTTGAGGGTCAGTAATTTGTGCATAGTTATCATTAAAGTGTAGATATTTTCTTATTTTTTCAAAGACTTTCAATGTCATGGTATTTTGTATCATGACATTACCAATTACTTCATTCCAATATGACCGTACATTTGGAACATCATGAATAGATGTCATAATTACAATTCCTAAATACTTTTTTATTTCATTAAGAGTAACAGAAAATGTGCTATTAGAGCCATTTTGAGTGCTATACAAATTTGTTTCTGCAGCTATTTTTTCGCAAAGTTTATCAGAAAAAAAATAATTGAAATATTGGTAAGGGCTTTGTAATTCTGAAATTATTTGCGGCATAGATGTATTTCCCAAAAACTTTATACTATCAGATTTAACAGAGATGTTTTTCTTTTTCCATACTAATTTTCTTAAATTATTTGAAATACTGGCGGGAGAAATAGGAGGTGATATTGAATTCGTAGTCGTAGGTGTTGAAATTTGTTGTGCTGTTTGCATTACAACTGATGCAGTAGATACTAATGGAATTACATTGGGAATAGCATTTTCTTTATCACTTGAATCAGAGTCAGTAACAGGGCTATTATGACTAATATAACTTGGATCATCATCAGAATCTGTAAATTCTAAACTATCTTCACTATCAGAAGGTAAACTCTTCCAAAGTTCAGCAATTTCTGCATCATTCAAATATTTTTTCCTACGTTTTGTAAGATTTTTTTCCATTCTAAAAAAAAAGGATTTTTTTTTTAAAAAAAAGGCCTAAGTATAGGAAATACAAATTAAAAATTAATTTTGACTCTATAACATGCATTTATAAATTTTAGATTTTAGTATTATGTAAGTAATTTTGGAAATAAATGTATCTAAAGAAAAAGTATTATGTTATTTTAGAATTAGGACTTAATGCACTCTGATGCATATTTGAATCAATCATAAAATGCTGATGCATATTTGAATCAATCATAAAAAATAGTTTTAAAACTCAATTAATATTTTTAAAGAAAAATATTGATATAAAATTGAAACTACATACCTTGATCAACTAAGAAAAAAATTCCTTGGTTTCAGCGTTAAAAAATACGAGCACAATGTATAATGTAAATATAGCAAAATGGTGAACACGTGCAACTCTCAAATAAAGTTTGCTTTCAACGGTATAACAGTCTAGTACTGCCATCTAGTGCAGAAAATCAGAATGAAATGGATAAAAGGATTGATTTATGTATGAACCAGTGTGCAATAAAAGCAAATTCATTTTTCGTATATTTAGTACACGGTGAAATTTTAATTGATTCATATATGCATCACTGTGCAGTGTAGGGTTAAATTAATATTATGGTGCACCGTCGAACAACCTGGAAGATCTAACACCGAGGCTGCGAAAATGTCCGAATTTGTGTTTAAAAATTTTGCTCTTTACTTTTTAAGGGAGACCCGTAAGAAAAATATTTATTATTGCCTTTAAAGCAACGATTTCTTTTTATAATATTTAAGCATATATTTATAAGCAAGAATCAATATAAAAATCAATCAATTTTCTGTATGGTAGTTTTTTTATACATATTGAGATTTTTATACTTTTTTTTACACAATTTACTTACTTTATAAAAAGAATACTCCTTTGTCAATTTTCAATTTTTTTTAAATAATTTTAATTTTTATAATAATGTCATAGTATATGCTACAAACCTAGGGAGAGTTTTTTTTTATATGTTTCTGAATTGTAAAAAAAATTTAAGCCTTTATACAAAAAAAAAAAACTCTCCCTACGTTTCTTAAATATTCAATCAAGATTTAAAAGAATATAAAAAGTATAACTGTAAGTGCATATTTCTCAAAGCCTTATTACTTCGAAGTCAGACAAAATTGCAAAAACATGATTTTGAGAAAAATGCATTTAAAGTATAAAATTCAGCAGAAATGAAAGGAATATAACTTACTTTTGTAACAAACATTTTTTTAGTAATTTATGAAGTTTGAAGGTTCTTATAATAGCAAGAAGATATTAAATTAAACATAGAAAAAAAAATCATAGGCAGTTACATATGTAAAGGAAATTGGACGATTTGCTAGAATTCATAAAAAAGGCTTCATAATTTTATTTTAAACAACTAAAAAAATATATTTTGCTATTTCTTTTATCTTAAAACACACCAGCACTATACGTAACACCTTCTTTTTCCTCCATAGCCATTTGTTTCGTAAACAAACCCTTTTAATACTTTGACGCATGTGCCTAAATTTTGCATCATTCCTTTTTTTAATTCCATTGGCTCGTTTCTTTTGTCTCCTACTGCTAATATCAACATTGTAAGGCTCCACTTTCAGTTGGACATATTTTGACGTCTTGCCCTTCGCTTCAAGCCCAGTATAATAGCTTTTTTGGCTCCAGTTCACCTATCTTATCTGAACTGCTGGGGGAGCCCCCCCCCCCCATCCTGCTCTGTTTGCCTTCTTATTTTTTACTGGTTTTATACACAGTCTGTGCTTTAGCAATTGATTTTATAGTTAAACTTTTATTGCGTTTTACAAATATATCCTTTTTTATAATCTTTTAATCAATTTTATGTATCATTGTTTTTACCACCTTATATACACGTTTTTATGACTTTTACATATCATCTTTCTATGTTACCTTGCACTATATCATCATTCAAATATGTTTATACATAATTTTTATCATCATTTTATTCAGTTTTTCACGGTTACTCGTTTTTATATTTCTTAGTGTTGGTTATAAATCTGTTATTTCACCGTTGGTTCGAGCTTGGCGACTCTTTATTTACTCTCTTTTGGCTCTAGTCTTGTGTTTGGCGCTTTATGTCCTATTTTGGATCTTGCGCCATAAAACCTCAACCAACCAACCAACCTACTGCTAATACAAGATGTATGTTTACCAACATGAGACAAATATATAGATGTCATCTTTATTTCCCCAACATTAAAATGACACACAGCCTGCACCACTGCAAGCTCAACACGTAATTTGGACACAAACACAATTTTTTGGTACTTCATCCAAATTAAGTTATGTAAACTTTCGTTGGCATTTTCAATCAGGCAGTTTATGCAGTGCTTTAAAAGATTGTCAGCAGCAAGACGCTGGTATACTGGCAGCAGCTTCTCTAAATACATTTCTTTTAAGGGTGTCCCTACGTGTTTTTTATGAGGACATGGTTTCTGTCCTTTAGCTATTGCTGAGTGGTAGAAACACCAGTAATTTGCACCCTTGGGACATTTAAAATGTTGCGGTTTATCATCAGTTGATATGCTGTGGTATAACGTTGCATAAATTGCAGTTTTCATTGCAGAAATAACACCTTTATTGCATAAAATTGCTTTTTGATAGTAGGTTTTTAGTTTTTGGATAGTAGAGGCTTTAACAGATCCACGGCTTTTGCCACCTAACGTAATACCTCGTGCTTTATTAGTGTTTACCACATTACGAAGAGCTGTACCTAATCTCTTCGCTACATGATTCACACACTCTTCTTTTTCAATTATTATATTGGTTCCATACACATTTTTCTCTGAGATATAATTATAGGTCTTTGAATCACCATCTGAGAGAATCGTTGTGTAACAGAATCCAATTTTTTCTGATCGCTGCCAAAGTTTCAGAGCAGCTTCCATCTCCATTGAATTTGAAGAGTATAATGGGTGTTTAATTGTTTTGGAGAATACCGCAATAACTATAATTGTTTAGTCGTGTACTTAAAATGGTTATGGTCAAGGTAGTTAATTTTGGGTGTGTGGCCAATACAGAACTCATTCAAATACTACCTGATTGCTTGACCAATTAATCTCATATTTTTGACCAATTAATCTCATATTTTTGATTGCGTTGTGTTTTAAAATAATCTAAATCATCTGATTGAAGTTATAATGGATAGATTTATTAAAGCAAAACACATAATTAATTCATAACAATACATATCACATTTGCTATATTGAATACCTTATTTAGTCCTTATACTTTTAAATATACATTGAATTTCATTTTCCTCAATTAAATATGGGTAACTTATTCATCATCAATGCTTTTATCAATGAGGTATTATACTAAATACATCTTGTTGATCCTAACACGTGTTGTAAGTCCGTTCCCCTGTTGTTGATCCTAATGTGTGATATGTTTTCGAAAACACCCTATAGTTACGTTTTAAAAATAGTCTCATCTCTTTTCGCTCACCTGCCGCTAAATGATTTAAATCGAAATCTTTTTCATCAAATTCCTTTTCGCGTAACTCTCTCATTTCCTCCCTTACCTTGACATTATTAACATATTCTTTTTCTATGGATATCTGCTGTGTTTCCTCCTGAATATGAATTATCTCGCCTATTTTCTGTCCCTTATTATAATGGATAGTTTCCTCCGTTGAGTTAACACAAATTGTTTTTAATCTCATTATTTTGTACGATATGTAATGTATTTTCATCATGCGCCTTTATATTTGCAAATTTCTGGAATATGACTGTCTTTTCTTGTGGACAAATTTTATTAATCCGCAGATTTACTACCCTAGCTTCTCCCGGCTTTAATATTAATTTCGAGATCGTTTTTGCTACCATTTCATCTGGGTTCTTTATGTAGTTCACTGTATTTTCCTGTCCTTCGTCTACCACTGGTATTTGATTTCTTCGCTCATCTTCCCTGGGCAATAATTTAATTCTCTTACCTTCCCATAGTATCTTATTCTCTGCTGCATTTAGTATCATCCTATTTTTGACTAAAAAATCTATCCCTAGTATCATTTTAAATGTTGTGTTCGCCATCGCACTTGAAATAAATACCGCGTGTTTAAATTTGTGTTCACCTATTTGTAATGTCAAGTGGACACATTTCGTGTCCACTTGACTAGTCAATTTCGTGTTCTGATACTGATAGTATTTTCATTTGGCGTGATATGTAATTAACTTTCTGTGTTTGCTTTATTTTCTCAAAAAATACAGAATTTAACATCGATATCGCGGCCCCAGAATCGACCAAGGCTATTGTCTCATGTTTTTGAAAATTTACTTTAATTGTCGGCAGCGCATTTATGTTTCTTATGTCTCCTGCCATTATTCTAATTTCTGCGCTGCTGTCTGGTTTCATTACTGGTCGCCTTCTTTCGTTTCTATATTTACTACCATACCTGCGTATATCCTGTTTTCGGTTCGCCCTATTACTCTTTTGTTTCCTATTCGCTTTATTATCACTTGTATTGTCCGTTCTATATCTATATGTATGATTCGTTACCTGATGACGATTTTTTTTGTTGTATCATATGCCCTACTCCTTTGTTTATTATTCGGGAACCTCATCTTACGGGCTTTATACTTTATTCTTTCGCGTCGCGGAAGTTCCCCTTTTAGTTTAACCGCCTTTGATTATAGTTATTCCTGTCATCGAAATTATTTCTCGTTCTAAAATTGCCTCGTCCCCTCATATTGTTGTTGAAATTTCGCCCGTTAAAATTTCCTCTCTCCGAACGTGATCTATATTGATCGTTCCTATCCCTCATGTTTCTTTCTCGATGATTCTGTGCTCTAAAACTATTTTCTCTATACTCATTGTGAATTGCCCTATTCTCATCCGTGATTACTCGTGATTCCCTGTTATCTTTGAACCGCCTGAAGATAAAACAATCTCCTATCTCATGGCCGGTTCTCTCACAGGCGATACAAAGTCTATTATCTTCCGTTCTATTACCTACTTGGCTTTCTAATGTCCTAATCCTTTCTCTTAATCTCGCGTTTTCCGCACTTTCTTCACTAATCGACAGTTTATTAATTGTTAATTCTATGTCTTTATACTCTGCTTGTAATAAACAGTATCTCTTTCGCGCGTTGTACTGCTCGTCTAAAGTCTTGTATGTTCTCTTTTACGAGTTCTTTTTTATATCCCCCCTTATTGTCTGCAAAAACTTGGATAACATCAGTTTATTCATTATTTCATTTTCTCGGTGTTCAATGCCCATAAACTCAATGGCAAGATGCTCCACCTCCAAAGCAAGCTCAGAAAGTCTTTTCGGCCGTATGCATAATATTATGGAATGCTTGTTGCTTTTGCAACATTGAACTGGTAACTTTAAATCTATCATTCATGATCCTTTCCATGTCTCGGGTATTCTCCGTATCTCTTAACACTCTACATTTTGTTAAATATTCGTATGCCTTCCCCTTAAATTTTGTTTTTAATAGCATTGCTAATTGTGCCTCTGACCATTTCGCCAACCTAGCCACCGTCCGCGCTTGTGCAAACATATGCTCTAAATTCTCGTTTTCCGCTCCCTGTATTTCGGGTAGCAATGAAATCATTGAAACCTTCTCAATTCGCTCGTTCTGTTGAACCGGTATTTCTACTCCTCTTTCTAATACAGCCTCCCTTTCTTCCCTATTTTGTCTACGCCTAGCCATTTTTGATTTCACAATTTCCCTTTATATTCTACTTTATTCTTATTCGGTTACCTTATCGTTGCAATGTTAATCTGAACGATTTACTTGCATCTATCCTACTATTTTAACACTTTGATATCAATACTTATCACATTCACTTAATACAACATATATATAACACTCCTCAATATTTATCATACTCAATCCCCCAAAATGCACATATATATTCACAATTACTTATTACTTCTTTAAATTCTCATTACTAATTATCCACAAATCAACTATCAATATCCACATATATATAACACTCCTCAATATTTATCATATTCAATCACAACAATTACTTATTACTTATTTAAATTCTCATTACTAATTATCCACATATATTTACATCACACTTTTTTTTGTTCATTGGCACTTTCCCTATACTCTTGACTTAACACAACATTCTACACTTTGCATTAAATAAATGTTTCAATACTTCCGTCCATTCTTTCAATCAGATAATCTTCGTCTTTTAAGTCACGGTACCAACTATAATGGGTGTTAATTGTTTTGGAGAATACCGCAATAACTATAATTGTTTAGTCGTGTACTTAAAATGGTTATGGTCAAGGTAGTTAATTTTGGGTGTGTGGCCAATACAGAACTCATTCAAATACTACCTGATTGCTTGACCAATTAATCTCATATTTTTGATTGCGTTGTGTTTTAAAATAATCTAAATCATCTGATTGAACTTATAATGGATAGATTTATTAAAGCAAAACACATAATTAATTCATAACAATACACATCACATTTGCTATATTGAATACCTTATTTAGTCCTTATACTTTTAAATATACATTGAATTTCATTTTCCTCAATTAAATATGGGTAACTTATTCATCATCAATGCTTTTATCAATGAGGTATTATACTAAATACATATTTTTATAATTCGACTTAGCACTAGTCATTTTTTAACTCTGGTAATATTTAATTAACTATGGATGAGAGGTAATCAGGCAAACACTGAATTGTGGGATCAATAATGAACTGCCACACGTACCTTCACTGACGTTATTTTTCAGTTGTAAATAGTGGCACGCGTCTTGAATCACGTCGTACATCAATCGGCTAAGGTTCAGGCTGGGTGGTCGGCGGACTGCTGCTATCGGGGCCGGCATTCATAAGGTCCCTTGGGAGATGGTTCTCATTCTATGGCGTACGGTTAATTGTCGGGACTCGCATCCTTCCACGATCAATCTATCATCCGTCTGAGCAGGGCTATCATCAAGTCTCTGGATGCTCAGTTCATCTTTTCTAGCCAAAAACTTCTTCCCTAATCTTTATCTTGCTTCTTTTTATATCTTTTCCTTCCGTAACTAAACTCCTCCTATTTTCTTTCGATTGGACCATTATTTCTTCTGGAAGCTTCTATCTCGCCCTGCTGTAGGCGTGTCTCATCATCTCATTATCACTACTTTTCTCGGGACTACATTTGATCTTTTCCGCTGTCATCTGCTTAAGAGTTCGTATTATTTCGGCTATATCATCGTTATCTTCCTTGCCCCTTTTGTTCATTTGTTACATACATTCGCACATCTTCCTTTGATGTTTGTTAAACCGTGCCCCTCCATCATTATTCACCCACATCTGTAATGTGTGTGATCTCCTCGTGATGTGTGTTCCATCCTGTAATTGGTTTCAACCGCCTGCTTCTTTTGAACTTGTTTTTTCTTCGATTATCCATTTCCTGTTTTCATCAATATCCTGTCTTAACCTCTTTTACGGTCTATTCTTTCTCCCCTGTTCGTTTCATCTTCGGTCATCCTTTAAAGGTTTGTTTATTATTCCATACAATGTCACTCTTTAACCGTGACAAAGAGCCATAATGATTTTTTAAGCAATCACCTTTATGACCCTCCATAAATACAAAAAACTCGGGTGAAGTTTCACCTAAATCCCGTTTTGCATTATCACACACATGACAGAATTTTCAAACGACTTCAAAATCCAAATCATAACCTGACAAGACGTCGATAACACATCCAACTGCATAAGAGGAATTGGGGCCACGCGTGTGCCATGTCCCGTCAAAACTTACTGCAACGTTGATAATTGGACTTTCTGGAGAAACGAAGTTATTCGTAGTATCAACATCGCTGTATGCTTTTCTCACATTAGACCTAACTAGATCAAACATTTCATTGCTGTAGCTCCTAAAGTCTCTGTGAAATTTTTTCATATAAATGTGGAAGGTTTTATCTGACATGACAGACATATTCATGAACATTCCAAACTGTTCAACTGCTGATTATCCACGCCCACTTTGCAAGAATGCTTCAGTCACTTTATAATTTACATCATATCCTTCACCATCAGATGTAGGACCTGATGAGTTTTCGGAGCCCTTTGATTCATTGCAGTGGTCACAAAACAATTCCAGATTTTGAGAAAATCCATTTTTATTTTTCATAATAAGTCTTATGCCCTTTGACTGACAGTCTGCACAAACAGTAAATGTGAACAATTTACAAATTGAAGCAATATCTACAATCATTTATTGAGATGTAGAATTGCAGTCAAAGTTTCTTTTTGCATTTCAATACACATATTTTCACTTTCAGAAACAATATTTTGCTATCTTTTAGTCTGCGATATTTTAATTTGGGAAGGATATATGTGCATACTGGCACGGCACGCAGGAGGTGTCACAGCTGCAACCCTTTTCTGGAATTCGCATCAAGAGCAGTGGTTCTTATATGGAGACAAAAATGTGTTTTTCGCGTATCTTTTGCAGTATAGATGGGGAACGTATCTTTATTTAGATATCGAACCCTTGCATAGGGGAACGTCCCCTTATGACGTTTGTATTAAAAAGGAAATACAACAGATTTTATAAAAGCGTTACGACACAGGCCACTTCCAGTTATTTAACGACTTTATTATGATACTCCTGAATGCTCCATCCTCGTTGAGGCTTTCATTGACACCTGGGTAGTATTCATTTTCGTACTTACAACTGCAAATGAATCAGTCTGTTTGTTGATAGGTGTAAGCTGGAATTTTGATAGTACCAGTTCATTCGGTGTAGATGTTATCATGTCCTCACAATGTAGCTTCACTGCAGAGGACGTAAATAGCGTTAAACCGAGCCTGGCTAATCTCTAGCCAAAACATCCACATAAATTATCCGAGAGCAGACCGACTTCGGGTAAATAAAATACTCTTTATTGAATTATACATTAACATATATGTACAAAATATGCACAATACTGCCCTTGCAGTAGAGAAGTGGCTCACCGCCAAAGTTACAATTGCATGGGGACGCAGCCCAGTGCACGCGTCTGATCCCAAGCCTGTCGGCCAAAAAAAACCCTCAGGGGGTTTACCTTCTTTAGGTAAACACGGGTGTCGCAATCCCGAGGTACCCCAGCGAACTATCTCTCATTTCTTTTTTCCTCTCCTCTCTTCCTTTACTTTTTTCTTTTTTTCTCCCTCGGTGTGGTTTCTCTTCGGAGGCGAGGGCACCCCTTTAGTAGCTGTTGCCGTTCTGTCGCCTCTTGCTACTGTTGGGGTCTTTATCACCCACGTGTTGGCCGTGCGTGGAGACCCGTGTCCCCGGAAAAGGGAATCCTGGTAGTTGAGGGTCAGTTTTGGTTGCCCAACACACTGCTTCGGCCCCCGTTTCGGGTAAACGGGAGGTACATAGTGGTTCCCTATAGTATCAATCGGCTGGTCGGTGACTTTTGTCTTCGGCTAGGAACCAAGCAATCGTTCCGATTTCTGGACATCTCGTTAAGGGTGGAGGTCGTTTCAGGGTCGTTTCGTTCGTGTATAGTTCTCGGTTAGCACTGGTGCACGTATGTTCATCCCCTTGTTGGGCTCCATGGTGGGTGGTGCGGCCGGGAACTGAATTTTAAGCCCCCTTTATATGGATATCTCTTCTCAAAATCCCACGGTGAGGGATAAGTCACCGCAACAAAATGTCAATTGTCTTAAACAAGCCAGATTTTTTATTATAAAACGCAGCAACGGTACATTTTCTGATGTTTCTCCCTTTTTAATACTAAAGACTCTTATGGCAACTACCGGAGAAGTAAAATCTATTAAAAAGTTACGTTCTGGTGACCTTCTCGTTGAACTGTCTTCCAGTCAACAAGCAACACAGTTATCTAAAATTTCCACCTTTGGTCAGTATCCGGTCACTATATCTGCACATGTGTACCTGAACTCGTCTCGCGGTGTTGTTTCGGATTCCGACTTTCTGCATACGCCAGAAAATGAGATTTTGGAGAACCTGCGTGACCAACATGTGTCTGCGGTGCGTCGAATTACTATTCGGCGAGGTGAGAAGATGCTTCCCACGAAGCACCTCATTTTAACGTTCGACACCAAACCTTCCGTCTCATATAAATATGGCCTACGTTAGGAACCCCGTGCGCCCATACATTCCAAACCCATTGAGGTGTTTTCAATGCCAACGTTTCGGGCATTCTAAAATGTCCTGTCGTGGTACCATTACCTGCGCCCGTTGCGCAGATGCTGGCCACGCCAGTGATAACTGTACTGGTACACCCAAATGCGTAAACTGTAACGGCGACCATGTCTCCTACTCTCGGTCATGTCCGAAGTGGCTTATAGAGAAAGAGGTACAAACAATAAAAGTCGTGCAAAATATTTCATATACTGAAGCAAGAAAAGTAATAGATTCAAGAACTCCAAGACTTGGCTTATCCTATGCTTCGGCAACCTCCGCTGCTGCTGCTAAAAAAGTAATGAAATCTACATGCACGCAGACGGAACCTGTTGTTTTCTCGCCTGTTAGATTGGGAAAAAAGAATTCCAATTCACCCAATCCTTCAAGTATCACTTCTGTTTCTGCACATGGCAGAAAAGTAAAACAATCTTCGCCACCTCCAGCTGATGAACATACTCAATCCAGGAAACCAAATCAAAGGACACAACAAAAAACAGACACACCCCAGCAGGCTACTTCATCTAAAAACAATAAACCCAAAACTGTCCAAACTCCCGCCGATCAAAATGTTATTACTTCCAATTCGTCATGTTCTTATCACATAGATATGAACTCCCCAATCCCTAAAAACCAAAATAGGAAAAAAGTAGCTGTTCCTAGAAAGTGCATTGGCCTTTCTAGGAAAGCGAAAGATCCAAGCTACATACTGAAAAATAACCAATACGTCCGCAGGCTCGCAGACAATGCCGATTTAAAACTGTATGTATCCGACGACGAAGAAAATGATGTTTCTGAATACTACGCGGACAATGCCGATTTAAAATTGTATGTATCCGAGGACGAGGAAAATGATATTGATTTTGAGGAGGCCTAAGTCCTCTTTTTTTTTTTGCTTTTTTTTTTTTTTTTTTACTTGCTCTTACCATGTTTACACAGTTTTATTTTATAACATTTTTTTATATTACTATTTCTATTGCTTGTATTATAAAACGTTTTTTAATGTTTTATATGACCGCTTTTTATCACCTGCTACATACCTATCATTAACATCTGGTAATTTTGAATGATTTTATCACCGTCTCCATTTCACTGTTTGTAAGCTTCTTTTGTCTTTTATCTCTTTTTACCACTGTTGCTTGTTCATGTTTTCATCCCTTTTTTATGTCGTGTTTTTTAACAATTATGTATCATTATCTGTAATACATCATCGTCTGTATCATCTTTATGTATCATTTCTTTTTTATAAATCATATTTTTAGCATGTTTACTCTGTACTATGGTTTTAAATAGCTGACCTATGTTTTTCCGGTTTCACCAGGTGTTTGGCGCAGCATGTCCTCTCTGGACCTTGCGCCATTAAACCCCATCCAACCATCCGGCCAAAAAAACTTCTCTCTCGGAAGACAACGTCTGCCTCTCAGAACAACCGCTGTCCAGCGTCGTCGGCAAAGTCTGTTCTAGACAAAAGGCTACCGCCTTTTTATCATCTCCTCCCCGGTTCATTCTCGAACAACCGGGAATATTCCAGAGACGATTACCAGACATCATTTCCAGGTCTTGTCCGCCACTTCTGCACGAGCCATCCGCTGTCATTTATCACCTGGTCGACACTCAAGACCAAACTCCCATTGTCAGATGGGACCGTCTGGAATAGAAAAACATCATTATCCCTTTCTTTTGAGTTCCTCCGCCGCCAGGAAAATTTATCCGGATGCCCCGCACACATCTGAAATTCTTTCAAACAGTTCTCAAAAGAACACACGTGGGTCCACTGCTTGCGTAAAAAGGGGGTTGCCGACGCCCCAATGTATTCATCTCTTCCATCTTCTTTTTTCTGTATGTTTCCCAGTCGTCATTATCTTTACTACTGTCATCCAGAATAGGTTCAACACGGTCAAAGGATTCCTCATCGCTACTATCATGACGACGCGATTTACGGCTCTCCCTTTCTTAGATGATATGCCACTTTTAGATGTTCTACTTATGCCAGGCTGTGGTCGATCTTTTTCTATTAATCCGGTTACATTTCCCCTCAGGGGGTTTACCTTCTTTAGGTAAACACGGGTGTCGCAATCCCGAGGTACCCCAGCGAACTTTCCCTCCTTTCCCTTTTCTTCTCCTCTCTTCCTTCTACTTTTTCCTTTTTTTCTCCCTCGTTGCGGTTACCTCTTCGGAGGTGAGGGCTCCTCATCAGAAGCTGTAGCCATTCTGTGCTTCTAGCTTCTAATGGCGATCAACTGCCCACGTGTTCGCCGTGCGTGGAGACCCGTGTCCCAGGAAATGGGGATCCTGGTAGTTGAGGGGTTTTATTCTTCGCCATAATGTGGGCTTTAGTAAGATAACACTCCAACACACTACTTTGGCCCTTGCTTCAGGTAAACGGGAGGTGCACATTGGTCCCGTGTGTACCAATCGGCTGGTCGGTTAGACATTGTTCACTGGCTCAGGGCTAAGCAACCGGTCATTGGCCGCGCGCGTATAGTTCCCGGTTAGCACTGGCGCAGTAACCGGCGTCCCCTTGTTGGGCTCCATGGTGGGTGGTGCCGCCGGGGACCGAACATACGGCCCATTTTTATGGATAACTCAACCAAAGCAACTACTAATCAACGTACATCATCTAGATCATATAACATCAATCAAACTTCTCGCTTCTTTATAGTTAAGCGTACGGAAGGCAACTTCACCACTGTTTCACCTTTCCTCATTCAAAAATGTATAAATTCTGTTATAGGCGATGTGAAATCAATAAAGAAACTCCGTTCTGGTGACCTCCTTGTTGAAGTATTGACAGCAGTACAAGCTGCGCAGTTGTCTAAGATAAATATGTTTGGCAATATTGCTGTGTCCGTGGCTCCTCATGGATATTTGAACTCTTCGAGAGGAGTAATATCGGAGGTCGATCTCCTCCATACCCCCGAAGAGGAAATCCTGGAGCATCTACACGACCAACATGTGTCTGGTGTTCGTCGTATTAATATCCGTCGAGATGGGAAAGTGCTTCCAACGAAGCATCTCATCTTGACTTTCGACACACCTAAATTACCATCATTTCTTATTGCTGGGTACCTTCGGTGTCCCATCAGGCCCTACGTTCAGAACCCTCTCCGTTGCTTTCAGTGTCAACGTTTCGGACACTCGAAAGCATCGTGTCGTGGTTCCGTGGTCTGTGCCCAATGTGCCCAGCCTGACCATGCATCTGAGACCTGCACAAAGCCAGCTAAATGCGTCAACTGCCAAGGAGATCACACATCATACTCACGCTCCTGTCCAAAATGGATAGTTGAGAAAGAGATTCAGACCGTAAGAGCCAACAATAGTCTGTCATACTTAGAAGCGCGCAAACAGGTCGAGGCTAGAAGCCCTAGAGTTGGTGTTTCATACGCCTCTGTTGCCGCTTCCAAGAGAGTTATGTGTAACTCATCAACCCAAACGGAGCCTATTCTTAACACCAATAAATCAAACAATAGTAAAACTCAAACAACCGCACCTTCAAAATCTAACTCACAACCTAATAAAACATCCCGTTCTTCCATCTCAAAACCTTCTACACCAAAACCACCTATACATAAAAAGTTAAAAAGTGCTGAAGTTGCTAAGCGAGTGAGTCATTCACGTAAGTTGAAAGACCCTCGCAATGTGGCGCGTATGGAGGAGGATTCCCTCCAAATTTGCGCGTCCAATTCGGATCTTTCTGATCCTGATGCTGGGGTGTCTATGGACACCTCAACTCTTCCAGCTCGTGCTCCATCTCCCTCTTCCTCTTGATGACGAGTTTAATTTCCTGGAACTGTCGCGGTTTCCGTAATAAACTATCTGATCTGAAGTCTTTGATCACAGATTACCATCCGGCCTGTGTCGCACTTCAGGAAACTTTCCTGAAGTCAGCGGACACGGCCAAATTACGTCGTTATAGTATTATTCGGAAGGACAATGTTTCGGGTGTGCGAGCGTCTGGAGGTGTTGCTCTCCTGACCTCTCACAGCTATCCCTACTCTGTCCTACCGTTAAATACTCCACTTCAAGCGGTTGCAGTGCGTGTGCAGATGCGGATATTAATTTCCGTGTGTGTAATATATCTGCCACCTAACGACGTTTTTGATCAAAGAACTCGACGACTTGGTGACTCAGCTTCCGGAACCTTTTGTTATACTTGGAGACTTTAATGCTCATAATGTTTTGTGGGGGAGTAGCTGTAACACCGCTCGAGGAAGGCAAGTGGAGCAGTTGCTAACTGACCACAATCTTTGCCTCCTCAATAATGGTGATCCTACTCACTTCCACGAGCCATCTCGGACCTTTCACATCATTGATCTCGCCATCTGTTCACCGTCAATCTTTCCATCTTGCAACTTTTGGGTCGGGACAGATCTTCGCGGAAGTGACCATTTTCCTGTGTTTGTGTCACTGTCCGGCACTGGATCCGTTGTCTGTCGCCCTGCGCGATTCAAATATGAGTCTGCGAACTGGTCGCGATTTACAGACATTGCAACCATTACCCAGGCTATGGTCGACGGTGATATCGATGATGCGGTTCGTCTTGTCTCCAACGTTATAATAGAAGCTGCCGATGCAGCCATTCCCAAGAGCTCACCTAATGGTCGAAGAAACTGGAAACCGTGGTGGAACCTTGAGTGTTCTGCAGCATTGAAAGTACAACGTAAAATGTGGGGGATATTTCGCCGATATCCCACCACTTCAAATTTCGTTGCTTTCAAGCAAGCAAGGGCTAACGCTCGTAGAGTGCGTCGACGTTGCCAGAGAGAGTCCTGGAAAAAGTACGTTTCGGAATTGACACCATCCACCCCCAGTAAACAGCTTTGGACGAAAGTAAAGAAATGCATAGGATTATATCCAGACCAGCCAATACCGTGCATTGTTCAAAATGGCGTTACACTTTCTACGTTAGAGGAAATAAGTAACGCCATTGGCAGCGCCTTCAGTTCAGTGTCGAGTGCGTCGTCGTATCCGACCACTTTCATGCGACACAAACTGCGTGCCGAGTCAAGACCTTTGCGTTTCGATACTCAGTCCGATCTGGCCTACAACTGCCACTTTACGGAGAACGAGTTGGAGAATTGCCTTCGGCAGACTCGGATGACTTCCCCGGGTCCCGATGGCATTAGTTATGCTATGTTACAGCATCTCTCTCGCAGCTCGCTCCGTAATTTGCTGTATCTATTTAATAGAATCTGGGAGGAACATGCTTTTCCATCCTCTTGGTGTAGGGCAATAGTAGGGCAATCTTATCTGAACTGCTGGGGGAGCCCCCCCATCCTGCTCTGTTTGCCTTCTTATTTTTTACTGGTTTTATACAAAGTCTGTTCTTTAGCAATTGATTTTATCGTTAAACATTTATTGCATTTTACAAATTTTTTTTATAATCTTTTTAGCAATTTTATGTATCATTGTTTTTACCACCTTATATATCAACGTTTTTTATGAATTTTACTTATCATCTTTCTATATTATACCTTGTATATATCATCATTCTAACATGTTTATACATAATTTTTATCATCCGTTTTATTCAGTTCTTCACGGTTACTCGTTTTTATATTTAATAGTGTTGGTTATAAACCTGTTTTTTCACTGTTGGTTCGTGCTTGGCGACTCTTTTTGTACTCTCTTTTGGCTGTAGTCTTGTGTTTGGCGCTTTATATCCTATTTTGGATCCTGCGCCATAAAACCCCAACCAACCAACCAACCAACCGGTTACATTTATCAAAATATTAAATAGAACATCACTCCCGAGAATGCGAAGCGTCGATTTCAATGGTTCAAAGCTCACCGTCATTGGAAAAATGTTCTTTGGAGTGGTGAGATATGAAGGTATTGTCCCCCGGCCTGTTTACGCTGGCATCACCCAAGAAAAAAAACCTAACGGACCCCGGTCCGAACGACGAGGACCAAACAAGAAGACAAAAGATACATTATTTATCGCATATCAAACAAAGACGTGCGCCCACCTGGGGTGCAACAAAAGAAAAAGATGACAATCAACGGCAAGAAAACGGAGTCCCCGGCGAATAAAAGGTTCGTAATTAAACAGACTGTAGTTACGATGAAGGTGAATTAAACGCAAAAAAATGTTAAGATGACAATGTTTATAAAACCAAACGAAAATAATAAGCAATAACTTGGAATTAAACAAAAGCGGCCGAAGTAGAAAAGCAGTCAAAACAAGGAAGGTTGAGCGATCAGTCATTACAGCGGAAAAACGTATAAATTTTCTTAAAAGTAAAGTGAGACAGGAAGGTTAAAATGATCTGAACCGGTATCAAAACGAAATAATGACGTGAAGTGTATGAAACGAAAAATAAGGCATGAAGAAAAAATGAGCCATACAGCTCGAAGCGACCCTCGGAAAACAAAAGAAGGTAAGAAAATTAGAAAGCCTTTACAGCTGAAAATGTACGGGGGCAGTACAAAGAAACTCCAAGAGAACGTAAGAAAAACGTAAGATGAATGTTAAGTCAGGGAACCATGATATGAGCAGGACGGAAATGGGAACGAATAATTTAACGGGAAAAAGTCAATAAATAAACAATTGTTCTTCCAGGATGTTAACATGTTAAATAAGCTTCATTATGTTTTGTCTGGTAACCGGATGAAAAATAAGACGGTAAAGGAGATTATCAGCAATGTTATTAGGGAGATTACTGTCCCGAAAGTCTTTAAAGAATGAACAATTTACAATATAATGAACGGGATCATATGAAAGTCGGAAATTTATTTAGAAATATGTGTTAATATGAGGGAAATTTACCGTGACCGGTTATGGACTGACAAAGAACAGAAGGGCGTCGTGCTCTATTAATAAGATAATTTAGAATACGCGGTGCATATAATTTTATAGGAGGACGCGATTTCTCTTTACATTCATATTTTTATGAATGTTCGTCTAAAAAGTCTCCTCGGAGTCGACGGATAAAAGGAGTTATAGTAATTCTACGAAATCACTTCATCGAGTACGAAGGTCTCGAATGTTTGTCTGGGCTTGGCGGATGGATCCTCGACTGAGTTTCCTATCGACGGGCACCTAAGCGAAAGGCTCGAATTTGCATCCTCGGAAAAGAGTGAACTAGCGATGACGTTCAACGACCCGCCCTAAAGATCCATGGCGCAGTCGTCGGTCGGCTCAGGGCTCATTAGTGATTCCCTAAATGGCGGTTGCCATGTAGGATGATGGTAGTCTCTAGGACCCCAGGTCTCATCATCCGGTAAAGTACTGGAAACGAGACGAGATGAGCTATTGGTTCGACGGGTGGCGAGACGGGGATTGGATCAGGACAAATCGGTGGCGGATTAGAATGAATCGGTGGCGAATCGGGACGAATGTCTGTTGTGTAAGGCATTTCATCTTAACTCTTGCTAACGCCTAACGCGATGTTAGCCAGCACGATATCCATGGCGAATATCGTCTTGTGGACACTCATAAGGTATGTTGTGTCTTCCGGCACCCTGTACAAACTATTGGAGTTCAACAGGAAACTGTCAAATAAATACCTATCTGAAGCCATGAACATCCCCTCATCTGCCGACTCCCTCCTCCGCCGGTATATTAGAAGGGGCACGTTGGTTGTCTGAAAGGCATGTGCCGTCCCCTTACCGACGGTCCTCTGACCGAACGTAAAGTATGCTTTCACGAGATAATTATTTCCGAATCTGAAAAAGGTCCTAACGGCCGCGTTTCCCTCCGCCTGCGGCGGCCTCAAGACGTTTTTGGATACGATGCCACAACACTCTTTCGAGATCAAACTTCTTGTCGTTTAACAGGGTTGCCTCCACGCCGGTCCTCAAGAAATGTTCTTTCAATTTCGCGGTCCAGTTGACAATAACATGCGTATTTTATTTGCTGACAAGTATATTACAGCGATCGTTACTTGAGACTTGATTCTTTCGAAATCCTTTTCACACGTAAAATTGACTACCGCTTTTATACTCTCAGACAATCTGGCAGGGAATAACTCGGACATCTTGACAAGAAAAACTAAATAAATAAGTTAAAAAGTTAAAAATTTTCAAAGCAAAGTTCGTAGTTTTAATAATTGAAGTGTTTTGAAGTATTTTTTTTAAAAGCGAACGTTTTAAAAATTAAACATTTTTATCATTTTGAGAACATAACTTTTTTTTTACAAAAGAAGGAAAAGTTTTTCCCGTTTTAACCCTTTGTGGTGCAGTGGTTTCAGTCCCTTCCGAAGAGGTATCGCTGGAATCGTCGAAGGTACCTTCACGGTAATCCGATACTCGTTCGATAGGGGCACTCCTTTTCAAGTTGGCCAATATCGGCCAATAAAGGTTTTTTTTTGTTACTGTGTTTGGTTTTTTTAAAAAACATATAACATACATTGACATTATATTATTTTTAAATAATTATCTGGTAGAGTTTCAATCGTAGAAATGTAATAAATCATTCCTCACGAGAGAAAAAAACTCTACCGGATGAACCTGCAAAATATAAAATATTATCTTGCACTGAATAAACATATTTTCAACAAAAACTCATGATTCTTGCGACGATTTCATTCTGAAGAATAAAATTCTCGGAGGACATCCACTGGGTCATCCTCATATCTCCACTTGATATTCATTTTGGGTATTAAATAAATGATGTCAGGAAAATCCACAGCATCGATGTACACTTTTCTCATCTGAACGCCCATCGCTTGCGTGCACGAACCACAAATCACGAGGCTACCCATCACCCAAACATCTACCTCAGATGAATTCCGACTTAACTCACCGAGTGCGATATCTACCTGTAAGAAAACAAGCGATTCACTCTGCCACGTGAAATCGCGATGACTTAGAGGGCAAGAGAGAAGCTTTGCGTATAAGTCATTCCCACTGCATAGAAATGCAGCACAATATTTGCAATGAAGTGATACGGGTTTTGTTGGGTGGTTCAACAATTCCGTAATCTCCATGGTGCACGAGAGAGAGAGAGAGAGGAAATAGGAAAAGTTACCCACATGCCGCACTTTGAAACGTTCCACCGTGAATGAAATCGTGAGGGTTACAAAAAAATCTGGCTTTATACATCGCCCCAACCCGAGGAGGGAGTTTCGTGCAGGTTTCTTCTCTCCCACTCCCCCCTGCACCGTGAGGAAAAAATAGGTTGAGGGTGAATCTTTATATTTCCCGCTCCCATCCGCCCCTTACGGCGAGGCGGATGTTTTTGTAAAACGTAACCCGGATGGGGAATGAAAGTCGATTTTTCTTTATCTGGTAAAAACAAACTTGAAGATTGTTGTTTAAAGACATTTCTATCAAACCTGCAATCACCGGACTGGTGTAGTCCATTTTTATTTATTTTTTGAACAATAATTACCGTTACAAAAATGTTTTTAATACAGATAAATAGAATCAAGAAAATATAACAAAATTGTACAATTACACACCATAACATTAACCACTATTAAACTAGGAATCTATTTAGTGTCCCATACATAAATATAATAAAATGCACATTAAAAAATTTTATGAATACAAAATAAGCACGAAAAATGTACGTTTTTAAAATATTTAAAATCAGTTTTCAATAGGAAAAACACATTTATATCAAAAATAATAGTACAGTTGCAAAAAAATTTTTTTATGAATACAAAATAATAAAACCAAGAAAAAGAGACATCATTTCTATACAAAATATATATTTACCGCCATTAAACCACACCCCACACATAAATATGATAATAATGTACGTTTAAAAACTTGTAATAAATTTCATTACGAAAACACTATAAATATATTTACTGCCATTAAAAATGCACGTTTAAAAAATTTAATATTAAAAAGGAAACCGAGCAAAATTCTTTTCTACATACATTTCCGTTTCTTTACGACAATATTCATCGATGTTTTTTTTCTGATTGGTCGCAAAGTGTGCAACTTTCAGTTGTGCACACACTCATGAAAGAATTGGTTTTTTTTTTCCTACCATTTTTACATTTTCTACCTCTTTTGAATCACAGCTATCCACGCGGATTATGCGTCTGAATTGTTCTAAGAGAGACGAGAATGTATGTGGTCGTTTTATGCCGCCGTTGTCGTATGCATATCCTGCGGAAATACACCTTTTTAAATTCAATCCGAGTTTTCAATATCATTGATAATTAGATAATTACCATATGAATAATTTTTTATACCATCACACAGCCCATACTTTTTATCGTAGAATGATGATAAACTGACTTTATTCTGAAGAATTCTAGAAAGTTCGTGTATTTTTAGAAATAGACCGTTGTTGGTGATACATTTTCGATTTATCTAATAGAGTTTTTTTATACATTTCAAAAGTAATATCTTTTAATGTAGATTTTTTAACTCCTTTAGCTCTTCGTTTAGTCTCAGAATCGCAAATATATGAATACAATTTCGGAGATAAACCAAGAAATTGAGAAATCGGGCTCAGATTTTCATGTATCTGAAAACCTAATTTATTTGCATTCCTGTCATCAAACAAAATGTGATCTTTTGGGAAATTACTCAAATCTAAAATTTCAGAAAAAATCTTTTTTAAATCATCGTATACATTGTCTGTTGTTATTTTTAGATAAAGACTATCAGTATCTATATAAATTAAACTGACTTTAGAACCGTAATTTTGTTTAAAATGTCGATAGTACAGAGTGTACATGTGTAATTTGGATAATTCTAAGACGGTGATTCCTACGTAAATGGGTTTGTTTAATACTAGATTTGCCCTCTTCATTTTATATATTGAAAAATTCTCATTCATTATTTCGAAGTGTTCCAACAAGGGATTCAATAAAAATTTTCTGCTCTCTGTTTCATTCAAAGCAGTCTTAACTGTGACGCGTTTTCTTACATTCTGGCAGCACTTTCCATAAAAAGAATTGTTCATCTTTTTGAAAAAAGATTTCTCAAAGTCACTGGTGGCTTCTTTACGTTTCTCGTTATTAAATTCGATGCAACCTTTTAAAAAATCCTTTTGGGTAAACGCCAGTATTCTGTAGATTTTTTTTATTACCATTCCCTCTTCTACATAAAATTTAAAATTTAAATAATGGCTAACGTAGTTTTTTTTTTTCAAAAAAATTAGGTACTAATTTTTTACATGGTAATGTGCTTTCCAAATTAAATTCTTTACAAAGTATCTTCATAAATGGTGACATGTCAAAAGTAATGTTCAAATGTTCGGGAGCGAGTGGTAAATCATCGTGCATTTCGAATAGACTCTCTGGATAATATAAATCCGACTCAATAAAATACCCTCTAGGATCGTCTAGAGACGTTTCCATAATATTAAACTCGTTAATTTCGGATTGCATCAACCATGAAAAGTTATCAATCGGGAGAGGTCGACTCATGACATAGCCGTACAAATTGTTCGCGTCCAAAGCGACGATATAAGAGTTGGGTAATTCTGGGTTATAAGATTCTGGCAATAGAGGATTCTTAGCAGCTACATAACGTTCGCCGAGAAATGTTATCCCACCCCTTAGTTGATTTTCCAATCACACGTAATTATCAACATCAGAAAATAATTCAAGCTCAATTTTGCTCATTTTAAGAACCGCATTCCAACTAAGATGTGTTCCAGTTATAAAATGAATTGGATCTAATTCATAATATTTTGAAGATGCACGTCGGAAAGTCGTAAATACTTCCGCTAGCAAAATCACATCTACATTCTGATAGAGTTCTAAATAATCGGCGAATGTTTCACATTTAAATGTGTTAAACACCAATACCGCGTGGTCATATTCTTCTTGGGAAATTATACTATCAGTGAGCACGTTGTAAAAACCTTCTTTAGACGGCAAAAATTTCTCTTTCAGTATTTCTATGTTCGTTAAATAGGAGTATGGAAACACACCTTTTTTTCTTAACAAGTGTCTGTCGGGGTGATCATCAAAAAAAGCATTAAAAATTTTAAAAGGGTGATTCGAATCATTCAAATTTTGTACAAGTTTTTCTAGAGACGCGTCCAAGAATTTGTATGAATCTAAAAATCGGATATTGTCTAATGTAAACATTGTAAATTTTTCTATAGTTGAGGGAATAATTTCAATGTATCTTGCATATTCCGCAGGCATGTGTTTTAATATTAAATGGCTATCGTAGTTTTTGAAATTATGTATTACCACTGGTACGAAATAGGTAGTTCTATAATTTAAGTTACAGAAAGAATGGGCGTGGTCCCTGAAGACCCCACTAAAATGGCAATGGACTTTTGTTCTGATTTGTGACGGTAAAAAATCCTTCTGATAAATATGGCAACGATCTGGGTTAATATCGATTGTGACTTCTTCATTCATCGGCATAATTTCTTTAATTTTCGATATTATTTTAGTACATATTTTTTTCAAGCTTTTTTAAAAAAAAACAAGCATAACATCCTCGCCGCAATAATATTTATGATACGCTATTTTATCTTCATAATCTGTTACTAAAACAGCAAAACTTAATGGGGTGTGTTTTTCTAATGGAGTCGAAAAGCTGCTAGAGGTGGAAGGTGCGACCGTGCATATTTTTTCTGTCATGCACTCGAAATCCGCATAAATTACATACGGATGGTAACTCATTTTTGCTAAATTTTTGAATTTTAAAATACGATCGGAGGGTACAGAAGTTTTTTGAGGTTTTTTTTTTTGCAGCATAAAATTTCATGCCTTTGCAGACTGGAGGCGCGGGAAAAACCGTTCAGACATGATTTGCAAAAATATTTACAATTTGTTTTGGAACTTAATAATCTTTTAAAATTTGTTATTAGAAAAAAATGTTCTTTGTACAATAATAAATCTACAGTTCGCAGGAATGTTGTTTTTTTTTAAACGTAAATTGGGAAAACCTCGTTTTCTTCGAAACCGTACACACAAATTGATATTTTATTTAATTCTTCATTTTTGGGAATATTTTTCAATGACATGGGAAATTTCAAACCAGTCTTTTTAAACAAGTTTATATATTTTAAATAATGTTGATAACGACGGTTGTTATTGGTTTGGGGGAACAGCTTAGCGGCTATGCTGTATAAGAAACAAAACCCATCCGTGCAAGTAATGTTAAGCAGCGCTTTTTTATTCTTTAACTTTGTCGGTAGCTCAACGGATTTACATCCTCCTTGAGGATCGAATACCGACCGATATGAAGGTCTAAAAAATTTATTTTTTTGATTGTCCATCCGC
Organism: Dolomedes plantarius; assembly: GCA_907164885.2. Classification (NCBI taxonomy): domain Eukaryota; kingdom Metazoa; phylum Arthropoda; class Arachnida; order Araneae; family Dolomedidae; genus Dolomedes; species Dolomedes plantarius. Next base: position 22,275,337 of record OU015499.1, read on the forward strand.
TACCATTTTTTATAAATTGATCAATTAAATCAAATAACTTGTTGAAACAATTTGAAACAGAAGTGTCGATTTGAAACCTGGACAAAATACGTTCACATTTTGAACAGAAGTAAAATGCCTGGGTGATTTCAGATGATTCGCACTCGTTTTTGACAAACAGTATACTAACACAAAGTAATAATCTAATTCGTAACAACAAATTTGTGTCTAAAATGTTTTTTATTTTTGATTTAACTCTAGTGTATACCACATAGGGATCGCGTTCATCTCGAAATGTTGCTCTGTACGTTTGTAAATACCCGCGATGAGCATGTTCTAATAACTGAAACATTATGTTTATTAAACTCAAACTATAGTGATAATTAAAAACTAGATTTTTTTTTTTAAAACCCAAAATAAATAGAAAAAAATATCTGAAATTTCTTTTCAAATTATTTAAACGCACACCCAAAAATGTTTACTTAAAGAATATTAAAAATATATTTTTAAGATGTATATGTAATATTAAAACAATCACACTTAAATCAATCAAAAATTGTTCTTTGAAAATAAACAGTCAACCAGCATTCAGATGGGTTGAAAGAGCTTTCAAACCCTCTCTTAATACCCCGAGCTGGGCCAGAGGTATATTAAACCTATTTCGCACATCCAATCCTTCTTTCTTGTATAGTCCTATGTAGTTGGAGTTACGATAGGATTTTATCTCGATATATATATTTTTTCCAATATATGCAACGAATGGTTTTAGATTGGTCGTTTCTTTGTTTTCACCGGGTGCCAAGTTAAGGGTGCGATCCCTCGATTTTGATGTAGACGGCTCCGATGGTGGGAGTAGAGCTTGGGTTTGCCCTCCCAAATCGTTATCTTCGTCGTCGTCGGATATATTGAGTACGTTTAATTTGACCCTTTTATTAGAATAATGCAGGACTCTGTCTAAATCAAAAAAGGGGAGAGGGAAATTTATAAATATATTTTTTCCTATAACCTAAATAAACAACATTTTTAAATACTTTCTGGCTAATCTGAAATCACACACGCACACGCTATGTACAGAAACTAAATCACCAAATTAAAAAACTATTCACCAAATAAAAAACTAATCACCAAATTATTTAACGTTATTTCTTATACAAAATATAATTATTCCACAAATATCAAAAGTAATCAAAAGAAACTATTTTCTTTACATTATAACACTCACAATTCAAGTAACGAACCTTTTTAACTTGAGATTATACTTTAAACCCCTCAGTAAGAAATATTTAAGAAATAAAAATTAACACAAAATACACAAATGATATTTCATTTTTTTTTTTTTTTAACCGTGCTTCGAAATTATATCCAGTTCCCCCTGTAAGCGAGGGGGACATCGTCGGCGAGCGTCAAAAGACGCAAAATGTCAAAATAATCAATAGAAACTATTCTTCTTTACATATAACACTCAATATAAGATTATATTTTAAACTCCTCACTAAGAAATATTTAAGAAATAAACATTAACACAAAATACACAAATGATATATTTTTTAAACCGTGCTTCGAAATAATATCTAATCCCTCTTGTAATCGGGGGGGGGGGGGGAGTGATGTTTATGGACACGTTGACACGATTTTTTATAGTTTTTGCGTCAATGGATCTTGTCTGCTAAAGGTAATATAGCACAAAATAATCAATAGAAAACTATTCTTCTTTACATATAACACTCAAAAATTCAAATAACATTTATATGATTATATTTTAAACCCCTCACCAAGAAATATTTAAAAATAAAAATTAGCACAAATACACAAATGATATTTCATCTTTTTTTTAACCGTGCTTCGAAATTAATCCCTCTTGTAATCGGGGAATGATGTCTATGGGCACGTTGAACCGATTTTTAATTATTTGTGTCAACGGATCTTGTCTGCTAAAAGCAATATAGCAAACGTTGTGGAATTGACGCGTCTCAATCATGACATTTTTTCCCAAATAAACTTGCACTGGTTGGAAGGCTCTAAAATCCTGCTTCGAGGATTATTCCGGTGCAAGATTTATGCGCACGAGCGGGTTGCTGTCAGGTGAAGAATTGGATCGGGCAGAAGGGGAAGCAAATGCTTCTGAAGAAGGGATGACATCATCCGTCAAGGAAAAAATTGTTCTTTGAAAATAAACAGTCAACCAGCATTCAGATGGGTTGAAAGAGCTTTCAAACCCTCTCTTAATACCCCGAGCTGGGCCAGAGGTATATTAAACCTATTTCGCACATCCAATCCTTCTTTCTTGTATAGTCCTATGTAGTTGGAGTTACGATAGGATTTTATCTCGATATATATATTTTTTCCAATATATGCAACGAATGGTTTTAGATTGGTCGTTTCTTTGTTTTCACCGGGTGCCAAGTTAAGGGTGCGATCCCTCGATTTTGATGTAGACGGCTCCGATGGTGGGAGTAGACTTTGGGTTTGCCCTCCCAAATCGTTATCTTCGTCGTCGTCGGATATATTGAGTACGTTTAATTTGACCCTTTTATTAGAATAATGCAGGACTCTGTCTAAATCAAAAAAGGGGAGAGGGAAATTTATAAATATATTTTTTCCTATAACCTAAATAAACAACATTTTTAAATACTTTCTGGCTAATCTGAAATCACACACGCACACGCTATGTACAGAAACTAAATCACCAAATTAAAAAACTATTCACCAAATAAAAAACTAATCACCAAATTATTTAACGTTATTTCTTATACAAAATATAATTATTCCACAAATATCAAAAGTAATCAAAAGAAACTATTTTCTTTACATTATAACACTCACAATTCAAGTAACGAACCTTTTTAACTTGAGATTATACTTTAAACCCCTCAGTAAGAAATATTTAAGAAATAAACATTAACACAAAATACACAAATGATATTTCATTTTTTTTTTTTTTTTTAACCGTGCTTCGAAATTATATCCAGTTCCCCCTGTAAGCGAGGGGGACATCGTCGGCGAGCGTCAAAAGACGCAAAATGTCAAAATAATCAATAGAAACTATTCTTCTTTACATATAACACTCAATATAAGATTATATTTTAAACTCCTCACTAAGAAATATTTAAGAAATAAACATTAACACAAAATACACAAATGATATTTTTTTTAAACCGTGCTTCGAAATAATATCTAATCCTCTTGTAATCGGGGGGGGGGGGGGAGTGATGTCTACGGACACGTTGACACGATTTTTTATAGTTTTTGCGTCAATGGATCTTGTCTGCTAAAGGTAATATAGCACAAAATAATCATTAGAAAACTATTCTTCTTTACATATAACACTCAAAAATTCAAATAACATTTATATGATTATATTTTAAACCCCTCACCAAGAAATATTTAAAAATAAAAATTAGCACAAATACACAAATGATATTTCATCTTTTTTTTAACCGTGCTTCGAAATTAATCCCTCTTGTAATCGGGGAATGATGTCTATGGGCACGTTGAACCGATTTTTAATTATTTGTGTCAACGGATCTTGTCTGCTAAAAGCAATATAGCAAACGTTGTGGAATTGACGCGTCTCAATCATGACATTTTTTCCCAAATAAACTTGCAGTGGTTGGAAGGCTCTAAAATCCTGCTTCGAGGATTATTCCGGTGCAAGATTTATGCGCACGAGCGGGTTGCTGTCAGGTGAAGAATTGGATCGGGCAGAAGGGGAAGCAAATGCTTCTGAAGAAGGGATGACATCATCCGTCAAGGAAAAAATTGTTCTTTGAAAATAAACAGTCAACCAGCATTCAGATGGGTTGAAAGAGCTTTCAAACCCTCTCTTAATACCCCGAGCTGGGCCAGAGGTATATTAAACCTATTTCGCACATCCAATCCTTCTTTCTTGTATAGTCCTATGTAGTTGGAGTTACGATAGGATTTTATCTCGATATATATATTTTTTCCAATATATGCAACGAATGGTTTTAGATTGGTCGTTTCTTTGTTTTCACCGGGTGCCAAGTTAAGGGTGCGATCCCTCGATTTTGATGTAGACGGCTCCGATGGTGGGAGTAGAGCTTGGGTTTGCCCTCCCAAATCGTTATCTTCGTCGTCGTCGGATATATTGAGTACGTTTTGCATTTCAATAATGCGGGACTCTGTCTAAATCAAAAAAAAGGGGGGAGAGGGAAATTTATAAATATACAACATTTTAAATACTTTCTGGCTATTCTGAAATCACACACACACTATGTACAGAAACTAAATCACCAAATTAAAAAACTATTCACCAAATAAAAAACTAATCACCAAATTATTTAACGTTATTTCTTATACAAAATATAATTATTCCACAAATATCAAAAGTAATCAAAAGAAACTATTTTCTTTACATTATAACACTCACAATTCAAGTAACGAACCTTTTTAACTTGAGATTATACTTTAAACCCCTCAGTAAGAAATATTTAAGAAATAAAAATTAACACAAAATACACAAATGATATTTCATTTTTTTTTTTTTTAAACGTGCTTCGAAATTATATCCAGTTCCCCCTGTAAGCGAGGGGGACATCGTCGGCGAGCGTCAAAAGACGCAAAATGTCAAAATAATCAATAGAAACTATTCTTCTTTACATATAACACTCAATATAAGATTATATTTTAAACTCCTCACTAAGAAATATTTAAGAAATAAACATTAACACAAAATACACAAATGATATTTTTTTTAACCGTGCTTCGAAATAATATCTAATCTCTCTTGTAATCGGGGGGGGGGGGGGAGTGATGTCTATGGACACGTTGACACGATTTTTTATAGTTTTTGCGTCAATGGATCTTGTCTGCTAAAGGTAAAATAGCACAAAATAATCAATAGAAAACTATTCTTCTTTACATATAACACTCAAAAATTCAAATAACATTTATATGATTATATTTTAAACCCCTCACCAAGAAATATTTAAAAATAAAAATTAGCACAAATACACAAATGATATTTCATCTTTTTTTTAACCGTGCTTCGAAATTAATCCCTCTTGTAATCGGGGAATGATGTCTATGGGCACGTTGAACCGATTTTTAATTATTTGTGTCAACGGATCTTGTCTGCTAAAAGTAATATAGCAAACGTTGTGGAATTGACGCGTCTGAATCATGACATTTTTTTTCCCAAATAAACTTGCACTGGATCCGTCTGTCGTCCTGCGAGATTCAAATATGAATTGGCGAATTGGTCGCAATTCACAGACTCTGCAGTCATCACCCAACGTATAGTCGACGGTGACATTGATGATGCGGTTCCTCTTGTCTCCAACGTTATAATAGAAGCTGCCGATGCATCTATTCCCAAGAGCTCACCTAATGGTCAAAGAAACTGGATACCGTGGTGGAACCTTGAGTGTTCTGCAGCATTGAAAGTACAACGTAAAATGTGGGGGATATTTCGCCGATATCCCACCACTCCAAATTTCGTTGCTTTCAAGGAAGCAAGAGCTAACGCTCGTAGAGTGCGTCGACGTTGCCAGAGAGAGTCGTGGAAAAAGTACATTTCAGAATTGACACCATCCACCCCCAGTAAACAGCTTTGGACGAGAGTAAAGAAATGTATAGGATTATATCCAGACCAGCCAATACCGTGCATTGTTCAAAATGGTGTTACACTTTCTACCTTAGAGGAAATAAGTAACGCCATTGGCAGCGCCTTCAGTTCAGTGTCGAGTGCGTCGTCGTATCCGACCACTTTCATGCGACACAAACTGCGTGCCGAGTCAAAACCTTTGCATTTCGAAACTAAGTCCGATCTGGCCTACAACTGCCCCTTTACGGAGAACGAGTTGGAGAATTGCCTTCGGCAGATTCTGATGACTTCCCCGGGTCCCGATGGCATTAGTTATGCTATGTTACAGCATCTCTCTCGCAGCTCGCTCCGTAATTTGCTGTATCTATTTAATAGAATCTGGGAGGAACATGCTTTCCCATCATCTTGGTGTAGGGCAATAGTGATTCCTATTCCCAAACCGGGAAAGGATGCCTCTAGCCCTAACAGTTACCGTCCAATTGCTCTCCCCCTCATTGGGTTTACCTTCTTTAGGTAAACACGGGTGTCGCAATCCCGAGGTACCCCAGCGAACTTTCCCTCCTTTCCCTTTTCTTCTCCTCTCGTCCTTCTACTTTTACCTTTTTTTCTCCCTCGTTGCGGTTACCTCTTCGGAGGTGAGGGCTCCTCATCAGAAGCTGTAAACATTCTGCTGCAACTAGCTTCTAATGGCGATTAACTACCCACGTGTTTGCCGTGCGTGGAGACCCGTGTCCCAGGAAATGGGGATCCTGGTAATTGAGGGGTTTTATTCTTCGCCATAATGTGGGCTTTAGTAAGATAACACTCCAACACACTACTTTGGCCCTTGCTTCAGGTAAACGGGAGGTGCACATTGGTCCCGTGTGTAACAATCGGCTGGTCGGTTAGACATTGTTCACTGGCTCAGGGCTAAGCAACCGGTTATTGGCCGCACGCGTATAGTTCCCGGTTAGCACTGGCGCAGTAACCGGCGTCCCCTTGTTGGGCTCCATGGTGGGTGGTGCCGCCGGGGACCGCACATACGGCCCATTTTTATGGATAACTCAACCAAAGCAAGTAGCAATCATCGTGCACCATCTAGTTTACATACGATAAATCAAACTTCTCGCTTCTTCATAGTTAAGCGAACGGAAGGCAACTTCACCACTGTTTCACCTTTCCTCATTCAAAAATGTATAAATTCTGTTATAGGCGATGTGAAATCAACAAAGAAACTCCGTTCTGGGGACCTCCTTGTTGAAGTATTGACAGCAGTACAAGATGCGCAGTTGTCTAAGATAAATATGTTTGGAAATATTGCTGTGTCCGTGGCTCCTCATGGATATTTGAACTCTTCGAGAGGAGTAATATCGGAGGCCGATCTCCTCCATACCCCCGAAGAGGAAATCCTGGAGCATCTACACGACCAACATGTGTCTGGTGTTCGTCGTATTAATATCCGTCGAGATGGGAAAGTGCTTCCAACGAAGCATCTCATCTTGACTTTCGACACACCTAAATTACCATCATTCCTTATTGCTGGGTACCTTCGGTGTCCCATCAGGCCCTACGTTCAGAACCCTCTCCGTTGCTTTCAGTGTCAACGTTTCGGACACTCGAAAGCATCGTGTCGTGGTTCCGTGGTCTGTGCCCAATGTGCCCAGCCTGACCACACATTTTTCGGCAGAGTTTGTCGCTGTACATGAAGTTCTGAAGTACATCTTCCGGCATATCCATAGGCGTTTTATAGTGCATACAGATTCCATCAGCGTTTTAGAGACTTTGGAGAGTGGTGAAGTGTCACACTCCCATTTCCTTGTATCTCCGGTGTTGGATCTGCATCGTCGCCTCTGTCGTCGTGGCTTCAGTGTCCTTTTCTGCTGGGTGCCTGGTCATGTCGGCATATCGGATAACGAGCAGGCAGATGCTGCGGCTAAAGGTGCTTTGCATCGGCTGAATCAGCATGTGCCTATCAGTGATGTGAAGTCCGCTGTGAAAATGTTAGTTAGGAACGAATGGCAAGTAGATTGGGATCTGCAGGTTACTAATAAGCTGCGACAGGTTAAACCATGTATTGGTGCTTGGCCATCAGCTCAACTGCGTCGTGCAGATGTCATACTTACACGGTTGAGAATCGGGCATTCCCTTTTGACGCATCGACATTTGTTGATCGGTGAGGATACCCCTCTCTGCTTTCTCTCCACTTTCAGTTGCCCCCTCTCCACTTTCAGTTGGACATATTTTGACGTCTTGCCCTTCGCTTCAAGCCCAGTATAATAGCTTTCTTGGCTTCAGTTTACCTATCTTATCTGAACTGTTGGGGGAGCCCCCCATCCTGCTTTGTTTTCCTTCTTATTTTTTACTGGTTTTATACACAGTCTGTGCTTTAGCCATTGATTTTATAGTTAAACTTTTATTGCGTTTTACAAATATATCTTTTTTTATAATCTTTTTATCAATTTTATCTATCATTGAGTTGCCCACAGTCATAGCCGCGCCATCGCTTGGGTCAAATGACGCCGGAGAGAGGTCAGGCAGTGATTTGGATTTAGTGAGTGGCGTACCGGTTAATAGTTCATCAACCCGAGCATGGGCAGGTGATGGTGATCCCACGGGGGCACTTCCCGTTGGAATACCCTGATTGCTGTCGGGAGTTCCAGTAGGACTGGAGCGGGTGCTCACATGGCTATTGGTGGGAGAGCCTGGTATCATTGGGTCCCTTTCCGTTGGAGTTGGCGACGGTGGGCTGAGGGAGATTGGCCCAGGGGAGTCAAGTCCAGGACGAAGCCCAGGCCCACCTAGCATTTCAAGCCGGGCAAGTTCGCTAGCGCTTATGGAGTTTCCTACATCAGAAGGGCTGTTCACGCTTTCAGATTCCCTGACACTCGGTTGATGAGGATTGCAGAGGGAATCATTATTCACATTCACGGGTGGTGGCTGACAGCTACTGCTTGGTGTAGGAGATTTGTCACTATGTGTGGAGCCTCCATTGCTCTTAACTTGAGAGTTAGGCTGAACGCCGTTCCCTACCCTGTCTTCCCGTGAGCGGGTCGCAGGGCCTTTCGGGTGCTCCGCTTCGATGTGTATCTGCAATGTCTTTGCGAGCGGGGCGGTAAAGAAGCAGGTTTCACATTCGAAGGCGCAGTTCTTGGCTTCGATCTCGGAGATATGGTAAAATTGGATGCCGGACAGGTAGGGGTCATGAGATATGCGTTGGTTACATGATACCCCGCAGTACCTGCACCACCTTTGGAGCTTAAGTCCATTCAGTTTGTGGACAAACTTCAGATGGTTCATCAGGTTGTCCTTGGCCTTTTTGTATTGGCGCTGGGGGAAGACCTTTAAACACCCCTTTTCCGTGCACCTCATCATTGTCCACCGGGTTAAGAATAGGTGGACTTCCGTTCCCTTCCGATGATTGACTTTCTTTCCAGTGGGAGACGGCCTTTTTCCAGGTGGCGACAGCTCATCCTCAGAGGAGTCCGTCTGCGTCCCAGCATCACACCTGGGCGGACTACCAGCAGGGCAGAGAGTCCCATATCCGATGCCAACCTTCGGCGGTGTCGAGCATGAAATGGGCTCGTTTCCTTGGGCCGCACAGATTCCCCGAGTAACTGATACTGGTTTGGCTCCCAGAATTGGCTGCGAACAGGAGAAGGGGTGTTGATATTCCCTCTGATCAATTTTCATTGGAGATGGTGGCCAGTTAGGGATGTTCTGCGGAATGATCCGTGAACACGAAGGTGTGGCCTCTCCGGTGGCCCCTGTGAGGGCAGGAACAACCTGTTTCTTTTGAATGGCGCCCCTCGTCCGGCCAGTGACTGGAGAGATGAGCGTGAGGGTGCCTTGGGGCCTCGGCTTAAAGCCAGCAGTCTTCCCTTTGGTTTCCTGGTTGGGACGGGGCGTGGTGACCGCATCCGGATAGGATGAGGATCGTTTAAAGTCAGTTTCGGCAACCGGTGTCCCCGCCCCCATTGAGGGCGTGGTTTCTTTGGAGGTTGAGCCCTTGTAGGCTGTCACGGGTGGCGACATTGTGTCTACAAGAGAGGTTAAGCATCACCTCAGGAAAACACTTCGCAGAAATAAACCTGGTTGAATGAATGGTGAAGTGTGGAGGTGATATAACACTTTTGCACTGTGTTCAGCACACAAAACGAAAGCAATAAAAAATTTCTTGTAATTATCACTTTTCACAATTTCGCTAAAAAATTTCTGGTATTTATCACTTTTCACAATTTTGCCAAATTTACTGCTGGGAATCCACACGCTAGTTCAGTTCTAAATCAAAATTTCACAAATACAGTCTCGATTCACAGTTGCGTAAAATTAACACAGAATCTGCAGAAAAAAGCACTCGTCACGGTATTTATAGTAATAGGCACTTGTCTCAAGTTGGCTCCACCTACCAAGAGTGGGCGGGGCTTCTGGTAAGTAGACTTTGAAGATTAAGTACAAGTAGGCAGAAAATAGTCCTCTTTACTCGTAGAGCCACAAAAAGTTCTTGATAAGGCAGGAATACACAAGAGTTCTCTTTAAGGGGCACACGGTCACTCGCAACGGGCGGAGTTCCAGAGAAGGCCTGAATCGTAGAACAGTTCTGGTCGTTTTCACACAAAGTTGGAATTTTGAGGCAAAATTGGCCTCAAAAATATTTAAAGCATCAAAAAAGGATACAGGGAAAATTCCTTTTCGCTCGCCGAGTGCTTGTCAAGGCTAGGTGAGTTAACACCGCAAGGTTTCTGCCTAGTCCGACAGGTGGCGTACCGATCGGGGAGAGCAAAAAGCACGATTGGTGCCGAAGGAGAGAGAAAACTCACCGGAAAATTTTCCAAGGTGAGAACAGAACTAGCGGCTGGTCAACTCGACCTAATGGCTAGAACATGCGCTAGTTGGCTGCGACACGGAAGGCCTAACGCGTTGAGTCGTCTAGGGGGTATGGCCTGGATTTCCGAGAACCGCCAGCCCTAGATTCCTCGAAGAAATGCTTCCGTGTCAAAGGAGGGAACGAGTCCCACTCACTGGCACCAAGAAACAGTAAGTCAAGCCAACTAGCACTACACTTTGATCTTAGCCAAAAGGCCGAGAAGCGATCACCTTATTTTTATCACTTTACATATCATTCTATATTACCTTGTATATATCATCATTCTAACATGTTTATACATAATTTTTATCATCCCTTTTATTCAGTTTCTCACGGTTACTCGTTTTTATATTTATTAGTGTTGGTTATAAATCTGTTATTTCACCGTTGGTTCGAGCTTGGCGACTCTTTTTGTACTCTCTTTTGGCTGTAGTCTTGTGTTTGGCGCTTTATATCCTATTTTGGATCTTGCGCCATAAAACCCCAACCAACCAACCATCATCAGGACTTATTCTATTTGTTTCAGAGGTATTCATAAATGATGGGTATTCTGGAAATAATATTGGAGTGGCATCTTTCTTCAAAATAGGTTGATTTAATTCAACTGTAATTTTTTTCCCCATTCTTATCATCGAACGGTTCTTCATGAGTCTTCCAACATGACACATCAAAATGACGCTCACAGACCTGAAAATTAAAGAATAGAAAAATACTCGGAAAAATAATGATAACGGTAGACAACAATATTTATAATATATACTAGCTATTTAATCCTTTTGTTTATTTGTCAAAATACTAGATTCTGTTAGCTTTTTAAATTATAACTGTAATGTTATTTTCATAGAGATATTTTTACATATGTTGAACAAACATACTCTGGAATTCTTTGTAGGCTCAAAATCTTTTCTTGATATTCGATGCAACCACACTTTTTGACGTTTTAAATCAGCTGGGAATCTAAACACCCTCACTTTGTTTTCTTTATCATAATTGCTTCTACAGTGAGGCACACAGCATTTATACGGCATAACTGCTAAAATACAAGTGACATTTATATCTTCAAAATATTTTTTAAAAAATTAAATGATTAGATACAGCACTGAAATAGTAGATAACAAATATAGATAGTAAATTCTAAATAGCAATAACTTTTAAGATAATAAAAATAGCCTATATTTACTAAACGTTTTTCAAAACAATAAAATAAGAATCACTAAAGGCAAACATTTAAAGTGCTCTCTCAACAATCTGACATCATACCTTAACACAACTTTGATTAACATTAAACAGAGATAATAAATTTACAATAATAAATTATGCTTAAACAACACTTTTTCAACAGCCAATAATTCAAATATAAAGTAATATAAGCTTATTTCCCAATTTTATAAAAGTAATGACAATTTTTTTCGTTTGTATACAACATTCCTAATTTTTCTCGCGTAAAAATTGATTAGAAAATTTAATCAGTTCAATAAGAACTGGACTATTTGCCTACTCAAATCAATGTTTTCACATTCTGAAAGGTGAATTGCATATTTACAGTATTTTACGTAGTAATACAAAGGTATAGAGAAAATGATAAACAAAAGAAAACATTTTTAGTGCCTGAAGAAAATGTGTAAGGGACAAACGGCCCAAATTCATACTATTTATAATTATTAATGACCGAGTTGAAACAGATAGCGCTATTCCTAACTGTTCCTAACCTAGGCGTAAGACATATTCAAATAAACTGAACATACATGTTCAATAATAATATAATTAAAGAACAAAACCATTTTAAAAGCAATAATTATAGTTCTTAAAAGATAAACTCAAATACTTCAAGTATTCCGTCTCAAAATCCTTTATAATTTCTTTAAAAACCTAAATGCACATCAACAGGTGACCACGAGGTTTGTGTAGTCACTGCGGTGTAGTACGCTCATACATTCGGAGTCGAAAGGTTGTGAATTCAATCTCCTCGCCCCTGTGACGTCACAGGAATTCGTCTGCTCAGCGCTTAGGCTTTGCTTTCTAGGGGGCAGTGGCATGACGCCAAATCCGCCGGACTTTCCCGTTCAGCCACCATTCCCGAAACCATCTCCCTCCATCTAGGGTCTAGGGTCAGCTCCCAGCTTCTTGGCTAGCCTCTGTCAGTCGTCAATTTTTCTTACTCTCCGCCCCCGAGTCGACGCTACGTTTCTTCCTTTTGACTCCGCGCGTAAGTAAGGAGTTCCAACGCGCGCCGTTAATCTCGGACGAGGAAAACGTCGAAATTCTGAGATAGCCGAAGGAATCTTTTCTTCGACTCATTGTTGATGTTTTTATCTTCTTACTTCATACTGTCATTGTTGGTTCCTTATTTCATTATTTCCTCCTTGACAGTACCGCCATCTACGAATCACTGTATTAAACCGCGCAGGGAGCGCCCTCGTATTATGCTCACCCCATCAACATTCCAACGCCCCAATCGGGGAGAGTGTCCGTAATCAGTCGCCACCGGATGTCTCGATTTACAATCAGCAAAGGGGGATTTGTCTCAAAGGAAAGACTAGCTTTAAAGAAAAACTTAAGGCACACACTTAGGGGATTTTTTTCTCTTTTCGTGCCACTTTAAGAATTCTTTTCTATCTTTTGTAAACATCGTTTTAGGCGAATGAAATTTAACATCTGGTAGGTGCCCCACGTAATCTTGGTTTTCCCTGATATTAAATAGATGATGGAAATAACCTTTTTTTATTTCATCAAATCCAAATGTCTTGGGAAGCTTTGATAAGGCCATTGGCAGAAAATTCAAAGAATCGATGACTCTGATTTTCAAACATTTCAGCTCAATGGTCATCAAATTAGTTCCATTTGGAATTACTTTCGTTGCATATCCCTATTTTAATATCCAAGAGAGTACAAACTGTCCATCAAACCTACTACAGAAATAAAACAAGTAAAATGGAATTACACTTTTTTTTTTACATTTATACTTTTCATTAGTGAATAATAGTAAAAAATAGTTACCCTCTCATTTTATGAGCAATCGCAGTGTATCCTGCATGTTGAGAAGAAAACAAAAACGAACAAAACTGAACCTGTGCCGCATAGCCCAAGAAAACATGCTCTTCACCTGAGGAATCCTGTGCTACAGCTAAATTTACTACATGTTCCCCTGACGATTGATCTGTTTCGAAATTTTAAAAAAAAGGGAATTTATCGTTAGGGGCTACTGGAGCCTTCTTGTTCAGATAGCATCAGTGTGTCGATGTAACAAATAGTTTGCCTGAGGAACACTTCATGTGACCACATATATGTTGTGCTTTGGGACAATCTCGTCTTCTAATTATTCGGTGGCAAAGTCTGTATTGATATATCTAAAAATAGATAGGGATATATTCAGCTCTAAGTTACGTAAAATGATAAAATAAAAAAAACCTAAAATTAAGATAAAAAAATACCTAATCACATATAGTTAATTGTTGATTTCCCACTAGAGATTTATGATCGTCATAACATTGTTGAGATCTGCACACTCTATCACAATCTTGGCATCTGATTACGACTTGTCGTGTGCAGTTCAACTTGAAACAGATGTCGCAGCGTACTCCACATCTGTGATCCACTATTTTTCCGTAAGGCTTATTACAATCGTAGCAGTATCCTTTAGATCCATAAAATCCAGGTAAAGATTTTATTACATAATGGTCATCATGATGCCAAATATAAATCCGACGATTTCTATCTCTCCCCCTTATAGATAAGTTACAAATAAAATTTTTAAATAAATATTTTTCAATATTTAACATTGTACATTGATATAAAAATTAAAAAAATAAACCACTAACTTGATTTAGATTTTCTGATGAGATGACACATATTTGTATGCCAAGAAAATCCTCGAATTTTTTTATCTCATTTAAACCGCATGGTCCCATATCTACGCTAGCAGCATGGTGGAGTTCTACGACTTTGTTTTGCAGACGAGACCGTTGACGATCTCTCAATGCCCCCCAGAGATGGACTATTTTCGAATACAGCTACAGCGTAAACTATTGCTTTTGCGCAGCATAAATTGGAATCATGTATGGGTACAGTGAGAATCGACCTCTTACGTAGAGGATCAACGGATATATTGGTTATTCTACCCACCGTCTTTACTGATCCCGTCGATCTGCCGCACGACGAGGCATTTTTTCAACAAGTTTCTGGAAACGTTCCACGGGAATGGCTTGCCAAATATTGGCTAAAGCTGTCCATAATTCAGTAAGGTTCTTTGGTGCTGTATGATGGCCTTTCATGCCTTGTTCCAAAACATCCCAAAGATGCTCAATAGGATTTAAGTCTGGGCTTCTAGGTGGCCAATTCATGACAGAGAAGTCAGAGGAATGCTCATCCAACCAGCCAGTAGCCAACCGGGACTTGTGAGAGGTACAGTTGTCTTGCTGGAAAATTCCATTACCGTGCGGATAACAGAACAGCATAAACGGATGGAGGTGATCACCCAGCAACTCTACGTACCGAAATGCATTGAGGGAGGTTGGTACACGCACCAAAGATCCCAAACTGTGCCTCGAAAAACCACCCCAGACCATGATTGAGCCACCATGCCCTTGTACAGTTCCAGCCAGGCATGCAGGATCCATGGCTTCATGAGCCTGACGCCATATTCTCAGCCTCCCGTCGGCGTTAAGTAGTCGGAATCGAGACTCATCACTCCATGCTACTCGTTTCCAGTCCTCTACACTCCAGTCTCTGTACTCTCTTGCCCAGGCAAGACGTGCAGCCCGATGGCGAGTATAGAGCAATGGTACTCTCGTAGGTCGACGACTCCCGAAACCCATACGGTGAAGCGAGCGTTGCACAGTCCGTTTACTGACTATACGACTGGCACCGTCATTAAACTGGGTGGTAATTTGAGCTAATGTTTGGCTTCGCTGGCTACGTACAATACGCCTGAGCCGTCTCTCACCACGCACTGTCAAGACTAATTGTCCTTTGCAGTTTGCCCGATCGCTATTTTTTTTCCACCATCCATGTATTCTTGGTATACTCTTGACACTGTCGACCTTGAAAATCCTAGCTGTCTGACGATTTCGGAAATTGAATGGCCCATGCGTCGCGCACCTACGATTTGTCCGTGATCGAAGGCGTCTAAATCAGGCAGTTTACCCATACTGTCAATTCCAACAACTAAATCAGGACAACCACAGTACGCGCCATATATGCAGTTACCACAGCGCACTCACTTGCGCATACATGATGCGCAGCGATACACAATTTGCATAGGCTTTACTATCCCTAATTCAGTGGCACTTCGGTGTATTTTTTATTTTTATCCGGCTTTTTTCTTTCAGAACAACAGCGTCGTCAAACTATAGAAAAAAAATAAATCTTAAAGTATTTCATTATATATATATATGAGACGGGCCTGATTTACACCTGTTTACTAAATTCAGTTCGTGGCACCGAAATCATGTTAACTCCTTGAAATCCTAAGTAATGTAGTCTAAAAACAGGAAGCACACGTTATAAGTCCAAGTAAATCAGGTTTATTGTTTCATCTCTTACGACCACTGAACCAAGTGCACATCATAGCGCTCGCCATTTTCAAGAAACCGCCGCGGCGCCGAGCTAAACGCCCGCAGGCAACGAGCTCCCAATTTAATTTGCGTAATTCTATGTTCTCATGAGCGCGTCCCCCTTTACCACGCATACCCAAAGCTCCACATGGTCTTTAGAATCATCTTTTGTTTACGTAAGCATTAATTTTCGCGCCAAACCCTGTACGCCTAAAATAGATTCCCTCGACGGAACTTCAATTTAGTTTCGCGAATCGAGGTCATCCATTCTAGACGGGGAAAAACTCTTTTTTTTCCAACGCGTTTTGCGAATGATTTTTATGTTAAATTTGATTATTCTGAGGCCCCCCCCTGTAAATTGCTTAATTACTATTATTTTCTAATTAATTCTTAACAACTCCCCCCCCCCCTGTCGCTCTAAAGGCGTGCACACAATGAGTAGTTAATTCACATGTGGCAAGTCTTCAGAAGAGAGAAACAACTACTATTAAGTTCACAAATATACATAGTCGTCAACTGAAAAGAATGCTGACTAGGGCGGCCGTCCCCACCCAAGACAAAATTTCAGAAGAAAAACAATCAAGTCTACCCAAAAATATCACAAATTACCCCCTAAAAACCTCTTCACTTAACTTTCTCTTCGTTCGAAAAACCTTGGAGCAGTGGTCTTAAAATATACAATTTACATCAAATCATTTTTACCATATGTTGTATAGACAATATTAAATTTTTACATAACAGAAAATGGGTACCCAAAAGTTGTAATCAAAACAAATAAAGCATCAAAATATCAATTTAAACATATCACTTAACTAAAATATCACTTTAACAAAATATCACCTTAAAATAATATATCACTTTTTTAAAAATCTTATTTAGGAACATTTTTTAAGACATTAGATTAAGTCAAAACAATAATTTTTTTTTAGCCATTAACATGGAACTGTCAGCAGAGTTCAAAATTGTAAAGTCTGTGCGTTATCAGTCATTTCCTGTTTCTGAGTGGTGGGTTAGTTGACAGTTTTTACACATCTGTCCACTCACACTCAACATTAAAATAGTTCCAGTTTGATATTTATATACAAAAATACAGTTGGACCTCCATATATCGGAAGTCGACGGTTCCCGAAAAATATTCGACGATAATGAACTTTAAGATTTTTTATAATGCCTTGATCCATTGGCTGCAATTTCGAAGTAGTGTTAGGCGGAAGAAAAATCAAATTCACATGTGATAGTTTTGCTGACACATCGGGATGAGCTGGACAATTATCGATAAAAAGAGCAATTTTTCTTTTCTCCGGAATAATTTTTTTATTTAGATTCATCATCCACTCCTCAAAAATATTACTTGTCATCCAAGACTTTTTATTAAAACGATAATCGACTTCTAATGACTTAACACCTTTGAAGCATCTAGTTCGCATACTTTTCCCTATCACCAATAATTTAAGTATTCTCTGCCGCTCATATTAGCACCTATCCAAACGGTAATCCTATCTTTGCTATGTTTAACTCCATAGCAATCATCACCTTTAAAAGTTAGGGTTTTGTTTTGCAAACACCGAAAGAAAAGACCTGTTTCATCGACGTTAAAAATGTTATCGGAAGCGAACCCTTCTAAAATCTTTTTTAAAACTGTATCTTTCCATTCATCGCAATCAGCTTTGACGCTTCCGCTTTCCCCCGAAATAATCTTTTCTTTTATAGCATGTCGTCTCTTAAATGTATCTAACCAACCGCAGCTTGCTTGGAAATCATCTTGTCCTAAACGGTGTGCAAACTCTAATGCCTTCTCTTTTATAAGGGGAGCAGAGATTGGCAAATTTTAGCCCCGAATGCTTTTTATCCTATTCATGTTATTTTCATCAATTCAAGAAGTAACATTATAATAATATACCAGAACACATTAAAAAATATGTGTAAAATAAATTAAAATAATAACAAAAACACACAGACCTGAATTACCTGGAAGAACGACCTGGTCAGACGGCACCAATTTGTGCCGTCAACATTATAGTTGCATTTAGGAGTAGTTACATTAATAATCAGATTGTAGTCATTAACAAGTTGTGGCAAGGACATTCTGAAAAAGGAAATAAAAAGATGTGACAGCAAAGACTGACTAAACTGTTGGGTGATCACCTTGGTTTATTAATCTATTAGATTTTAGAAAAGGCTTAGGGCCTATGGCTTAATGCCATAACAAAAATGATGAAAGGCATCTAATTCTCCGGAGGCCGGTGATGTCTCTGCATGTAGGGTCTGGTAGCTGGAAAAGGATTTCTGCTAAACTGATTCATTCTCCTTCTCATGCTTGCATCCGACCCGACTGGTGGAAAGAGACACTCTGTGTTTGTCGTTGTTAAAAATTCCCGCTCGAGTCTGGTATGATGACGTGGTCTTGATGAGGTGATCAGATGTGGAATTGGCGCCGCAAAGCAGTGGAGCGGAGCTTAGAGAACAAAGATTAGAGGTTTTTGTGTGTCTAAGGAGGGAAGGCGAGGAATGCGCCAAAGTGGACTGGACATTGAGACTAACCCTTTTGCACGCGCATCCTGGAATGTGTAGACATGAACACGGCACATAAAAATCGCGCAAAAAAAGAATTTTTGTAGAATTGAAAAGCTTGCAGAAGGGGCCGTATCCATATCTACAAGATGCGAGGCGTTCTTAGGGGAACAATCCTCAGATGGTGAATATGTTAAAAAGGATAGAATATATCCAGTCTAAAAAAGTTGATAAACGTTACGACAAATGCTGACTGGAAAGCGAGCGATCCTTTATATAACCAACGGATATCTCCAAGTAGCCAACAAGTGCCAAATATTCAAAGATGATCTCTACTTGAATTAAAAACCAACAAACTTGATAAATCAATATGGGTAGAAATAGAAATGTCTGTAGATTAACCGCTCTGAGCTGGAAGTTCTCGGCCGGAAATAATTTTCTCCAGATCTTTAAAGAAAGTCCAATTTAAAATTGATTTCAGCCTTATTCTCAATAAAATTTTAACGTTTTCATTTAGGGATGTTTACGATAATGTTTCTTTTGTAGGATGTCCAAAGAATTTGCGATAATGTCAAAAGAATTTGCGATAATGTTTCTTATTTAGGATGTCAAAACAACACTCCGAGAGTCACGTGACTTTTAGATTGGACTCCCAGCCGAAAAGGTTTACCAATGAGAAGTTCAATGTTGATACAATATCTTCACTACAAACTTGGTCTACCCATTTTGGTTTATCAAGAAACGGCTGTATCAACCGCTCTATATATACTCAAAGGATCGCCCAAAAATATATATATGACGAGCGTAAATTCTCGTACTCCCTCCAAACTCGTTCCCACCAATACTTGCTCTTAAAATATGCAGTCAGTAAATCGTAGGCCTATGGAAATAAATACAGTTCATTTACAGCTAAATCCTTTATTCAAACTATTAATTAATAACCCGATTCAATCTGTGCCATTTTCGATCTCTCATCTCGTGTGACGCGCACTACCTCTGAGTTCGAAAACCCAAGAACGCTCTGCTAAATCTTTTATTAAAACTCAAGCGGCAAAACTACTCGTATGCCCTGTGATGTCTATAGAATGTTCGGGCGATTCCATATTATATAATAGTTTCACTCCTCGCAGCCCAAGCCTGTTCCAAAAATAGATTCGTTCGCTCGAGTCAAGGCTATCTTTCAAGAAAGGGTATTCCCCTGAAAATCACGTTCCGCTCGTTCTCTGCTGTATTAAGCCAATGGCGTCCGCCTCGAAATTAATCTATCCTGAAGCCCCCTTTAGGTCCGCCGAAAATGCGCTGTGCAGGCCTTGTGACTTTTGGCTAAAGATATCTCTATTGAGAGATTTTGGCATTTTTGAGCCCGAAAGGCATGCGTAATGGTCGGTAGGTCCCAAAAGATGTTACAAAAGCGGCCAGCCTTTGAGCTTTAGCACTCATAGGTATTTGCGAATTAGCCTTTTCACTTTACCCATATGGCCCTTCTGAAATCGAAATAATACCTCATTGTCCGTTATATAATATGGTTCGGACGTTAGCTCTGAAACCGGCGGTTTTTTTTTAAATTAAAGCCTGCAGACTAGGACATGTTCGTTGCTCCTTAATGAGGTCTTCCCACGTAACTTTCAAAAGCGTCAACTCGCTCGCGCTCTCTTCACTTGGGGCTGTTAATATTTCCTCCCCTTCCGCTAACGGTTCGGAAGCTTCCACTATCTCCGAAATTCTTCCCTTCGCTTGAATTCGAGACTGGCGAATAACTTGATAAAAGTATCCCCGTACTTCCAAAGAATGTCAGAAACTCAGATGGTCGAAGGGAGGACTACGATATATAATAAGACTAGAAACATATATTTCTTCGGCTACTCACGATTTTGGAGTGAAGGCTATCATCGATGCATAAGAAGGACCAACATCATATTAATATATGCTTACGTACCACTGGGCGTCTTGATGCTTTTTGCCAGATAGTGTATAATAACAATTTTATAATACTTTGTAAGGTTTAACTAAGAAGAGGGAGGGGAAGAGAGCACAACCTTTAAAACTTTAAAAAATTGATTTTTGGTATTTCCTATATTCTAACGATATATCTTAGATATATTCATGTTTATCTATGAAAGTTACACTGGACTACGATATCTAATAAGACTAGAAACATATATTTATTCGGCTACTCACGATTTTGGGAGGTGTAGCTGACAGACGGGTCTTTACGGCATTTGACTTATAGTACTTTACGCCATTGATTGATATTATAAGTCTGCCGTTTTTTATTGGACGTCCTCTGATGATTTTCTTCAACCCTACGGTCGACGATAGTTAACCACCCTGCTGATTTGGCGGGAGCCAAATCAGCAGGGCTCTAAATGAGTCCTAGTCCAACACAACTTAAAAATTGAAGATGAAGAGGTATAGTACTACCTTCGGAGCACTTTTTTTCAAATTCATAAAATTTTCATGAAACATATATGTTTTTAATTAAAATAGGGTACAAAACTATGAAACTAAATGCAATTTCAATGAAATATTTATAAATTTTCAAAATATAGGCAATTTTAAGGTAAATTTTAGTGAAAATTTACATTTACGCTACATCTCATATAACAAATTCTAATGAAAATATATCAATAATCTTTATGCAATATGTAGATAACATACTTACCTGTGTCATTAACTAAAAGATTTGCAGCACTTCTAAAATTTATTGAAATATTCCAAATTTTGCACAAAAACTCAATTTAAAGAAAAAAAAATGCTTTCTTTTTTTAATGTCATTAAAATAAATAAATAAATACAGAAATGCTAGATTTTTGGCTTATAACATAGCTAGGAACTATTAAAACATTTTGCCAAAATTTCATTTCAATAGCTTAAAAAATTTTTGAGAAATGAAATTTATCGCACACCAAAATAATGAAAAACACAGTTTCTCAAAAAACGCATTTAAAGATTTTAATCAAACATAAAAAATTTTCTACCAATCCTAGATTCTTAAAACTCGCCATATTTGTAAGTCACACCCTCTTTAGCTTCATTTTTAACTGATTTTGACCTTTTTTTAGCTTTTTTCTTTTTTCTGGTCAATTTTGTACTAGGTAGTGATTGACGGCTCGATTTCTGAATCCGTTCTTTGTCAATTTCTATGTAGTTTTCAAGCATCAATGGATCAATTGAGATTTCTAAATGTTTGAAAACAGGTAACAGTCCTTTATGGCCAGAATTAAATAATAAAACTGCAATATGTGCTCCTAACAACAATGTTTTCTGTTGGACAAATGTTTCTTTTGGCAAAATAGTCCACAAGAGATTGTTAAAACTCTCATTATTGTTTTGTGTCATTCCGTGTAAACATTTTTTGAGCAAATTCTTATCACAAAGTTCAAAGTAGGTTGGTTTTATCGTTTTTATAACTGAATCTGGAAGACCCGGTGATTTTTCCAAACACTGTTTACCATCATATAAAGCTCGCTTATATTTACGCCAGCTGTCTGGCCCTACTGGACACTGTCCATGCATGTGCTTTTCATTTCTAGAGCAACAGTGAAAAAAAGCTATTACAGAAGATTGCATGTTTTCCAAATTTCCAATGTTGCTACAAATAGCAATCCCGTAGTAATTTTGTAATTTATCGGTTAATTTGCCTTTTCCACCTAGTCTTTTAGTATTTTTTTTTAATTTACTGAGCCGTGAGCTAACTCTTTTTTGTATATGTCCTATACATTCTAGCTTTGTCACTGTGTTCTCCCCATACATGTCTTTCACTTGCATAAAGGCCTTAGAATCACCATCTCCATAATATTCAGTGTACTGCAGTTCTCGTTTCATCATAGACCTTTCAAAAATCCTAAATGCTCCAAATGCTTCCATGTTTCCTGATGAGCCTTTGTAATTTGAACATAAATGGTCACTTTTAGAGTTCATTTCACACATTTTGCAGTACTGCGTCATTATTTCTATATCCAAAAGTTTCCCAGTATCAATGGAAATAGCTGACACACAGGCATTTAGTGACATATATCCTCTCCGCTGCCATGTGCCATCAAGTGAAACACCACAAGTTATATTGTTTTTTCAATTTTTTACCTCTTTTGCAGCTGCCTTCATATTTTCTTCAGAAACAAACTGTACTGCTTTCAACAGTTTGAGTTCATGAGTTCTGATTGTTCTATTGCAAATATATGGCAAATTTAAGGTACCCAACAACTTCTTGTCAGCTGTAAATCCTCTACCTATAATCCAAATACCAACAAAGTATTTAAAGTGCTACTTTTACTTTCTTTGGGGGTTGACATAAATCTAGTCCTGAATCCGCAATCACAAACTAAAGTAAAGTTTGAAAACAGTCCTAATTTAGAGTCCTCAGTCAGTGTCAATCCTGTTGCAAAACAGTTTGGGCAGCAGAGAATGGAAAATATATTTACCAATGTTTGAATATCCATTATTCGATTTCCTATTAACTCTGGAAAGATAGTTCCTTGCACATCAAAAATTTCATAATTAATAAATTTTGATGAACTTGCAGTAGAAACATTGATGATTTCAGGCGTAGCAGTAGTGTTCATTTTTGTGTACCGATTTCCGTAAAAGGTACGTTTTTTAGCCTTCTTAGACCTTGCTTTTGGCATTTTTAAACGATTGTTAATCTAAAAAAACTTCAAAATATAAAATCCATGAAACAAGAAGAAAACTATCTAGAAATAGCTCGAATATAACTATAATAAGATCGCAAAACGAGTGTAAATAACGTGCAAACGGTTATAACCCTTTCGCGACGAGGTTTTTTTTTACAACAGAACAATTTTGGTAGCATAAACTATGAGTAGGGCACACTAGAATGCTAAAACTAAGATGTTATATTTTTAGGAAGATTTTAAACACTGATTTAGTACCGGGACATATATGTCCCATCAGTCCTGACAACTGGGACATATGTGTCCCTGTAGTCTTCAATGAGTAAATTTGTAAAGAAAACCAATGATTTTCTAGTCATAAAAATTTAATTATGAATGGCATGGTTTGAAAAAATCAATGCACAATGGGACATTACACATCGTGCACATTATTTTAGTGCGCGATTCCTTCTTTTGTTGTGCACATTTTCGGCACCGCCGTCGTGTTTTTGTTATTACTGGCAGATGGTCACCAACATTGAGTAAGCTTCGTGATGTTTTGGATGGGCGTCCAGTTCCTCTACGGTGTTGATACTGTGCGTTGAGCTTTCCGGACGCCATCAAGGCTTCTGCAAGAGGTACAATGAAATGAAGAAGTGGGGTTTTTCGATGTTTGAGTTCGCAGTACGCAATCCATGAGTTGACCACTGCGCTCATCAATAGGCGAAAAAATACTTTTTTCCACCACTTGCAAGATTTTCAATCTAATTCATAGACATTTGCCATTTGGTCTGCAAGGTCTACACCCCCTCAGGGGGTTTACCTTCTTTAGGTAAACACGGGTGTCGCAATCCCGAGGTACCCCAGCGAACTATCTCATATTTCCTTTTCCCCTTCCCTTTTCCTTCTACTTTTTTCTTTTTTTCTCCCTCATTGCGGTTGCCTCTTCGGAGGTGAGGGCTCCTCATCAGAAGCTGTAGTCATTCTGCTGCTTCTAGCTTCTAATGGCGATTAACTGCCCACGTGTTTGCCGTGCGTGGAGACCCTTGTCCCAGGAAATAGCCCCTCAGGGGGTTTACCTTCTTTAGGTAAACACGGGTGTCGCAATCCCGAGGTACCCCAGCGAACTTTCCCTCCTTTCCCTTTTCTTCTCCTCTCGTCCTTCTACTTTTACCTTTTTTTTCTCCCTCGTTGCGGTTACCTCTTCGGAGGTGAGGGCTCCTCATCAGAAGCTGTAGCCATTCTGTGCTTCTAGCTTCTAATGGCGATCAACTGCCCACGTGTTTGCCGTGCGTGGAGACCCGTGTCCCAGGAAATGGGGATCCTGGTAGTTGAGGGGTTTTATTCTCGCCATAATGTGGGCTTTAGTAAGATAACTCTCCAACACACTACTTTGGCCCTTGCTTCAGGTAAACGGGAGGTGCACATTGGTCCCGTGTGTACCAATCGGCTGGTCGGTTAGACATTGTTCACTTGCTCAGGGCTAAGCAACCGGTCATTGGCCGCGCGCGTATAGTTCCCGGTTAGCACTGGCGCAGTAACCGGCGTCCCCTTGTTGGGCTCCATGGTGGGTGGTGCCGCCGGGGACCGAACATACGGCCCATTTTTATGGATTCTCAAACCAAAGCTCAGCATAGTCTCGCGTCATCATCTTCATTAAATGTAAATCATACTTCTCGTTTTTTTATTATTAAAAGAGTGGAAGGGAACTTCACTACCGTATCGCCTTTCCTCATACAAAAATGCATAACCTCTTCTATAGGAAACGTTAACTCAATAAAAAAACTCCGTTCCGGTGACCTTCTTGTTGAAGTGTCGACTTCTGCACAAGCCACTCAGTTACTCAAGATTAAAATGTTTGGTAATATAGCCATAACCGTCACTCCACATTCATATTTGAACTCATCTCGAGGTGTTATATCTGAGGCTGATCTCCTCCATACCTCTGAAGAGGAGATATTGGAAAACTTAAAGCACCAACATGTGTCTGGTGTGCGTCGAATTAATATCCGTCGGGATGGGAAGGTACTTCCTACGAAGCACCTCATCCTGACATTTGCGACGCCAAAATTACCATCATTTGTCATAGCTGGTTATCTTAGGTGTCCCACAAGACCTTACGTTCAGAACCCTCTCCGTTGCTTTCAGTGCCAACGTTTTGGACACTCGAAAGCATCGTGTCGTGGGTCCGTTGTCTGTGCCCGTTGTGCCCAGCCTGACCATTCTTCAGACACATGTAGTTTGCCTGAAAAGTGCGTCAATTGCCATGGACAACACGCCTCACACTCAAGATCATGCCCGAAGTGGAGCTTCGAAAAAGAGATTCAAACTGTCAGAGCCCACAGTAATATATCTTACTTAGAAGCGCGAAAACAAGTCGAAGCTAGGAGCCCCAGAATCGGAGTCTCTTATGCTTCTGCTGCCGCTACTAAGAAAGTAATGTGCACTACTTCCACACAAACAGAAGCCTATCCCACTAACAATAATAACACACAGAAAACAAAAAGCACAAATAAATCACCTGAAAAAGCCACTAATTCCCACCAAAATAAGCCTATACAATACCAGAAACCCTGTACCTCAAAACCATACTCTCATAAAAAATTAAAACGCTTAGAGAATTTAAAGCGAGTGAGTCATTCACAAAAGGTGAAAGACCCTCGCAATGTGGCGCGTATGGAGGAGGACTCCCTCCAACTTTGCGCGTCCAATTCGGATCTTTCTGATCCTGATGCTGGGGTGTCAATGGACACCTCTACTCTTCCAGCTCGTGCTCCATCTCCCTCTTCCTCCTGATGGCGACTTTAATTTCCTGGAACTGTCGCGGTTTCCGAAATAAACTATCAGATCTGAAGTCTTTGATCACAGATTACCATCCGGCCTGTGTCGCACTTCAGGAAACTTTCCTGAAGTTAGCGGACACGGCCAAATTGCGTCGTTACAGCATTATTCGGAAGGACAATGTTTCGGGTGTGCGAGCGTCAGGAGGTGTTGCTCTCCTGACCTCTCACAACTATCCCTTTACTGTCCTTTCTTTGAACACTACACTCCAAGCAGTAGCTGTGCGCTTACAAACACGAATATTAATTTCCGTTTGCGTGATATACCTGCCACCTAACGACGTTTTTGATCAAAGAACTCTGGACGACTTGGTGACTCAGCTTCCGGAACCTTTTATTATACTCGGAGACTTTAATGGTCATAATGTGTTGTGGGGGAGTAGCTGTAACACCGCTCGAGGAAGGCAAGTGGAGCAGTTGCTAACTGACCACAATCTTTGCCTCCTCAAGAATGGTGACCCTACTCACTTTCACGAGCCATCTCGAACCTTTCATACAATCGATCTTGTCATTTGTTCACCGTCACTTTTTCCATCTAGTAACTTTTGGGTCGGGACACATCTCCGCGGAAGTGACCATTACCCTATATTTGTGTCACTATCCGGCACAGGGTCTGTGGTGTGTCGCCCTGCAAAATACAAATATGAATCTGCGAATTGGTCGCGATTTACAGACTGTGCTGTCATCACCCAACACATGGTCGACGGTGATATTGATGATGCGGTTCACGTTGTCTCCGAAGTTATAATAGAAGCTGCCGATGCAGCCGTCCCTAAGACTTCGCCAAATAGTCGTAGAAATTGGAAGCCGTGGTGGAACCTGGAGTGTTCCACAACGTTGAAAATACAACGGAAAATGTGGGGGATATTTCGCCGATATCCAACCACTGCAAATTTCAATGCGTTCAAGCAAGCTAGAGCTAACGCTCGTAGTTTGCGTCGACGTTGCCAGAGAGAGTCTTGGAGAAAGTACGTTTCGGAATTGACAACATCCACTCCCAGTAAACAGCTTTGGACGAAAGTGTAGAAATGCATGGGACTATATTCAGACCAGCCAATACAGTGCATTGTTGAAAATGGTGTTACCCTCTCTACTGTAGAGGACATAGGAAACGCCATTGGCAGCGCCTTCAGTTCAGTGTCGAGTGCGTCGTCATACCCGACCGATTTCATGCGACACAAACTGCGTGCCGAGTCAAGACCTTTGCGTTTCGAAACTCGCTCCAATCTGGCCTACAACTGCCCTTTTACGGAGAACGAGCTGGAGAGTTGCCTTCGGCAGACTCGGATGACTTCCCCTGGTCCCGATGGCATTAGCTATGCCATGTTACAGCATCTCTCTCGCAGCTCTCTCCGTAATTTGCTGTATTTATTTAATAGAATCTGGGAGGAACATGCTTTCCCATCCTCTTGGCGTAGGGCTATAGTGATTACCATTCCCAAACCGGGGAAGGATGCCACCAACCCTAAGCATTACCGTCCGATAGCGCTCACTAGTTGTTTATGTAAACTTTTGGAACGCATGGTGAACAATCGGTTAGTTTATATGTTAGAAACCCAGCTTTGTCTGTCACCTCTACAAAGCGGTTTCCGGCGTGGTCGGTCTACGATGGATAATATCATTGCCTTGGAGTCCGAAGCTCGCAATGCCTTTGTCAGAAGAAACCACTTAGTGGCTGTTTTCTTCGACATCGAAAAGGCTTATGACCGGACGTGGCGGTATGGCATCCTTCGTGACCTTTATAATAACAACTTTCGTGGCCACTTGCCTATATTCATTGCGAACTTTCTATCACTACGGGAATTCCAAGTTCGCATTGGTACAACACTTTCCGATGTTTACATTCAGGAAGAGGGAGTACCTCAGGGCAGTGTACTAAGTGTGACACTGTTTTCTTTAAAAATAGATGGAATTTTAAAATGCCTACCTCCATTTGTTCGTGGAAACTTATACGTTGATGATTTACAGATCTCCTGCCAAAGCAAGGATATGCGTTACATCGAACGACAACTGCAAATTGCAATCTCTCGCATGATGACATGGTGTTCGGAGAACGGCTTTACTTTTTCGGTCGGAAAAACCTCTTGCGTACATTTTTGCAAACGCAGAGGTTTGCATCCTGACCCGCTGATTTACCTTGGAGATTCAGTTATTACCGTTGTGGACGTTGTTCGTTTCTTGGGCGTGTTGTTTGATAGCAAATTAAATTTCCTTCCGCACGTAATGCATCTACGGCGGAAGTCTGAGCAGGCTCTAAACTTGCTGAAAGTTCTATCCAACACGTCATGGGGAGCTGAGCGATCAACTATGCTCAAGGTCTATCGCGCGATCATTCGATCGAAAATAGATTATGGATGCGCCGTGTACGGTTCCACACGCGTCTCTGTGCTGCGGAAAATCGACACGATTCATCATTCTGCCCTTCGAATCTGTTCTGGTGCTTTCAGAACATCTCCCGTAAAGAGTTTAAATGTCATCTGCGGCGAGCCTTCTTTACCATCTATTCGCAAGCAATTGTCGCTTCAGTTGTACTTCCGTATCCTCTCGCAACCTAATCACCCTTTCCATTCTGCTCTACTTGACAGTCTAAAAAATAGATCAGTAGGATATGAGATTAATAATGATCTTAGGTTCTACAACATAAATAGGGGTTGCCCACAAGGTTCTTGCCTAGGTCCTACGCTGTGGAACCTAGTAGCTAACAAAATTTTAGAATATTTTGATGATTTTAATTGTGATCTATTCGCTTATGCTGACGATTTTGTTCTAGTGTACTCAGAAAACACAAGAAAAGAAATAGAAAATACAGGGGAGATACTAGTCAACAATTTCTGTAGCATAAGCGAGAGTCTAAAACTAACTGTCTCGGCAAATAAAACACAAGCAATAGCTTTTGGCAGGGACCTTTCGAGAAGATATCCAATCATAAAGATGGGGGGCTCAAGCATCAAATTCAATAAAAGTATTAAATATCTGGGAATATACATTGACAGAAAACTTAACTTTATAGATCACCTAACTTATTTAAACAATGAAATTACAAAATTCACAACCGGTATTAGAAAGGTAGGTAATGCTTATTGGGGTGTATCATCAGATACTATTAGAACATGGTACAAAGTAGTTGTGGAACCCAAGATTGTTTATGGAATTGAAATTTGGTATCCATTTTTAAATTGTCACGGCAAAAGAAAACTCTCATCTATTCAGAGAAAATTCCTGGTTAAAATATTGAAATGTTACAAATCAGTTTCTAATTTAGCACTTAATGTTCTTACGGGTATTGCACCAATCAACTTAAAAGCAGAAGCACTTGTAAATAATTACAACATTAAATTTAATCGGCAACATATAACCATAGATAACATCGAAATTAATTACACAGAATTAGACTATAAATCACCAAGATATTCAATTGACTCTAGAAAATATCCAAAAAATTTAAAAATACTTAGAATAGATGAGGGTTTTCCAACAAGAAACTTGACAGAAATAGAAGCTTTCACAGATGGAAGCAAAAGGGAAGAGGGCACAGGTCTGGGTTTTGTGGTTTTTAAAGAACATAAAATAATTAAAACAGGAATGCATGCTCTAAATAACTTAAATTCTGTTTTTCAGTCAGAGGCAATGGCGATTCAAAAGATATTAGAATGGTTCAAGGATAGTAATTATAATAATATAGTTATTTACTCGGATAGTCAGGCTGCCGTCAAGTCTCTATGCAACGTTTTCCCTAAATCAAATATAATAGTCAAAATTCACTCAATCTGCAATGAAATACAAAATAAAAATATCTCAATAGGCTGGGTTAAATCTCATATTGGAATAATAGGAAATGAAATGGCGGACTTCTTGGCAGGGATGGCTATACAGGAAGAAGAAAATAAAATAACTTATAAATATCCTATTTAAGTAACTAAAAAACAATTAAATAAAGAAATCTTACAAAAATGGCAAGAAACATGGAACCTCTGTGATAAAGGTAGATATACATATAATATTATAAACAATATCTCAATTAATCAAATTTTTCAGAACAATATTATCAATTACTTTGTAACAGGTCAGGGCAGCTTCCCATCTTTTCTTTTTAAAATAGGTAAACTAGACACCCCATACTGCTCATGTGGTATATTGGGTGATTCTCATCATTTTATAATGTCTTCTTGTTCTAATAGTAATGAATATATAAAACGTGGAACAAATGAAACAATACTTCAATACTACAAAAGAATTGACGGCAGTTTTCGGTTGTTAAATATTATTAATAAAATTTATAATGAATTAAATAGAAAATACTCATTTATTTTTAGTACCTTTTAGCCTTGAGACTGGTCAGGGTTTGGCTTCTCTTCTCTTATTACAATTATTAATCAACAATTTTTAATGGTATCAATATTAATTGCAACTGTTTTTTTATTTATTGTATACTTATAGCCATTACTAGTTTTGACTAGTTTTTTTCTTTCTTTTTTTTTCTTTTTTCTTATTTATATACTGCTTATTTTATTTAGGCATGTCTCAAAATTTAAAGTTCATGAAGAATTCATGCAAATACATTTGTTTATTTTTGGTTAAAATGTATATCTTCTTCTAAGTGAATTCTCAAAATTTGTTGTTATTAAAGAAATTATTATGTTTATATTATTCACTTAGTTTTAGGAAATTTATTATAAAAATTATACATACAGTATAATTCTTAATAAGTTATTATCTTTTTTGTTTGTATTTTGAAATTTAAGTCTTGTTATATTTAAAAAAAAAAAAAATTATATTTCTTTGTATTCAAAATGATGTTTATGCCTACTTGGAATTTACTTGTATTTTAAATTTATATTTCTATGTATTTATTTTCATGTAATGCTCAAAAGGAATTATGCTTCCACTTTATGTACCTCTGTTTTTAATGTAAATAAATTTTTGGGTCTTCCGACCCTGGATGGTTTGGCCAGTACGCTCTGTTGGCTGTGGTTTTCGCTGGATGTAGAGAGGTATTCTCCTCACTCCACATTGACCCTTTGGTGTCGATAAGCCTTATTTGGCTCGTCTGGAGTGTTGCTTTTCCTGCTCTACTTGACAGTCAGAATGACCGACTTAACCAAAATCGGCCATCCTGTATACCACCGTTTGGACTTCGTATGAGGACGTTCCTTTCTTCGTCGTCTCTCTGTGATGTGGATGTTATGCTGCGACCGACTTCACCTTTTCCACCTTGGCATAATCACAAGATTTCGTACTTGCGGCCCTTTCAGGGTTTTGTAAAGTCAAGTACGGAACCTGTCGTGTATCGCCAGCTTTTCGCGTCACACCTGGCTAATTACCCTAACTATGTTGAAGTTTATACTGACGGCTCTAAAACAGAAGACCACGTTGGCTGTGCCTACGTCTGTGGCAGAGATGTTAGGAGCTATACACTTCCCGACTGTCTTTCTGTTTTTTCAGCAGAGTTTATCGCTGTACATGAAGCTCTGAAGTATATCTTCCGTCAGAGAAGTAGGCGCTTCATCGTTTATACAGATTCCATCAGCGTTTTAGAGACTTTGGAGGATGGTAATGTGTCCCACTCCCATTCCCTTTTATCTCCGGTGGTGGATCTGCATCGTCGCCTCTGTCGTCGTGGTTTCAGTGTTTTGTTCTGCTGGGTGCCGGGTCATGTCGGCATAACGGGTAATGAGCAAGCAGATGCTGCTGCTAAAGGTGCCGTGTGTCGTCTGGTTCAGCCTATTCCTGTCACTGATTTGAAGTCCGCTGTCAAAAAGTTAGTTTGGCATGAGTGGCAAAGTGAGTGGAACATTGAAGCGAACAATAAGCTAAGACAGATTAAGCCAAATGTTCGTGCTTGGCAATCTGCTTCTTTGCGCTGTGCAGACGTTATACTAACACGTTTAAGAATTGGACATTCTCTGTTGACACATCGCCACCACTTGATGGGAGAGCATGCTCCTCTCTGTGAACACTGTTCCTCACCTCTTACGGTGTCTCACATCTTGACGTCTTGCCCTAGTTTGCTTTCCCACTACACTAAGTATTTTGGTTGCGTTTCGCCCAATCTGTGTGATCTGTTGGGGGAGCCCCCCCATCCTTCACCGTTTCCCTTTTTATTTTTTACTGGTTTTATACACAGTCTGTGCTTTTGCAATTGATTTTATCGTTAAACTTTTATTGCTTTTTACAAATCTCTTTTTTTATAATCTTTTTAGCAATTTTATGTATCATTGTTTTTTACCATCTTATATATCACCGTTTTTTATGACTTTTACATATCATCTTTCTATATTACCTTGTATATATCATCATTCTAACATGTTTATACATAATTTTTATCATCCTTTTTATTAAGTTTTTCACGGTTACTCGTTTTTATATTTATTAGTGTTGGTTATAAATCTGTTATTTCACCGTTGGTTCGAGCGTGGCGACTCTATATAATCTCTTTTTGCTCTAGTCTTGTGTTTGGCGCTTTATGTCCTATTTTGGATCTTGCGCCATAAAACCCCAACCAACCAACCAACCAACCCAGGAAATGGGGATCCTGGTAGTTGAGGGGTTTTATTCTTCGCCATAATGTGGGCTTTAGTAAGATAACGCTCCAACACACTACTTTGGCCCTTGCTTCAGGTAAACGGGAGGTGCACATTGGTCCCGTGTGTACCAATCGGCTGGTCGGGTAGACTAAGGTCACTGGCTCAGGGCTAAGCAACCGGTCATTGGCCGCGCGCGTTTAGTTCCCGGTTAGCACTGGCGCAGTAACCGGCGCCCCCTTCTTGGGCTCCATGGTGGGTGGTGCCGCCGGGGACTGAACATACGGCCCATTTTTATGGATACTAAAGTTTCTGAAAGCAGCAGCAGTAGTAGTACATCGACTCTCTCTTCGAGGGAGCAAAAGTCTCGATTTTTTGTTATAAAACGTGAGGAGGGGACATTTGCAACGGTGTTCCCTTTCCTAATTCAGAAATGCGTTAATGCATCCGCAGGAGAGGTTAAAAGCATAAAAAAAATTAGTTCAGGTGATCTCTTAGTGGAGGTTGCGACATCAACACAAGCAGCGCAAATGTTAAAAGTCTCGACTTTTGGTAATATGGCAGTATCTGTGGCTCCACACGCTTACCTTAATTCTTCCAGAGGTGTTATTTCGGAAATTGGTTTACTGCACACTACCGAAGAAGAAATCTTGGAGAATCTACGCAATCAGCATGTCTCTGCCATGCGTCGAATTAATATCCGTCGGGATGGGAATGTAATTCCAACGAAACATCTCATCCTGACATTCGACACACCTAAATTGCCATCTTTTATCATAGCTGGGTACCTGCGATGCCCCGTGAGACCGTACGTCCAGAACCCTCTCCGTTGCTTTCAGTGCCAACGTTTCGGACACTCGAAAGCAGCGTGTCGTGGTTCCGCGGTCTGTGCTCATTGTGCCCAGCCAGAACATCCGTCTGATACATGTGACGCGCCAGCTAAATGTGCTAATTGTCGTGGTAGCCATCCCTCTTACTCACGTTCCTGTCCAATGTGGATAATGGAAAAAGAGGTCCAAACTATCAGGGCCCACAATAATCTTTCATAGATGGAGGCTCGAAAGCAAGTGGAGGCTCGGACTCCTAGAGTCGGAGTTTCGTACGCTTCCGTTGCTACCACCAAAAAAGTTATGTGTACAGCTTCCACTCAGACAGCCCCTCAGGGGGTTTACGTTCTTTAGGTAAACACGGGTGTCGCAATCCCGAGGTACCCCAGCGAACTTTCCCTCCTTTCCCTTTTCTTCTCCTCTCGTCCTTCTACTTTTACCTTTTTTTCTCCCTCGTTGCGGTTACCGCTTCGGAGGTGAGGGCTCCTCATCAGAAGCTGTAGCCATTCTGTGCTTCTAGCTTCTAATGGCGATTAACTGCCCACGTGTTTGCCGTGCGTGGAGACCCGTGTCCCCGGAAAAGGGAATCCTGGTAGTTGAGGGTCAGTTTTGGTTGCCCAATACACTACTTTGGCCCTTGCTTCAGGTAAACGGGAGGTGCACATTGGTCCCGTGTGTACCAATCGGCTGGTCGGTTAGACATTGTTCACTGGCTCAGGGCTAAGCAACCGGTCATTGGCCGCCCGCGTATAGTTCCCGGTTAGCACTGGCGCAGTAACCGGCGTCCCCTTGTTGGGCTCCATGGTGGGTGGTGCCGCCGGGGACCGAACATACGGCCCGTTTTTATAGATAACTCAACCAAAGAAAGTACTAATCAACGTGCATCATCTAGATCATATAACATCAATCAAACTTCTCGCTTCTTTATAGTTAAGCGTACGGAAGGCAACTTCACCACTGTTTCACCTTTCCTCATTCAAAAATGTATAAATTCTGTTATAGGCGATGTGAAATCAATAAAGAAACTCCGTTCTGGTGACCTCCTTGTTGAAGTATTGACAGCAGTACAAGCTGCGCAGTTGTCTAAGATAAATATGTTTGGCAATATTGCTGTGTCCGTGGCTCCTCATGGATATTTGAACTCTTCGAGAGGAGTAATATCGGAGGCCGATCTCCTCCATACCCCCGAAGAGGAAATCCTGGAGCATCTACACGACCAACATGTGTCTGGTGTTCGTCGTATTAATATCCGTCGAGATGGGAAAGTGCTTCCAACGAAGCATCTCATCTTGACTTTCGAGACACCTAAATTACCATCATTCCTTATTGCTGGGTACCTTCGGTGTCCCATCAGGCCCTACGTTCAGAACCCTCTCCGTTGCTTTCAGTGTCAACGTTTCGGACACTCGAAAGCATCGTGTCGTGGTTCCGTGGTCTGTGCCCAATGTGCCCAGCCTGACCATGCATCTGAGACCTGCACACAGCCAGCTAAATGCGTCAACTGCCAAGGAGATCACACATCATACTCACGCTCCTGTCCAAAATGGATAGTTGAGAAAGAGATTCAGACCGTAAGAGCCAACAATAGTCTGTCATACTTAGAAGCGCGCAAACAGGTCGAGGCTAGAAGCCCTAGAGTTGGTGTTTCATACGCCTCTGTTGCCGCTTCCAAGAGAGTTATGTGTAACTCATCAACCCAAACGGAGCCTATTCTTAACACCAATAAATCAAACAATAGTAAAACTCAAACAACCGCACCTTCAAAATCTAACTCACAACCTAATAAAACATCCCGTTCTTCCATCTCAAAACCTTCTACACCAAAACCACCTATACATAAAAAGTTAAAAAGTGCTGAAGTTGCTAAGCGAGTGAGTCATTCACGTAAGTTGAAAGACCCTCGCAATGTGGCGCGTATGGAGGAGGATTCCCTCCAAATTTGCGCGTCCAATTCGGATCTTTCTGATCCTGATGCTGGGGTGTCTATGGACATCTCAACTCTTCCAGCTCGTGCTCCATCTCCCTCTTCCTCTTGATGACGAGTTTAATTTCCTGGAATTGTCACGGTTTCCGTAATAAACTATCTGATCTGAAGTCATTGATCACAGATTGCCATCCGGCCTGTGTCGCACTTCAGGAAACTTTCCTGAAGTCAGCGGACACGGCCAAATTACGTCGTTATAGTATTATTCGGAAGGACAATGTTTCGGGTGTGCGAGCGTCTGGAGGTGTTGCTCTCCTGACCTCTCACAGCTATCCCTACTCTGTCCTATCGTTAAATACTCCACTTCAAGCGGTTGCAGTGCGTGTGCAGATGCGGATATTAATTTCCGTGTGTGTAATATATCTGCCACCTAACGACGTTGTTGATCAAAGAACTCTCGACGACTTGGTGACTCAGCTTCCGGAACCTTTTGTTATACTTGGAGACTTTAATGCTCATAATGTTTTGTGGGGGAGTAGCTGTAACACCGCTCGAGGAAGGCAAGTGGAGCAGTTAATAACTGACCAAAATCTTTGCCTCCTCAATAATGGTGATCCTACTCACTTCCACGAGCCATCTCGGACCTTTCACATCATTGATCTCGCCATCTGTTCACCGTCAATCTTTCCATCTTGCAACTTTTGGGTCGGGACAGATCTTCGCGGAAGTGACCATTTTCCTGTGTTTGTGTCACTGTCCGGCACTGGATCCGTAGTCTGTCACCCTGCGCGATTCAAATATGAGTCTGCGAACTGGTCGCGATTTACAGACATTGCAACCATTACCCAGGCTATGGTCGACGGTGATATCGATGATGCGGTTCGTCTTGTCTCCAACGTTATAATAGAAGCTGCCGATGCAGCCATTCCCAAGAGCTCACCTAATGGTCGAAGAAACTGGAAACCGTGGTGGAACCTTGAGTGTTCTGCAGCATTGAAAGTACAACGTAAAATGTGGGGGATATTTCGCCGATATCCCACCACTCCAAATTTCGTTGCTTTCAAGCAAGCAAGGGCTAACACTCGTAGAGTGCGTCGACGTTGCCAGAGAGAGTCGTGGAAAAAGTACGTTTCGGAATTGACACCATCCACCCCCAGTAAACAGCTTTGGACGAAAGTAAAGAAATGCATAGGATTATATCCAGACCAGCCAATACCGTGCATTGTTCAAAATGGCGTTACACTTTCTACGTTAGAGGAAATAAGTAACGCCATTGGCAGCGCCTTCAGTTCAGTGTCGAGTGCGTCGTCGTATCCGACCACTTTCATGCGACACAAACTGCGTGCCGAGTCAAGACCTTTGCGTTTCGATACTGAGTCCGATCTGGCCTACAACTGCCCCTTTACGGAGAACGAGTTGGAGAATTGCCTTCGGCAGACTCGGATGACTTCCCCGGGTCACGATGGCATTAGTTATGCTATGTTACAGCATCTCTCTCGCAGCTCGCTCCGTAATTTGCTGTATCTATTTAATAGAATCTGGGAGAAACATGCTTTTCCATCCTCTTGGCGTAGGGCAATAGTGATTCCTATTCCCAAACCGGGAAAGGATGCTGCTAGCCCTAACAATTACCGTCCAATTGCACTCACCAGCTGTTTATGCAAGCTGCTGGAACGAATGGTTAACAATCGGTTAGTGTATCAGTTAGAATCCCAGCTTTGTCTGTCACCTCTACAAAGCGGATTTCGACGTGGCCGGTCCACGATGGATAATATGATAGCCTTAGAATCCGAAGCTCGCAATGCCTTTGTCAGAAGAAACCACTTAGTGTCTGTTTTCTTCGACATTGAAAAGGCTTATGACCGGACGTGGCGATATGGTATCCTTCGTGACCTTTATAATAACACCTTTCGTGGTCACTTGCCGATTTTCATTGCGAACTTCTTGTCACTACGAGAATTTCAAGTTCGCATTGGTACGACGCTTTCCGATGTTTACATTCAAGAAGAGGGAGTTCCTCAGGGCAGTGTATTGAGTGTTACACTGTTTTCCCTGAAAATTAATGGCATTTTACAGTGTTTGCCACCATCTGTTCGTCGCAATCTGTATGTCGACGACTTGCAGATCTCGTGTCAAGGTAAGGATATGCGTTACATCGAACGACAATTGCAAGCTTCAATATCTCGCATGATGACATGGTGTTCTGAGAACGGTTTTACGTTTTCGGCCGAAAAAACCTCTTGCGTACATTTTTGTAAGCGCAGAGGTTTGCATCCTGACCCGCGAATATACCTAGGTGACTCCCTGATAGCCGTAGAGAACGTGGTTCGTTTCTTTGGCGTGTTGTTTGATAGCAAGTTAACCTTCCTTCCGCACGTAATATATCTACGTTGGAAGTCTGAGCAGGCTCTTAACTTGCTGAAAGTTCTATCGAACACGTCCTGGGGAGCTGAGCGATCTACTATGCTCCGGGTTTATCGCGCGGTCATTCGATCGAAAATGGATTATGGATGCGCCGTGTACGGTTCCGCACGCTTTTCTGTGCTACGGAAACTGGACACGATTCATCATTCCGCCCTTCGAATCTGTTCTGGGGCTGTCAGAACATCTCCCGTAAAGAGTTTAAATGTCATCTTCGGTGAGCCTTCTTTACCATCTATTCGCAAGCAATTGTCGCTTCAGTTGTACTTCCGTATCCTCTCGCAAACTAATCACCCACTCCATTCTGCTGTACTTGACAGTCAGAATGACCGACTTTACCAAAATCGGCCATCTTGCATTCCACCTTTCGGACTTCGCATGAGGACGTTTCTGATTTCATCTCCGCTGTGTGATGTGGATGTCATGCTGCAACCGACTTTGCATTTTCCACCTTGGCGAAACCACAAGATTTCGTACTTGCGCCCTTTCCAGGGATTTGCAAAATCGAATACGGATCCTGTCATTTTTCACCAGCTTTTTGCGTCGCACCTTGCTAGTTACCCTAACTATGTTGATGTGTATACCGACGGCTCGAAAACAGAAGATCATGTTGGAAGTGCTTACGTCTGTGGCAGAGACGTTAGGAGCTATTTACTTCCCGACTGTTTTTCTGTCTTTTCAGCAGAGTTTGTGGCTGTACATGAAGCTCTGAAGTATATCTTCCGGCAGAGAGATAGGCGTTTTATAGTGTATACAGATTCCATCAGCGTTTTAGAGACTTTGGAGAATGGTGAAGTGTCACACTCCCATTCCCTTGTATCTCCGGTGTTGGATCTGCATCGTCGCCTCTGTCGTCGTGGCTTCAGTGTCCTTTTCTGCTGGGTGCCTGGTCATGTCGGCATATCGGGTAACGAGCAGGCAGATGCTGCGGCTAAAGGTGCTGTGCATCGGCTGAATCAGCATGTGCCTATCAGTGATGTGAAGTCCGCTGTGAAAAAGTTAATTAGGAACGAATGGCAAGTTGATTGGGATCTGCAGGTTACTAATAAGCTGCGACAGGTTAAACCATGTATTGGTGCTTGGCCATCAGCTCAACTGCGTCGTGCAGACGTCATACTCACACGGTTGAGAATCGGGCATTCCCTTTTGACGCATCGACATTTGTTGATGGGTGAGGATGCCCCTCTCTGTCAACATTGTAAGGCTCCACTTTCGGTTGGACATATTTTGACGTCTTGCCCTTCGCTTCAAGCCCAGTATAATAGGTTTTTTGGCTCCAGTTCACCTATCTTATCTGAACTGCTGGGGGAGCCCCCCCCCCCCATTCTGCTCTGTTTGCCTTCTTATTTTTTACTGGTTTTATACACAGTCTGTGCTTTAGCAATTGATTTTATCGTTAAACTTTTATTGCGTTTTACAAATATCTTTTTTTATTATCTTTTTATCAATTTTATGTATCATTGTTTTTACCACCTTATATATCACCGTTTTTTATGCCTTTTTACATATCTTTCTATATTACCTTGTATATATCATCATTCTAACTTGTTTATACATAATTTTTATCATCCCTTTTATTCTGTTTTTCACGGTTACTCGTTTTTATTTTTATTAGTGTTGGTTATTTCACCGTTGGTTCGAGCGTGGCGACTTTATAGAATCTCTTTGCTCTAGTCTTGTGTTTGGCGCTTTATGTCCTATTTTGGATTTTGCGCCATAAAACCCCAACCAACCAACCAACCAACAGGATGTCGTCGATAACTATAGTTGTTGGCTATAGCCAATAACGGCCAATTCTATCACAGAACTTTCATTTGCAGTTGGACCAACCTCATTTTGTGATTGTTGGCCCAACAGCTTTAAATCACAGTTGGGCCAAATGCATTTTGTAACTGTTGGCCCTACAGTTTTCATTTGCAGTTGGACCAACGGCATTTTGTAACCGTTGGCCCAACAGCTTTCATTTGCAGTTGGGCCAACGACATTTTGTAACCGTTGGCCCAACAGCTTTCATTTGCAGTTGAGCCAACGGCATTTTGTAACCGTTGGCCAACCATTACACATTTTGCAGTTGGGCCAACGGCATTTTGTAACCGTTGGCCAACCATTACACATTTTGCAGTTGGGCCAACGGCATTTTGTAACCGTTAGCCAACCATACACATATTGTAGTTGGGCCAACGGCATTTTGTAACCGTTGGCCAACCATACACATTTTGCAGTTGGGCCAACGGCATTTTGTAACCGTTGGCCCAACAAACGCATTTTGCAGTTGGCCCATCTGCATTTCTGAAATTTCTGCCAACGGTAACCATTCCCCAACGGTGCAACGGAAATCTGCGGTTGGGCCAACGGTCTGTGTTACTTGGGGGTCATCTATCTTGTCGGGGACGTAAGTTCTTGTTTTGCTGGATTCCCAGTCATGTAGGAATACGGGGAAATGAACTGGAAGATGCTGCGGCGAAAAACTCGACAGTCGCTTTTCATAAACCACTCCCTTATTCTGATATGAAGCAGGCGATAAAGATAATGATTCGTCGTAAATGGCAGGAAGTATGGAATCTGCAGGTTGGAACAAATTATATGGAATAAAAAACACAATCTCACCTTGGCAGGCTTTACCATCTCGCAAGAGAGACGTGTTGTTGACACGGTTGCGTATTGGGCACTCGCGACTCACTCATGTCCATCTGCTGATGCGCGAGAGCGTTCCCTTGTGTCTCTATTGCAAATGCCCTCTAACTATTGCACATATTCTATCTAGGTGTGTGACTTTTAAAACTATTTATTTTAAACTATACAATTCTTATACACCTAGTTTAGATATTTTATTGGGGAATACCCCCATCCTAATCTTTTTAACTTTTTACGTATGACTGGTTTTTACTCTGATATTTAGGTTTTTAAATCTTGTACCTTCAGATTTGTCATATTTTATTTATCTTCACCTTTTATCCATGTTCTTTTGCTTTTAAATTGTTTGTCTTTTGGTTTTATTTCCTTTCATTGGTTTTTATAAATACTTCGAAACTTGGTTTTCTTAAATTCTACTAACTGTTACTAGTTCTGCTTTTATCAGTAAACCATACGGTTGGCGCAGCTTGTACCTCAGAGGACCTTGCGCCATAAAACCAAACTCAACCAACCAACCCAGGCTAACTTCTCATCACCGTTGAGAATATTATCGAAATGTTCATCCTTAAACAGTTTGCGTATCTGTGGACCAACGAAAACCCCTTTTTTAATTTTGGCTTCACTGACACGTGGAAATTTCGTTTACAAATACAAAAATGCTTCCCTAGTCTTATCCATCGCTTTTACGAAG
Source organism: Dolomedes plantarius (assembly GCA_907164885.2). Lineage (NCBI taxonomy): Eukaryota > Metazoa > Arthropoda > Arachnida > Araneae > Dolomedidae > Dolomedes > Dolomedes plantarius. The sequence continues at coordinate 22,316,256 of OU015499.1, forward strand.
TTTTTCATAAGGCCCAGTTTTACATGAAGAGCAGGGAGTATAATTTTGCTTGATTCGACGAGTGGTTCATATTAAACATCGTGTGTTCCAGGTTTAACTGTTTGACGCACAGGCCAATCCTCCTGTCTGTAGTGACGTGCCATTGCACGGCTGTCCCATAAACACAAAAAGCAACATAATTAGGTATAATTTTGTTGTAGGCCAAGAAATATGGCAATGACATTCAGATCACTGGAAATTTGCCAATTAAACTTGTTATAGTTTACTGTGCATAACAGTTGCTTCGTGTTCTCGTACTTTTCTTTCATGTAAGCTGTGTAACCAATCGGATAAGATGGAAACACATTTGCATTATGCAGAAGGACAGCTTTTAGACTTAACTTTGGTAAATCGATGAACAGTCTCCATTCATCAATTTTGCAGTCAATTTTCATACCTCCATGAGACCGTCTATGTTACTACAAAATACGAAATTGTTTTCACTGTTGAAACACTGAAAGAAGGGAGTATGGCGGTCACGGAACGCAGTCACATTTACCGTCTGGTCAAGAGAATTCCATTGCTGCAGTTTAGACGCCAACATTTCGGCTTTACCTTTAGGTATTTGTAGATCTCTTACCAGATCATTTAACTCACATTGTATGATTTTATGTTGCTGTGTGTTTTCGTAAGGGGATAACGTCATGTTTTATACCATCCGCAGAATTTCGAAAGCAATATCGGGAAGGCTCAAAGGAAATGCTTATCATTAACTGATACGACCCCCCCCCCCTCATATATCGAAAACTAGAGCTAAACGGGGATTTTTCATGGTTGTTTTCGTGATCAGCGTGGAACCACTCAGCGATACAGAACAGCTCATTTTGTTCTTGTTATATTTTCACTGTTGGCTAGTGTAAGATTACAAAAAAATGAAAACTCACCTCTTCTCCAGATATAGATGATTCTGTAATATCCATTTGGTTTTCGTATCACTCGGCTTAAAAAAATTACATATGATGGAATACCGGGAAAATATTTCTTAAATAAAAAAGGAACGTCGAAAAATCTAAAATTTAAAATTGGTGCGAGCAAACCGTTAAGAAAAATGCGTGATGCCGACTAGAAAATTCAAGTACTACTAATTTGCACAAAAAATGACAGAGGTCTCCACTGCCAAATTTATAAAGCTTTTTCTTGTGTTCTTGCCATTCCAAGCTAACTAAAGTCCAACAGCACGTGTATAAAGGTGTTGCCACTCCAAGGTAACTAAACTTTTTTCAGAACCCCTTGCTCATTTCTTTTAGAATTTGAAGCAGGGGGGTAACTCCTCAACTCTACTACCCCTCAGGGGGTTTACCTTCTTTAGGTAAACACGGGTGTCGCAATCCCGAGGTAGCCCAGCGAACTATCTCTCCTTTCCTTTTTCCTCTCCTCTCTTCCTTTACTTTATTCTTTTTTTCTCCCTCGGTGTGGTTCCTCTTCGGAGGCGAGGGCACCCTTTTAGTAGCTGTTGCCGTTCTGTCGCCTCTTGCTACTATTGGGGTCTTAATCACCCACGTGTTTGCCGTGCATGGAGACCCGTGTCCCTGGAAAAGGGAATCCTGGCAGTTGAGGGACAGTTTTGGTATCCCAATACACTGCTTTGGCCCCCGCTTCAGGTAAACGGGAGGTACATAGTGGTTCCCTATTGTATCAATCGGCTGGTCGCTGACTTTGTCTTCGGCTAGGAACCAAGCAATCGTTTCTACTACTGGGCATCTCGCTAAGGGTGGAGTCTGCTTCAGGGTCGTTTCGTGCGCGTATAGACCCGGCTAGCACTGGTGCAGTAATCTGCATCCCCTTGTTGGGCTCCATGGTGGGTGGTGCGGCCGGGATCTGAATTGTAAACCCCTTTTTTTATGGATACTTTTTCTTTAAATCCCAAGGTGAGGGATAAATCACCACTGGAAATCAAATCTTCTCTCCCTTCGAGGGAGCAACAAATGTGCAAGTCTGAAAATTTTATTAAGTTTTTTATTTTGAAACTCGTAGACCAATCTTTTTCAATTCTCTCGCCCTTTCTAATAGAGAAAACAGTAAAGTCCATTATTGGAGAAGTCCCCCTAATACGCAAGTTGCCATCAGGAGACCTTATGATAGAGGTCTCTTCGGCCCAACAGTCATCAATACTGTCTAAATGCACTTCATTTGGTTCGTTTTCCGCCACTATAACACCACATAAGACTCTGAATTCTTCAAGAGGAGTAATTTCTGAGTCAGAGCTGTTTAATGTTCCCGAGCCAGAGATTTTGGAAAACTTAAGTGACCAAGGTATCGTAAATGTTCGTCGAATAACCATACGCCGTGACGGTAAAGTGCTGCCCACCAAGCACATCATTCTAACCTTTAATTGTCCAAATCTCCCAACGCATATTAAAGCTGTCTACTTGCGCTGTCCTGTGAGACCCTACATACCGAATCCGCTGCGCTGTTTTAAATGCCAGTGGTTCGGCCATTCTAAGGAAGTTTGTCGTGGCTCCCTTACTTGTGCTCGTTGTGCGCAAGTGGGTCACGAAAGCGACAGTTGCTCAGCCGAAATCAAATGTGTGAACTGTTCAGGCAACCATCCGGCCTACTCTAGGTCGTGCTTGAAATGGTCGACAGAAAAGGAGATCCAGACGTTGAAGATCAAAAATAAACTATCATATATCGAAGCACGGCGAATTGTTGATTCCCGAACCCCGACTGTAGGACGGTCGTATACGGCAGCGGCGACCCATATAAAAATGGCATCAATAGGCATACAAACTGATCCTATCCCTGCAGTGCAGAAATCTCCGACTTCCGCAAAAACGCACCAGAAATCAACTCAATCCACTCACTCAATCAATCAACCCACATCAAGCAAAATTAAACCATTCGAAAAATCTAAATGTACTGCTATCGAACCCAATAGAAATAAACCCACCTCTTCTCCAACACAAACAAGCGTCACCTCACCTATTCCACGTGGCAAAAAAGTTAGAGCATCATCGCCTCCTCCTGTTTCTGAAGATTTTCAGCCCAATCAGTCATGTTCCTACCATATAGATATGAATTCACCTATTCCACCAAACACAAATAGAAAAAAAGTAGCTATTCCTAGAAAGTGCATTGACATTTCTAGGAAAGCGAATGATCCGAAATACATCCGGAAAAATAACCAGTATGTCCGCAGGCTCGCGGAGAATGCGGATTTAAAACTATATGTGTCCGATGACTCTGACAATGATATTGATTTTGAGGAGTCTTAACTCCTCTTTTTTTCCTTTTTCCTGTTTTTCTTTTTTTTTGGCTTTGCTCCTCTTTTATCTTTTGTATATATATATTTGGTCTTTCTTAATTTACACTCTACTTTTTTATGTCATTGTTTTATCATTTTCTATGTCTATTTCGAATATTTGTATTTTATGATAGTCTTTATTACATGTTTTATGACTATTTTATAACTGATGCTCTATATGACTGTCCTGAACATCTTCTATTTTATGCTGACTTTTATTACCGTGCACACTTCACTGTTTTTACTTGCCTTTTTTCTTATCCTCCTTTTATCACTGTGGCTGGTTATCCCTGCCTTTTTTCCCGTGCATTTACTCTTGACGAGCATTATCCTTTCCGGACTCTACTCCAGAAAACTCAAGCAAAACCTTTTTAAGTATCATTATCATGCCATTGAATCCTTTTATCACTGTTTTATGTCATCGTTTTAGTCCTTTTATCATTATCGTTTATATATCATTGTTTGCATGAACTTTGTATTCCTTTTCTATTTATGATTCACGTTTTTATCATGATTGAACAGGACTTTTTTTAATGCGGACTTATATAGTGTTTTTCGGGTTTTACCATATGTTTGGCGCAGCATGTCCTCTCTGGACCTTGCGCCATTAAACCCCAAACAACCAACCAACCTCAACTCTACTAAGTCGAAATTCCTCCAGAAAAAATTGGAGTGGAACGGGAGCAAACGTTTGCTCATCTGAACTGTTTTGACGCCTTCTAACGGGAAATATGATAAACATTTTATGATTTTATTTTTATGCACATATTTAAAATAATAAAAATTCAGCATTGATGAATGATAAATTTTGAAAGCTTAATTTTCCTGAATTAAACTTATTAAAATTATTATTTCTTAGATAAATATTATATAATATTTGGTTTTTTTTATATATATATATATATATGTATACAGTCGGCCGCAAAAATATATAAGCACCGGTACCCCTTTGAAATTTTACAAGATCCATGGTTTGCCAATTTTTTGGGGGAAAGGAAAGGAATAACAATGTATTATGCTTTAGAATAATCCTGAGGATTATTCTAAAGCATAATACATCGTTGAAAACAGATTGTTGACTGAGAACACTTTGTAAGTATCACTAGAGTTGCGGTTGAATCTTTTTTTTTTTCTGATAATATAGTTGATATTACAGGAGGTACAATTCTTAAAATAAGCTTATATTTTTAACTCTCAAGCATTTTGTGATTAAAGGTGTTTGGATTTTTTAGGATGGGAATTCTTTCTAATGCCATTCCGTATCACTAGAGTTGCAATATGTTTTGGATTTTTTAGGATGGGAATTCTTTCAAATGCCATTCCGTATCACTAGAGTTGCAATATGTTTTAATTTAGGATGGGAATTCTTTCTAATGCATTCCGTATCACTGAAGTTGCAATATGTTTTAATTTAGGATGGGAATTCTTTCTAATGCATTCCGTATCACTGAAGTTGCAATATGTTTTAATTTAGGATGGGAATTCTTTCTAATGCCATTCCGTATCACTGAAGTTGCAATATGTTTTAATTTAGGATGGGAATTCTTTCTAATGCCATTCCGTATCACTGAAGTTGCAATATGTTTTAATTAAGGATGGGAATTGTTGTGTTTTTTAGGAAGAACAAACAACAGATTAATGTATAAAAATAAATCTTTTATTTTGTTTGTTGTTATTAAAAGGACGTTACATAGGTTTCTAAATTTTTAAAGAGTTCGTCAAAGTCTTCCGGCATGTTTAAAAAGTTTGGAGTTTGACGTTCTTCCAAACAAGTCTGCATGATCAATTCCTCCGAATTGATTTTTTCAATGTCCATTTGGCTCGTCGACAAGTCCATATTGATTTGTTCCAAATCCGTGTTCTTTGTCGACAAGTCCATAGGTTCAGGGACATAGTCTAATGTCTGGACATAATCAAGCGGAATCGGGGGTCCCAATTCCCGATTTCGAATGTCATTGTACATGTCGGCGAATTGGGGTATCAGATACAAGACTGTCTGAGGCGGATGAAAAGAAGGTATTTCAAGTGGATTCGTCTGTGATTCGGCATCCATGACGACTAACGACGACGGTTCCGGATCCATGACGACTGACGACGACGGTCCCGGCTCCGGATCCATGACGACTGACGACGACGGTTCCGGATCCATTTGGGGAGGTTCGAACGAGTGATACACATTACGAACCGGAGGTGGCGGAGGTACCATCATCAATTCGTCAAGTCTGTCCAATGCCGGTGTCATGGGGGCCATGTCGTAAACGTCGTTCCTCTTCCGTTTTAATTTGGTAGTCTCCCTCCAATTCCTGCACTCGAAGGGCAATTCTAGGTCGGCTCTCACGACGTCCACAGAAAACAGAGTCTTTTGGGCAGTCACCAGTACGTAGCACGTTCCCTCCGTCACCCGGTACTTGGATTCGGGTTCCAGGACGAAAAATTTGTAGACGAACTGGTCGGCGGCTCGGAATCCCCTTTTTCTGCGGACGACATCGAAAGATCTGGTTTTTTTTTTCAGGCAACACATAGAAGAAGAGGGGTACCGTCGTGGTCTGGTAAATGTGACAGGTCCCAGGTTCCACCACACGTTGTCCAAAAGTAAAATATTGTTTTACCACGAACGTGTTGTCGTACTTGACGAAGAAAGAATGAAAGAAAAAAAATATGGAATGAGCTCCAATATATAGATATATATATTTTTTTAAAAAAAAATAGGTCGTATTCAAATCCCCATTCGAAATGGTACTTACCGAAAACTCACTCGAACGTCCATGTTTTTTTTTCCTGACACGTCGATCCAATTTCAGACGAGCGGCCACGGCGTCCCAGCTGACAGAATCGTAGTCATCCCAGCGGGTAAAAGATTCTCTGCCAGTCCTGTAGAAATTGGCGATTAAATTTTCACTTCTGTCTTCGAGGGGGGCAAAAAATACCCTGTCGTCCTCCAAATAGGCCGTGGAAATCAAAAGTTTACGCGAATCAAAAATATTCCGAAATCCTCTCTTTGTTTCGGGGTGCTGCAGCAATCGGACGGTAGTAGATAGCTTGGAAGGGAAAGCGTCAGCCATATCGTTCACGAGCGAGCGAGTCGAATGAGAGAATTGCAAATCGGTGTCGTCCTTTTATACGATCCGGAACCCGTTATCTGATAAGATATGACTTTCTATTTTTTTTGTTTTTAGTTGTCCAATGTTGTGAAATTGTTTTTCATATCAAACAATTTTTTTTTCCAAGTTTGTTCTCATATTGATTTTTAATAATTGTTAAAAAAAGGTTTCATTTAGGATTGGAATGCTTTCTAATACCATTACTGGAGTTGAATCCTCTGATAATATAGTTGATATTACATGTGATACCTTCAAGCATTTGCGATTTTAATAATTGTTAAAAAAAAGGTTTCATTTAGGATTGGAATGCTTTCTAATACCATTACTGGAGTTGAATCCTCTGATAATATAGTTGATATTACATGTGATCATTTCTAATACCATCCTTTTCTAACACAATTAGCTAAAAATGTATTATAATGGACATTTATTCCATGATTTTAGGGGTCATTTGTTAATTATTATAAGGTCGTCCTGTCTATGTTTCACATCTAGCTAACATTCATAAAGTTCTAGATTAAGAGTCCATATAATTTCGTTAAGATTGTAAGTGCTTGTGGATTAAGATTACAGTAAATGAATTTGGATCCCCTTTGGATAAAAAAAAATATAGTTGATATTACAGGATCATATAATTTCGTTAAGACTGTAAGTGCTTGGAGGTATTAGATTATTTTAGTATAATTATAAAAGGCATCACATTCGAAAGCCAGAAAGACAGAAAAAATCAAAATTAATAAAGTATGAGGATGTATAGAAACATGATTATTCATATGCCAAGAAAGTATGAGTCAGAACAGATACATGAATATATGTACCTTACACAACAATCGAATTTTTTACCACTACTGGTAGATACATTAAGGATATATTTAACACATTGGAATTTTTTTTTTTGAAAAAGCTGAACAAGGAAAGGGACTGTTTTACAATAAATAGATTATTTATTTTGTTAACAAATACGGATTTACAATCACTAGCAGATACATTGAGGATATTGTTTTGTTTTTCAAAGTACCACCATCGGGTGTTTGTATATCAATAGACTATTGAAAAAAAAAAGAATTGAAAGAATATTTTTTTTCAAAAAAAATGCCATCATCGGGTGACTGATTGGAGGAAAGAAATATTGTTACTATTGAAAACACATTTCTACAAATGAAACAAAGTCTTTTTTATTATTATTTTTCCAACGTTGGTAATCATTTTGACGCAAAAAAAATGGCCAGAGAACGTCTTTTTTCAAGACGTTCTCTGGCCATTTTTTTACCCCCTTTTTTTTTCGAAATAAAAAGGAGATTAAAAAACAAATACAGTGTTTTTTTTTTTTTTAGTTCAGGAATTTGGGATTCACATCGGACCAAGGCGGCATGTTTGACAATCTTTCTAAATCTTTGCTGCTGGGATCGTAACAGTCGGGACAATCCCAATATAAGTCTTTTCGGCGAGCACAATATACGTGGCAAATGTGCCTACATGAAAACATGAAGGCACAATGCGGCGGCACCGGCGTCTTGCATCCCCAACAGTTGAGTACCGGCAGAGCGGCATAGTGAAGAGCTACTGAACTCATTGTGATAAGCGGTCGAATGATTCCGAAGCCCAGACGGGTCGCCCTTTTTATACGATTTTCAAACCGGATGTTAAGCACCGGAAGTCAGGTCAAAGTTTGTTCCACAAACTTTTTTTTTTTTATATATATATACATATATATACAATGTTGGAATTTTTTTTTCTTCTTCTTCCTCTGCTGTAGCAATCAATATAGTAAAAAATCCAAAATTGGTTTCCATAAATAAAGCAAAGTAGCAATCAATATAGTAAAATCCAAAATTGGTTTTTTTAAAAAATAATCTCTTTTTCTGGAAACATCGTCATATCATCTAAAAAAAGTAGTAGAGCAAAGCGTGCGACAAGTCCTTATACCAACGTTGTCAGCCCTTTGACCATAAAAAAATGGGGGCCAAAAAGATGCTTAACTAAGCATCTTTTTGGCCCCCATTTTTTTTACCCCCTGTGAGAAAAAAACAACAAATGAAATCATCCGAGAGACATTTGTTTCAAGAAACAGAGGTTGAAGTAACATTCATCGGAACAGGTGTGATGTTCTCGGACAAATCCTCTCAGATGGATGAATAGAGTACGATCCTTTCGAGCCTCCTCCAAAAAAAACAGGGCAAAGCTGTTGGGATCCCATTCAGGATACCTGTGTAGATCCGGAAGAGGTTTCGAGTCTGTAAAAGTCCGAATTGTCATGCATCCCCCGGGGCAGAATCTCCCGCGATCCAATCTTTCCTGGATAATTTCGTTCACTCGCCTCAGAAATTTGCGGTTCCGACTTTTCAGAGGCTCCCTTTCCATGTACATCATAAGGGTCTGGTAGTTGTACAAACTACCCAATTTTTCAAACCAAAATGTCTGATATTCTTTGTAGTCGGCCCGACATACAGGGCATTGACGTATACCGCCCTTCACGTATGCTGCTGACAGGCAAACGTCGTGCATCCTATGATGCGTCGCACACTCTATCATTACAAAAAATATGCTGGATTCCAGCACGGGCTCGTGGCAAATAGCACACACGTCCTCCATCTCGAGAGTCAGAATGCAAAATGAAATGAATTTTTCTCCGAAGCGGATTTTTATTGACGCGTCAGGAGGTTGCTGATTGGCTATGTGACGTCATGTCAAGAGGTTTCTGATTGGTCAGATCTTTAAACAATTTGAGAATCCAACTTTGGAAACAAAAAAAAAAGAAAACAATTTCTGATAGCTGTTGATTAAGAATACAATTTTGGAAACAAATATTAATAAAAGAGGAAGTCAACACGCAATTCAAGTCTTATGCAAAAAAAAAAGTATTATTCCCAAGGTTGTCAAGCATTTCTGTGCAAAAAAATGGCCGGAACGTCCTTTTTTTTTCAGGACGTTCCGGCCATTTTTTTACTCTCCCAACGAGGATGTTGGGGGAACCAAAAAAATTTAAAGTTCTTTTGGCACTTTAGGAATTTTGAAAGTCCCCCATTTTATCGGGGGTAATTTCAGAATGTTTCTAATAGCATTTTCCTCCTTCATTCGCTCTTCTCGCGATAACTTTCGGGCATCAGGACACTGGAGGACAACTGGATTTGCAAGTTTAGCGGGGCTTTCTTCTGGAATGTCGTCGATGACCGACGCCAATTTCTTTCGACACCTGTCGGTATTCCAAAACACGCGGCGAACGGCCGGTTTCTTCGGAGCTCTGGGACAACTCGGAGCCATGACGTGTGAGATATGCAGACTGGACCGCGAGCAATCCTTTATATACCCAAACTGATATCGCCAAGTAGCCAACAAGTAGCGCCAAATGCTAAAGATTATACAATATCTTTAAACCAATATGGGTAGAACAAGAAATGGCTGTAGACTGGAAGATTGTCGAAGGTTAAAAATCCAAGTTTGACTCTGAATCAATATTGCTTGAGACTATAGGAGGTTGAAGATGTCCAAACAATGTCAAAAGAATTTGCAATAATGTTTCTTATTTAGAATGTCCAAACAATACTCCAAGAGTTGATACAATATCCTTACTACAAACTAGCTTGATGAACCAATATCGGCAGAATAAATGACTGCAGACCAACCGCTCTATATATACTCAGAGAATAGAAAAAAAAAAACAAATTTTTATTTCTGAATTTGGCTGAGAGTTCTCGGCTGAAAAATATTTTCTGAGATTTCCAAATCGAGTCCAATCTAAAAATGACGTCATATAAAATAAAACTTTCAATGGCGGATCGGATCGATCGGAAATTTAATGATTCTGGATATGCCCCCGACGATAGCCTTCCATCTGTGGCAATCCTCCTCTCTGCAATCACAACAACGTCCTGCATTTGTTTTTTTAATGTATGTATTTATAAGATAAAAAAGAATTTACAAACAATGTCAAGCGAATCTTTATTCAAAAGTTGTAGGTGTATTTACATAAGTTTCCATTCTTTCAAAAAACTCATCCAAGTCTTCCGACATATTTACTTCATTTGGTGTTTGTGGTTCGAGTAACCAGTTAATTAAATCATCCTCGCTAATTTTTTTTATCGACAAATCCAGTGGTTCCGGGACATCCGAAGTCGACTGAACATAGTCCTCGGGAATCGGGGGGCCAAGTTGTGTTTGGCACCTAAAAAAAGTGTCAAAATTTATCAAGAGTGGAACAAGTGGTGGAACAATTGGTTCCGTTTGCGTTCCTACATCCACGAATGGTATTGTAGGGGAATCCACATATGATACTGTAGGGGAATCCACATATGATACTGTAGGGGAATCCACATATGGTACTGTAGAGGAATCCACATGACTCCTCTTTGGCGGCGGCGGCGGCATCAGCAAATCGTCATCTAATCTGTCCAATGCCGGTGTCATGGGGGCCATGTCGTAAACGTCGTTCCTCTTCCGTTTTAATTTGGTAGTCTCCCTCCAATTCCTGCACTCGAAGGGCAATTCTAGGTCGGCTCTCACGACGTCCACAGAAAACAGAGTCTTTTGGGCAGTCACCAGTACGTAGCACGTTCCCTCCGTCACCCGGTACTTGGATTCGGGTTCCAGGACGAAAAATTTGTAGACGAACTGGTCGGCGGCTCGGAATCCCCTTTTTCTGCGGACGACATCGAAAGATCTGGTTTTTTTTTTCAGGCAACACGTAGAAGAAGAGCCGTACCGTCGTGGTCTGGTAAATGTGACAGGTCCCAGGTTCCACCACACGTTGTCCAAAAGTAAAATATTGTTTTACCACGAACGTGTTGTCGTACCTGACGAAGAAAGAATGAAAGAAAAAAAATATGGAATGAGCTCCAATATATAGATATATATATTTTTTTTTAAAAAAATAGGTCGTATTCAAATCTCCATTCGAAATGGTACTTACCGAAAACTCACTCGAACGTCCATGTTTTTTTTTCCTGACACGTCGATCCAATTTCAGACGAGCGGCCACGGCGTCCCAGCTGACAGAATCGTAGTCATCCCAGCGGGTAAAAGATTCTCTGCCAGTCCTGTAGAAATTGGCGATTAAATTTTCACTTCTGTCTTCGAGGGGGGCAAAAAATACCCTGTCGTCCTCCAAATAGGCCGTGGAAATCAAAAGTTTACGCGAATCAAAAATATTCCGAAATCCTCTCTTTGTTTCGGGGTGCTGCAGCAATCGGACGGTAGTAGATAGCTTGGAAGGGAAAGCGTCAGCCATATCGTTCACGAGCGAGCGAGTCGAATGAGAGAATTGCAAATCGGTGTCGTCCTTTTATACGATCCGGAACCCGTTATCTGATAAGATATGACTTTCTATTTTTTTTGTTTTTAGTTGTCCAATGTTGTGAAATTGTTTTTCATATCAAACAATTTTTTTTTTCCAAGTTTGTTCTCATATTGATTTTTAATAATTGTTAAAAAAAGGTTTCATTTAGGATTGGAATGCTTTCTAATACCATTACTGGAGTTGAATCCTCTGATAATATAGTTGATATTACATGTGATACCTTCAAGCATTTGCGATTTTAATAATTGTTAAAAAAAAGGTTTCATTTAGGATTGGAATGCTTTCTAATACCATTACTGGAGTTGAATCCTCTGATAATATAGTTGATATTACATGTGATCATTTCTAATACCATCCTTTTCTAACACAATTAGCTAAAAATGTATTATAATGGACATTTATTCCATGATTTTAGGGGTCATTTGTTAATTATTATAAGGTCGTCCTGTCTATGTTTCACATCTAGCTAACATTCATAAAGTTCTAGATTAAGAGTCCATATAGTTTCGTTAAGATTGTAAGTGCTTGTGGATTAAGATTACAGTAAATGAATTTGGATCCCCTTTGGATAAAAAAAAAATATAGTTGATATTACAGGATCATATAATTTCGTTAAGACTGTAAGTGCTTGGAGGTATTAGATTATTTTAGTATAATTATAAAAGGCATCACATTCGAAAGCCAGAAAGACAGAAAAAATCAAAATTAATAAAGTATGAGGATGTATAGAAACATGATTATTCATATGCCAAGAAAGTATGAGTCAGAACAGATACATGAATATATGTACCTTACACAACAATCGAATTTTTTACCACTACTGGTAGATACATTAAGGATATATTTAACACATTGGAATTTTTTTTTTTTTGAAAAAGCTGAACAAGGAAAGGGACTGTTTTACAATAAATAGATTATTTATTTTGTTAACAAATACGGATTTACAATCACTAGCAGATACATTGAGGATATTGTTTTGTTTTTCAAAGTACCACCATCGGGTGTTTGTATATCAATAGACTATTGAAAAAAAAAAAGAATTGAAAGAATATTTTTTTCAAAAAAAATGCCATCATCGGGTGACTGATTGGAGGAAAGAAATATTGTTACTATTGAAAACACATTTCTACAAATGAAACAAAGTCTTTTTTATTATTATTTTTCCAACGTTGGTAATCATTTTGACGCAAAAAAATGGCCAGAGAACGTCTTTTTTCAAGACGTTCTCTGGCCATTTTTTTACCCCCTTTTTTTTCGAAATAAAAAGGAGATTAAAAAACAAATACAGTGTTTTTTTTTTTTTTAGTTCAGGAATTTGGGATTCACATCGGACCAAGGCGGCATGTTTGACAATCTTTCTAAATCTTTGCTGCTGGGATCGTAACAGTCGGGACAATCCCAGTATAAGTCTTTTCGGCGAGCACAATATACGTGGCAAATGTGCCTACATGAAAACATGAAGGCACAATGCTGCGGCACCGGCGTCTTGCATCCCCAACAGTTGAGTACCGGCAGAGCGGCATAGTGAAGAGCTACTGAACTCATTGTGATAAGCGGTCGAATGATTCCGAAGCCCAGACGGGTCGCCCTTTTTATACGATTTTCAAACCGGATGTTAAGCACCGGAAGTCAGGTCAAAGTTTGTTCCACAAACTTTTTTTTTTTTTTATATATATATACATATATATACAATGTTGGAATTTTTTTTTCTTCTTCTTCCTCTGCTGTAGCAATCAATATAGTAAAAAATCCAAAATTGGTTTCCATAAATAAAGCAAAGTAGCAATCAATATAGTAAAATCCAAAATTGGTTTTTTTAAAAAATAATCTCTTTTTCTGGAAACATCCTCATATCATCTAAAAAAAGTAGTAGAGCAAAGCGTGCGACAAGTCCTTATACCAACGTTGTCAGCCCTTTGACCATAAAAAAATGGGGGCCAAAAAGATGCTTAACTAAGCATCTTTTTGGCCCCCATTTTTTTACCCCCTGTGAGAAAAAAACAACAAATGAAATCATCCGAGAGACATTTGTTTCAAGAAACAGAGGTTGAAGTAACATTCATCGGAACAGGTGTGATGTTCTTGGACAAATCCTCTCAGATGGATGAATAGAGTACGATCCTTTCGAGCCTCCTCCAAAAAAAACAGGGCAAAGCTGTTGGGATCCCATTCAGGATACCTGTGTAGATCCGGAAGAGGTTTCGAGTCTGTAAAAGTCCGAATTGTCATGCATCCCCCGGGGCAGAATCTCCCGCGATCCAATCTTTCCTGGATAATTTCGTTCACTCGCCTCAGAAATTTGCGGTTCCGACTTTTCAGAGGCTCCCTTTCCATGTACATCATAAGGGTCTGGTAGTTGTACAAACTACCCAATTTTTCAAACCAAAATGTCTGATATTCTTTGTAGTCGGCCCGACATACAGGGCATTGACGTATACCGCCCTTCACGTATGCTGCTGACAGGCAAACGTCGTGCATCCTATGATGCGTCGCACACTCTATCATTACAAAAAATATGCTGGATTCCAGCACGGGCTCGTGGCAAATAGCACACACGTCCTCCATCTCGAGAGTCCCCCTCAGGGGGTTTACCTTCTTTAGGTAAACACGGGTGTCGCAATCCCGAGGTACCCCAGCGAACTTTCTCTCATTTCCCTTTTCCCCTCCTCTCATCTTTCTGCTTTTTTCGTTTTTTTCTCCCTCGGTGTGGTTCCTCTTTGAGGCGAGGGCACCCCTTTAGAAGCTGTTGCCGCTCTGTTGCTCCTAGCTTCTAATGGCGTGTATATCACCCACGTGTTAGCCGTGCGTGGAGACCCGTGTCCCCGGAAAAGGGAATCCTGGTAGTTGAGGGTCAGTTTTGGTTGCCCAACACACTACTTCGGCCCCCGCTTCGGGTAAACGGGAGGTACTTAGTGGTTCCCTAATGTATCAATCGGCTGGTCGTTGACATTGTCTCCGGCTAGGAACCAAGCCATCGTTCCGATTTCTGTACATCTCGTTAAGGGTAGATGTCGTTTCAGGATCGTTTCGTTCGCGTATAGTTCTCGGTTAGCACTGGTGCACGTATGTGCATCCCCTTGTTGGGCTCCGTGGTGGGTGGTGAGGCCGGGAACTGAATTTTAAGCCCCTTTGTATGGATTCTTTTCTTAAAAATCCCACGGTGAGGGAAATTTCACCACAACAAAATGACAAGGTTTTATCGCAAGCTAAATTTTTTGTTTTAAAACGGACTAACGGCACTTTTCTTGATGTATCTCCTTTCTTGATACACAAGACACTTATATCTTTAATAGGTGAAGTAAAATCTATAAAAAAGCTACGTTCTGGTGACCTTCTCATTGAACTGTCCTCCAGCCAACAAGTTACACCGCTGTCTAAAATTACCACCTTCGGCCAGTATCCGGTCACGATCTCTGCACATGGGTATCTGAACTCTTCTCGCGGTGTTGTTTCAGATTCTGACTTCCTGCACACGCCTGAGGATGAGATTTTAGAGAACCTGCTGGACCAGCATGTGTATGCAGTGCGCCGTATTACTATCCGTCGGGGTGAGAAGATGCTTCCTACGAAGCACCTCATCCTGACGTTCAACACTCCAAACCTTCCGTCTCACATTAACATGGCCTACGTTAGGAATCCTGTGCGCCCATACTTCCCGAACCCCCTGAGGTGTTTCCAGTGCCAACGTTTTGGGCATTCCAAAACTGCCTGTCGTGGTACCATTACCTGCGCCCGTTGCTCAGAAGTTGGACACGTCAGCGATAATTGTACTGATACACCCAAATGTGTGAACTGTAATGGTGATCATGTGGCCTACTCCCGGTCATGTCCGAAGTGGCTAACAGAGAAAGAGGTGCAAACTTTAAAAGTCATGCAAAATATCTCTTATATTGAGGCCAGAAAAAGGATTGACGCCAGGACCCCAAAGGTAGGGGTGTCCTACGCTGCAGCTGTAGTTAAAAATACGAAATCTACCGGTACTCAAACAGAAAATGAACCTTCTAAAATTTCTATCAAAAATAAACCACGAAATGAAAATAAAGATATTCCATCCTCACCTCTAGCTACTGCCCGTAAAAAGGTATTGGATTCCGAATCAAAAAAAACAAAGGTCAGACAATCCTCGCCAATTTCTGCTGTACAAAATGCCAAAGATACAAATCAGTCGTGCTCCTACCATGCAAGTGCAAATTTGCCCATACCTCCTAACCCTAATCGCAAAAAAGTCGCTATTCCTCGAAAAAGCTCTGAAGTTTCTAGGAAAGCTAAGGACCCCAATTATATCTTAAAAGGGAATCAGTATGTCCGCAGGCTCGCGGACAATACTGTATATTTTGATGTGTCCGGAGACTCGGACAATGATGTTGTCTTTGAGGAGCCTCTCACTCCTCCTTTTTGTCGTGCGAGTCCTCCGCGTCGTGGTGCAAGAGCGGGCGTCACATAACTTCCTTCCTTTTTTTTGGAAAAAAAGAGAAAATTTTTCTGCTCTTTTCTTTTCAGTTTTTTAGCTTCTTTTTTTTTTTTTTTGTCAGCCTCTGTAACTTTTTTCAGTTTTTAAAACTGCACTTCGTTTTTTTTTTAACGATATTGTTGAAAAAAGTCATCTTGAATTCTTTCCTCTTTTGTTAAAATGAACTTTTTCTCTCTCTTTGGGTTAATGCATTACAATTTTTTTCACCCTCGCTTGTATCTTTAATCACTTTTATCAGTTTTAATTTCACATCAATGCTTTATCGCTCTTCTGTTCATTTTTATATGGCTACTTTTAATACCTGTTTTGTATGACTTTTTTAGTACCTGCCATATATCACCTGTTTTGTCACCAACTATATGTGACAGGTTTTATCACTTGATAATTTTGACTGTTTTTATCAGCGTCTACACATCGCTGTTTTTCTTCCTTTCCTTGTTCTTGTTAACTACTTACCACTGTTGTTCGTTATGTTTGCTTGTTGTATTCACCTTTTTTATCGCTGTGTTTAATTTATCATATTCTCTGTTTTTGATTTATCATTTCCTTTTCCGTGATTCATCGCTCTTATTTGTCTTTGCACTTATGACCTCATGAAATGTCAAATTTTTAACTACTATAAATATCATTATTACCGTTCAAACCATTAAATCATTTTATCACCTTTTTTTATATTATCATTTTTGTCACCTATTTATATCATTAACCTTTACTTATCATCGTTTGTGCCATCTTTATACAAGATTTCATTTTATAAATATTTTTATCGTGTTTTACTGGGTTATAAGTCTTGAAATGCTGACTTTAAGTAATTTTGTTTGTATCGTTGTTGCCTTTTTTACCATATTTTTTCTATAATTAAAACTTTTGTCTTTTGCAAATTTTTTATAATCGTTTTAATGTACCTTGGTCTATTGTTAACTTGTATATATGCCTTTCTCGGGTTCCATCATGTGTTTGGCGCAGCTTGTCCTCTCTGGACCTTGTGCCATAAAACCCAAAACAACCAACCAACCAACCAACCATCACCTATCTTATCTGAACTGCTGGGGGAGCCCCCCCCCCATCCTGCTCTGTTTGCCTTCTTATTTTTTACTGGTTTTATACACAGTCTGTGCTTTAGCAATTGATTTTATCGTTAAACTTTTATTGCGTTTTACAAATATCTTTTTTTATTATCTTTTTATCAATTTTATGTATCATTGTTTTTACCACCTTATATATCACCGTTTTTTATGCCTTTTACATATCTTTCTATATTACCTTGTATATATCATCATTCTAACTTGTTTATACATAATTTTTATCATCCCTTTTATTCTGTTTTTCACGGTTACTCGTTTTTATTTTTATTAGTGTTGGTTATTTCACCGTTGGTTCGAGCGTGGCGACTTTATAGAATATCTTTGCTCTAGTCTTGTGTTTGGCGCTTTATGTCCTATTTTGGATTTTGCGCCATAAAACCCCAACCAACCAACCAACCAACCATCCACTCAGACAGAATTTAACCCACCTTCTAATAACCCACAAAACAACAATAAAAATTCCTTAAGTTAATCTCCTAAATCTGAATCACAGAAAACCAAAATTAATCGTACCCAGACATCTACTTCAAAACCCCTCGCAAATAAAAAATTAAAACATTCTGAATTAGTGAAGAGATTGAGTCTTTCCCGTAAGGCGAAAGACCCTCGCAATGTGGTGCGAAGGGATGAGGATGCCCTTCAAATATGCGCCTCAAATAAAGATCCTCGCAATGTGGCGCGAAGGGATGAGGACTCCCTTTTATTATGCGCCTCAAATTCGGATCTTACTGATCCTGACATTGGGGTGTCCATGGACACCTCTGCTTTTCCACCTTGTGTTCCTTCTCCCTCTTCGCCATAATGGCCACTCTTCTTTCTTGGAACTGTCGCGGTTTCCGAAATAAACTTTCTGATCTGAAGTCTTTGATCACAGATTACCATCCGGCCTGTGTCGCACTTCAGGAAACCTTCCTGAAGTCAGCAGACACGGCCAAATTACGTCGTTATTGTACTATTCGAAAGGACAATGTTTCGGATGTGCGAGCTTCTGGAGGCGTCGCTCTCCTGACCTCTCACAGCTATCCCTACTCTGTCCTATCGTTAAATACTCCACTTCAAGCGGTTGCAGTGCGTGTGCAGATGCGGATATTAATTTCCATCTGCGCCATATACCTGCCGCCTAACGATGTTATTGATCAAAGGACTCTGGACGACTAGGTGACTCAGCTTCCGGAACCTTTTATTATACTTGGAGACTTTAATGCTCATAATGTGTTGTGGGGGAGTAGCTGTAACACCGCTCGAGGAAGGCAAGTGGAGCAGTTATTAACTGACCATAATCTTTGCCTCCTCAATAATGATGATCCTACTCACTTCCACGAGCCATCTCGAACCTTTCACATAATTGATCTTGCCATCTGTTCACCGTCGCTATTTCCATCATGTAACTTCTGGGTTGGGACTGATCTTCGTGGCAGTGACCATCTCCCTGTTTTTGTGTCTCTGTTCGGCACGGGATCTTTAGTCTGTCGCCCTGCGCGATTCAAATATGAATCTGCGAACTGGTTGCGATTTACAGACAGTGCAAAAATCACCCAGTCTATGGTCGACGGTGCTATTGATGATGCGGTTCGTCGTGTCTCCGACGTTATAATAAAGGCTGCCGAAGCAGCTATTCCTAAGAGTTCACCAAATAGTCGTAGAAATTGGAAGCCGTGGTGGAACCTTGAATGTCGAGAAGCCCTGAAAAAACAACGAAAACATTGGGGGATATTTCGCTAATATCCCACTACTGCTAACTTCGTGGCGTTTAAGAGAGCTAGAGCAGAAGCTCGTATAGTGCGTCGACGATGTCAAAGAGAGTCATGGAAGAAGTATGTTTCGGAACTGACATCATCCACTCCCAGTAAGCAGCTTTGGACCAAAGAGAAGAAATGCATGGGTTTATATTCAGACCAGCCACTGAAATGCATCGTCCAAGATGGCGTTACTCTCTCTACCGTAGAGGAAATTACTAACGTCATTGGCAGCGCTTTTAGTTCTGTGTCGAGTGTGTCGTCTTACCCGACCACCTTCATGCGACACAAACTGCGTGCCGAGTCTAGACCCTTGCGTTTTGAAACTCAGTCCAACCTGTCATACAACTGCCCCTTTACGGAGAAGGAGTTGGAGAATTGCCTTCGGAAGACTCGGATGACTTCCACGGGTCCCGATGGCATTAGTTATGCTATGCTACAGCATCTCTATCGCAGCTCGCTCCGTAATTTGTTGTATTTATTTAACAGAATCTGGGAGGAACATACTTTCCCAACCTCGTGGCGTAGGGCATTAGTGATTCCCTTTCTTCAACCGGGAAAAGATGCTACTAACCTGAATAATTGCCGTCCAATATCACTCACGAGCTGTTTGTGCAAGCTGCTAGAACGCATGGTAAACAATCGGTTAGTCTACGTACTAGAAACCGAGCTTTATCTGTCACCTTTACAAAGCGGTTTCCGGCGTGGCCGGTCTACGATGGACAATATTATTGCCTTAGAATCCGAAGCTCGCAATGCCTTTGTCAGAAGTAACCACCTTGTGTCTGTTTTCTTCGACATCGAAAAGGCATATGATCGGACATGGAGATATGACATCCTTCGTGACCTTTATAATAACAACTTTCGAGGCCACTTGCCTATTTTCATTGCGAATTTTCTGTCTAAGAGAATTTCAAGTTCGCATTGGTGCCACACTTTCCGATGTTTACATACAGTAAGAGGGAGTTCCACAGGGAAGTGTCCTCAGTGTGACACTTTTTTCCCTGAAAATAAATATTTTAAAGTGCTTACCACCTTCTGTTCATGGCAACTTATATGTGAATCACTTGCAAATTTCCTGCCAAAGCAAGGACATGCGTTACATTGAACGACAACTGCAAATTGCAATCTCTCGCATGATGACATGGTGTTCGGAGAACGGTTTTACGTTTTCGACGGAGAAGACCTCTTGTGTACATTTTTATAAGCGAAGGGGACTGCATCCTGATCCGCAGATCTATCACCGTTCTGGACGTTGTTCGCTTCTTAGGAGTATTGTTCGATAGGAAGCTCACTTTCCTTCCGCACGTTATGCATTTACGTCGGAAGTCAGAACAAACCCTAAACTTGCTCAAAGTGTTGTCAAACACGTCCTGGGGTGCTGATCGATGTACTATGCTCCGAGTTTATCGCGCGGTCTTCCGATCGAAACTGGATTATGGTTGTGCCGTATACGGTTCCGCTCGCTCTTCTGTGTTGCGGAAACTTGATACTATCCATCACTCCGCCCTCCGAATCTGTTCTGGTGCTTTCAGAACATCGCCTATTAACAGCTTAAATGTCATCTGTGACGAGCCCTCTTTACCATGTGTTCGCAAGCAATTGTCGCTTCAATTGTATTTTCGCATCCTCCTCACCCACTTCATTCTGTTCTTCTTGACAGTCAGTTTGACCGACTTTTTTAAAATCGGCCATCTCGTATACCACCTTTCGGACTTCGAATGAGAACGTTCCTTTCTTCGACGTCTCTCTGTGATACGGATGTCATGCTGCGACCGACTTTACTTTTTGCACCTTGGCGTGATCACAGGATTTCATACTTGCGCCCTTTCCAGGGTTTTGTAAAGTCAAGTACTGATCCTGTTGTGTATCGCCAGCTTTTTGCATCGCACCGCACTATTTACCGTAACTATGTTGCTGTTTATACCGACGGCTCAAAAACAGGAGACCATGTTGGTTGTGTCTACGTCTGTGGCAGAGACTTTAGGAGCTACACACTTCCCGACTGTTTCTCCGTGTTTTCAGCAGAGTTTGTCGCTGTTCACGAAGCCTTGAAGTACATCTCCCGTCAGAGCAGTAGACGATATATCGTGTATACAGATTCTATCAGCGTATTAGAGACTTTGGAGAATGGTGAAGTGTCACACTCTCATTCCCTTTTATCTCCGGTGGTTGATCTGCATCGTCGCCTCTGTCGTCGAGGTTTCAGTGTTTCGTTCTGCTGGGTGCCGGGTCATGTCGGCATAGCGGGTAATGAGCACGCAGATGCTGCGGCTAAAGGTGCATTGCATCGTCTGGTTCAGCCTATTCCAATCACCGATTTGAAGTCCGCTGTCAAAAAGTTAGTTTGGCATGAGTGGCAGTTAGATTGGGACCTACAAGTTCAGAACAAACTGCGACAGGTTAAGCGTCATATTGGCTCTTGGCCATCTGCTGGACTGCGCCGTGCAGATGTAGTTCTTACACGTTTGAGAATTGGGCATACTCTTTTGACACATCGGCATTTGCTGATGGATGAGGATGCCCCTCTGTGTGAACACTGTAAGGCTGCGCTTTCAGTGTCACACATCTTGACGTCTTGCCCTAGTCTGCAGTCTCACTATAACAGGTTTTTCGGTTGTAGTTCACCCAAATTGACAGATCTGCTGGGGGAACCACCCCATCCTTCTCTTTTCGCCTTTTTGTTCTGTACTAGTTTTATAAAGTGCATTTGCTTTCCTGATTGATTTTATTGTTAAAATTTTTGCACTTTTCTTTATTTATGTAACCATTCATGTCATCTAAACATTTTATAAATTTTTATATATCATAGTTTTTATCCCTTTTATGCATCATTAACTTATATATATATATATATATATATATAACGTTTACACTGCATTTTTACTACTTTTTTATACCTGTTTTACACTCTTTTATATCATTTTATTAAGAAATGGTGTTGGTTTCGTACCTGTAATTTCTGTCGTTGGTTCGTGTCAGGCGGTTTTCTATAAACTATTTTCCCGCCTTTGTCTTGTGTTTGGCGCTTTATGTCCTATTTTGGACCTTGCGCCATAAAACCCCAACCAACCAACCTGAGATGGATTCAATTTGTTATGAAAGAGACAAATGCCTCACAAGAAAACTCTAGAAAACGCCTTTTCTGATTTTGCCTACTCTTTTATGAGTTTGACTAAAGATGACATACAAGATTATCTGAGTAAGTTTTAGAAAACCACTCTGATGTTTTCTGGAAAAAATCCACGTAGTTTTGATTTTAGGATGAAAAATGAAACACAGCGTTAGTTCGTAAAGGCTTCGGATATTGTGCGCGACTACAAGAAGAAAGTAATTTTCGTCAATTATTTAAAGTTCTTTTAGACCCAACAATTAAAAAACATCACCAATATCACTCAAAACTTTCCTGGAAGCCCTCCGAATGTTTCTCTTCCAAAACACGAATCTCCTGTCACACAGGTACTAGTAACTATCCATTTAAAAAAGGGTTTCATGAAATTCATTAATTTGAATTCCGAGATAATAAGAGCTAACGTGAAAGAGAGTTTATAATGTATGTATCATAAATACCCGAAAAGATTCAGTCTAGTGATATTTCTCATTCACAAAAGAATAGCGAGAGCATACGCATGCATGGCGAATATAACAAATATATCTTGTCAGGAGGAAGGTTGTACTCATTCATTTTATTTCTCACGGGGATTAATTAATTGCTAAATCACGCGCTTGTTAGATTTGGGTTTAACCAAAAGGAAGAATTTGAAAACAGGACTTATTTATTATATACAACTTTTATAAGGTGTTCGGTTCGAGCCAGATATGGTGACGTTATGGAATTCAAATATTTCAAATGTCTGATTTGGAAGGCTAATATAAATTATAACATACATTATTTTTAGGTTGCAATCTTGAAGGGGATCGTGCTTTATTAATTAGATACGCGGTAAATGTAATTTTATCGGAGGACGAGATTTCTCTTTACATTCATATTTTTATGAATGTTCGCCGAAAAATTCTAAGAAATTATAATAACTGCGGTATTACATCTTCGAGTGCGAAGGTCTGGAGTGTTTCTCTAGGCGTTGCGGATGGATCCTCGACCGGGTTTCCCATCGACGGGGACAGAAATGAAAGTCTTGAATTTTGATCTGACAATTCCCGGGGAAAAAGTGAACTTGGCCCGCCGTAAAGATCTATTGGGGAGTCGTTTATTAGCACAGGGGGTGTGGCGGATGGATCCTGGATCGGGTTACCCATCGACGGGGAAATAAACGAAAGGCTTGAGTTCGGATCTGACAATTCCTGGGAAAAGCGTGATCTTGGTCGAACGGAAAGATCCATTGGGGAGTCGTTTATTGCCTCACGGCTTATTAGGGATTCCCTACATGGCGGTTGCCATGTAGGATGATGGTATTCTGCTGGATTATCAGGTCTCATTTTCCGGTGCAGAACCGGAAACGACTAGAGATGAGGTGTTGGTTCGACGGGTGGAGAAACGGAGAGCGGATCAGGACAAATCGGTGGCGGATCAAAATGAATCAGTGGCGTCACCAGACGAGACAGTGGTGAAACAGCATGAGGCGGCGAATCCGGTCGAATGTCTGTTATGAAAGGCATTTCATCGTAACTCTTGCAAACTCCTTACGCGATGTTATCCAGCACGATATCCAATGTGAATATCGTCTTTTGGATACTCATTATGAGATAATTGGTGTCTTCCGGCACCCTGTATAAGCTATTGGAGTTCAATAGGAAACTATCAAATAAATATCTTTCTGATGCCATGAACATCGCTTCATCGGCCGACTTCCTTTTCCGCCGGTATATTAGAAGCGGCACATTAGTCGTCTGGAAAACGTGTGCCGTCCCCTTTCCGACGGTCCTCTGACCGAACGGGAAATATGACTTCACGAGGAAGTTATTTCTGAATTGGAAATATGTTCTAACATCTGCATTTCCCTCTGTTCGAAGCGGCCTCTGTAGACGTTTTTGGATTCTGTGCCATAAAATTTTTTCAGGAGAAAAAATCTTGTCCAACTGGGTCGCTTCTACTCCGGTCCTCAGAAAATATTCTAACATTTTTTCTGTCCAGGTCATCATTGAATGGGTTTTTTAATTGGCTGATAAGTAAATTACAGCCATCTTTACTTGGGACTTGACTTTTTGGAAATCCTTTTCACCCGTAAAATTGACGACTGCTTTTAATTCCCCAGACAGATTGTTTGGGAATAACTCGGACATCTTGAGAAGAAAACTAACATAAATAATTAAATTAAAAAATAAAAAAATTTCAAAGCAAATTCCTTGTTTAAATAATTAAGATGTTTTGAAACATTTTTTTATCATCGAACGTTTTAACGATATCCACCGCGAATATCGTCTTTTGGAAACTCATTATAGGATAAGTTAAGTTCTCCGGCACCCTGTATAAACTATTGAAGTTCAACAGGAAACTGTTAAATAAATGTCGGTCCGAAGCCATGAACATCCCAACAAAATAAACCGAAATTGAAGTATTCAATCAAGAATTATTAGAAAATGTATTCTCGTGTTTTAAAAATGTTACGTAGAAATGATTTGAAGGGATTTAACAAGTTGGTGTTAGTATATAGAATGAAACTAATAGACTTAGAAAGCAAACGTTTTTAAAAATAAAGTGTTTCAAGAATCAAGGTCGTCTGAAAGAGTGTGCCGTCGTCCCATTACCGACGGTCCTCTGATCGAACGTATAAAATATGCTTTAACGCGGACATTATTTCCGAATGAAGAATTATTAGAAAATGTATTCCCGTTTTTAAAAAATGTTACGTAGAAATGATTTGAAGGAATTTAACAAGCTGGTGTTAATATATATAAAGAAAACGTTTTTAAAAATTAAGGGGACTCACGACTCTTAAGTCTAGGAAATAAGGCAAATTTTCATACTTTTCGACTCTTTGTAGCTATTTCAATTTACTCCCAATTTTTATAAATTTTATACATATGATAAAGGGCTATATTAACTTTAAGAAACACATTTTCAATTTCCAAAATCATTTTAAATGATATTTAAAAAAATGCTTTAGAAATACCTTGTTTTTTAAGTATATTTATTGTAGACTGGCTTGCTCGCAGAACTATGAAATTAATTTTACATTTAAATGCATAATTCCTGTTTTATATTTAATATAAATAATTCAAAATACAATTGAACACAAAACATTCAACATTAAAATATATTTTAAATTTTTTTAAAACTGCTAAAAATAAACTTAAAATTTCGTTAAGTTTTTGCATAAATTTACCCCTGAAAAAGAAATAAAATATGCACGATTGCCCTAATTTTAGTTTAGACACAATAAAATAACATGATTATGCAGTGATAAAAATTTCATGGAATTATGTTTCATAGTTTTTGAGATATCAGTTGCGTAATGATGCAAAATTACATTTTGAGAAAAATGAGTTTAAAGTTTTACTTACCATAAACTTGATCAGTTATTAAATATTTGGACATAAAAATCACTTTAATGGCATTTACTTAGTTACACCAATATGGTTTAATATTATGGTAAGAATTTTTGTAAAATAAAGCATATTTATATATGAAAATCATCCATATTGATATTAGGAAACAACCTCGATTATCAAACTCACTTATAAGATATTTTGGTTTTTCACTTATTTAGATTCCTGCAAAAGGCAAAAAAGGAAAGACATTTTGAGAAAATGGAGATAAAATTTTCAATTATATTAGATATATTTTCAGCGAAATCCTATAGATCCAAATCATATTACTGATGAACACATAGCAAAAATAAATGAATTTTACTGTATTTATAATTTCACACATTTATCAAAATCATCCTGGTTCATATATCGTCCCTTCTTCATCTCTTTCTTGTTGGGACAACTTAATTTTTGCCAATTTTCTTGCTCTCCTAGCATGTAAAGTATTTCTATTTACCATTCTTTGAGCAGAGCTAACTCGTTTTAAGTCACTGCGAAGCTGAGAGATAATAGCATTCATTCCTGGATGCATATCCAACAGCCTCATGACAGCAAGCCTACCCTTTTTTCCTTCATTAAATAAAATAGCAGCTTCATACGCAGCTATTTCTGCTATTCTATTACCAGATCCAGATATTTTGGGGCATATCTGCCATATCAGTGAATTTAACGATTTATTTGGATTCTGGGTATGGCTACCAAGACACCGCTTCAAGAGATCAGGTCTTGACAAATCTTTGAACACTGGTTTTATGGCATTCATCACTGCAGGTGGTAACGTGACTTTATGATGAAAATTATCTACAGTGCCACTTGAAACAGCCTGCTGGTACTTGCACCATGATTGTACACCAGTCGAGCAAAATGAATGCAATGGCTCATCATCAGTGGACCGAGTATGAAAATATACCGCCCAGACAGCCTTTCGCATATCATCTAGTGATGCAGCATTTTCTCTAATTGCATTTCCATAATATATAGTTAGTTTGTTTATTATGGCATCCGTTAAACGTCCTTTGCCCGATAAACCTTTGCCATCGTCCAACTTTTTAGATCTATAATCTTGCTTCAGTTTCCTAAGGCGTGTGCCCATTCTCTTTTGAACATGGCCTACGCATTCAAGTTTGGAGACAGCTATATCACTACAAGGTTTGCTTTCACAAATTGCAGAAAATGTTTTAGCATCCCCATCTCCAATGTAGTTTACATATTTCACTCCCCTTTCCTTTACAGATCTCTGAAAGATGTTCACCATTCCATCTACTTCCATCTTTCCTGAAGATCCTGAATGGTTTTTCAGGCAGTTTGGCGAATGCTTTGCTCTCCATTCTTCGAAAGCTTTGCCTGATCGTTGGCCTTTCCAGGCTGAACAGATTCTGCAAGATGATGACAGCACTTCTATGTCGATAACTTTACCTGTATCAGCACCAATTATAGTTCACACTCCTATCTGAGAGGTATGCCCCCCTTGTTTTCCAAGTTCCATCACCACTAACGGTGATAAAACTGGAACCTGTTTTAGAAGCTTCTTCTATTGCAGCATTTTTCATGCTGTCAATAGCAACAGCTTTTGATGCTGTAATAATATGTTTGCATATTTTGTCATATGAATTCTGTGTTACAGGTTTACCAAAATCCATTATAACGTTGTGAGAGGTTCCAAACCTTGTCCTATACAACGCATTGCATATATGATGCGCCTGTTTAATTCAGGCACATTTTTTTTTTCACCAATCATTTTGGAATTGTTGAAGCTTCTACTGAAGTGGCATTTTTCACATTTCATCGAAATTGATGAAAATAATCCTCTCTTACGTTTCTCAGTAACATTTAAAGATTTCGAACACACTTTACACTTTAAATTATCTATTAAAAATGCAAA
Organism: Dolomedes plantarius; assembly: GCA_907164885.2. Classification (NCBI taxonomy): domain Eukaryota; kingdom Metazoa; phylum Arthropoda; class Arachnida; order Araneae; family Dolomedidae; genus Dolomedes; species Dolomedes plantarius. The sequence continues at coordinate 22,343,596 of OU015499.1, forward strand.
AAGGATATCTTTATCCATTATGATATATCCTTGAAATCTGTTACCTTGATCACAATCACTTTCACTTGCACACACACTGCCAATTTTTTTCATCGATGCACTGCCCCGATTACAAACATTTTGTTCATCAGATGATGAAGGAGGTGGATTTATATCACTCAATACACTGGTACTGTCAGTATTTTCACGAGTGAATTTCACGTACTTATTTCCATGGAAACGGCGTTTTTTTTTGCTCGCTTTCCTGAAGCTCGTTTATGACTTTCCATTTTGAAAGGTTTCACAATAATTAAAATTAATCTAATAAATAATCTAACGCAGAAATTAAACGTATGCAAAGCACTTAATAATAAAATAACAATGTTGTAAATTATAAATTTTCCACAGAAATGAACTGAAAATAAGACTCACAGAAGCAACGCTTTAGCATGTAAACAAGCTTCACACTGCACATGGCAAAATCACAAGGTCAGAGTTGAGAGAGATCGTTACTGCTTCCCATTAATAAATAAAAAAATAAATAGCTCGGCGAAAAAAAAAAGTTAGCTATGCAACATGAAGAAGAAATGCGAAAAGTGGGTGTGTCACATGTCCTTTTAAATGATGTTTACATTCTTGCTTTTTATATTTTTATCAATCTCTCCGGAACTAAGCGGAATATTTTCATGCGGTTTGCTTTATTTTGTTCAGAAATGATCAGGCTTTAACATGTATTTTTTTTCAAAAAATCGAATTTTTTGAAGATTTAAGAGTACTGAGACCCCTTAAGTGTTTAAAGGAACAACTCATTAAAAAACTCCATCATGAAACGAATAAACTTAAAAAACAAAAGTTTTAAAAATTATGCAGTTATATTTTTTAAAGAAACAATACACAGTCAAAAAAAACCACAAATTCGTCAAAAAATTTAATTTTATTTTTTTTTACCTACCGTTAATATTTACTTTTCTAAAACCATCGAGTATTCATTTAAATTTTCATTCCTTTTTTAAATGAGTTTTGTTCCAATATTTTTAAATTGTTTGTACACCCAAAAAAAATTCCAATTGCTGGTAATTTGAAATTTCACCATCCCGTTAAGGACATGGTCAGAGCTCTTTTTAGATTTAATTCCAATGGTAGAGTGTCAATTTTTAAACTAAGCTTCTATTTTCAAAATCTTCAATTTTACCTTTGAATAAGTTATAATTTGTTTTCCTTAATGAAATACCCAATCTTTTATAGTCAAAATTCTTCCTGAACGAAAATTAAGTAGCCGTTAAAAAATCTGTTTCGAGAAAAACAGATTTAAAGTTTACTAGTATGCTTTATAAATTACTTCGTTCATAAATAATTTTTAACTTTAAAAAAATCTATTTTAATATCTACAAATATATTTTTTTACGAGATTTGCTAAAATAAAGGTCCACTATAATAAAAGTTAAAAGAAATTATTTTAGGAATACTATCAGAATGACGCACTTCTCTTTTTAAAAACGCGAGGATCGCATCGAGTTTAGAATAAGTCGCGATTTATTCCATCTTGAAATATGGATTGGTAAATCCTAGTCAGCCATTTTTATTGACACACGTAAAAAAATAAATAAATAAATTTTTTTTCGATATTTTATCCTTACCATAAATTTTTCGACCCACTACAAATAAAATAAATAAATAATTTTTTTTATAAGATAACCGTACGATAAATTTTTCGACCCGCTAGAAATAAAATAAGTAAATAAATAATTTTTTCCGATAAGATAATCTTACCATAAAATTTTCAGAACAGTGTCCGAAAAACTTTCTTCGTTCGATCAAATTCCCGTCGTGAAGTCGGATAAACCTTCGTATAAATATGCGGAAAAATTACCGCGATCACGAAAGGAGCGTAAAACATTACCAGCCCATACTTGTCGCGACTGCGAGAAATATGCCGAGACGGGAACTGCTGACGTATCCAGCAGGCACAGAGGAGCCCAGACGCCTGCGACGCCGGAACATTTTTGGGAATTAGATTTTCCATCTTACGACAAATGCGTGAAACGAGGTTACGTGAATCCGGACGTGCAGGATTACGCCATGGGACGTCTAGAAGACAATAAATATTATAAGATCGAAATGGAAAAACTGAAATTCTCAAAAAAATGACCGTTCTGTTCAGGCGATAAATAAATTAGTGATTTCTCTCATTTAATTTTATTCATAATATAAAACTTTTTTTAAAAAAGGAAAGAACTTTTAAAATTACCCATAAAAATTAGTTGAAAGGCAAATTCGTAAAAAAATAATTTTTCTAATTTTTTAATATTTTGAATCGTTTATTTTTCCCCTTTCGAATGATATATTACTTTTGTTTCTACAACAACACGAAGTTAAAAAAATTTAATTAGGTCAGTTTGTTTATATCGCGTTGCACGCCCATTTAAAGGGGTTCCTCATTCACTGTGTAGAATTTTCTAAGCATTCATGATGTGTTTGTAGAGTTTTCTGCAAAATTGTGCCAAGTTCGGTCAGAGGAGAGCAGGTTCGAATGTTTTCCCACAGTCTTAACCACAAAAATTGCTTTGGTAAAACGAAAATATTTGGAGAGTGTTTGTGTATTGGAGTGTGTGTAACCCACAATACCCTAGGTTCAAATTCTTTATAACTTTACTACTAAGGAGTGAGGGTGTGTGTAGTTGTTTGTGTGAAAATGTAAGTGGCCGTACAGTGGACCAACCGTTATTCTTCCACAGATCATGACTGCCAAAACAGCACCTTGTCAAGAACGAAGATGGAGAAACAGAAAATGTGGGCACTTGTCATGCCTGGGGAAGTATTAAATAGGAATTGAGAGGGCAAGGTAGAGGTCATACATATATAAGTACTTACTGGTTACATATATACAGTGGTGGCCAAAAGTATGGACATTTTTTGAAAGTTTCATGTTTTTCAACTTTGTGTGCTTGTAGAATATTTTAATTTTCACTTAAATACAAACGTTTATATTTCAAATTGAAGGTAATTTAATTTAGAATTGAATAATAAAAACAGTATTACAATATCTGTATTACAAAAAAAGTTATTCAACTAATAGTATGATCTATCTTAGATTTGCATTTTTTTAAAGTGATACTTACACAATCAATACTTAGTAGGATAACCCTTATTTTTTAAGACAGCCTCACAGCGTCTTTTCATCGAGTGAACGAGTGTTTGGAGTTCATGTTTCGTAATCACATGGTGCCATGAATCAATTATAGCTTCAATAAGTTGTCTTTTATTGGATGGACGTTTAATTTCGTACAAGAATTTTCAAACGTCGCCACAAATTTTCAATTGGATTGAGATCAGGGCTGTTTCCTGGCCATGGTAATATATCTATGCCTTTAGTTCGAAACCATGCTTTGCATATTTTTGCTGTGTGGCATGGAGCTGAATCCTGCTGAAAAATAAATGGTGCGTTGTTGGGGAAGAGATCCCTGATGGAAGGTATCAATTTTGGTTCCAGGACAGTTTCGATGTATTTTTTGGCATTCAGGATGCCATCAATCACTTGAATTCGGCCCACACTATCTGCAGACATACATGCCCGAATCATGACATTTGTTGGGTTTTTTTGAGTTGCTTCAATGCAATCAGGATGATGTGCTTCACCTACTCTAAGTCTCACGTATTTTCTACCATCACTACCAAAGATCGAAATTTTACTCTCATCGCTCCAGATTACTTGCTTCCATTGATTTTCTGACCATTTAATGTGTTCTTTTGCCCACTTAACTCGTTTTTCGCGTTGCTTTTGATTTAAATATGGTTTTTTCCTTGGAATTCTAGCTTGTAGTCCGAATTCTGATAACCTTCTTATTGTTCTTGAACTTACTGCAATACCTGCTGCATTCATTTCACATCTAATGGCATCTGATGAAATTTTTCTATCTTGAAGGCATAGCCGTTTAATTTTTCTATCGGCAGTAGCACTTGTGCATTTTTTTCGGCCTGATTTGGCCTTATTTTCCACTGATTTCGTTTTTTCATAACGTAAACAGAACTTTCGTACACCAGAACAAGTCACTGAACCACCAACTTGTCTTGCAATTTCAGCATAAGAGAGGCCATTTTCTCTCAATATGACAATTCGACTTCTTTTTGTAGATGTCCAATCAATTCTTCTTGTTGATGACATTGTTTAAAATTAGTTTAATTAAAAAAAGGACTTTAAATATTTTAAAACAGCAATACTCTATTTAATTGTACTAGTATGCATCATTCCGCAAAATATTTCCACAACAATAATTCTTTTACCATCCAAATAACCTAAACTATAGATACAGACATTTGATTGGTCCTCAGAACAGTGTTTGTGATTGGCTAGTACGCTTTTATTACAAAACACGTCCTTATTCAAAACGATTTGTGTTTGTTTGTTCTACTAAAATGAGCATAACTTTTTTTGTAATACAGATATTGTAATACTGTTTTTGTTATTCAATTTTAAATTAAATTACTTTCAATTTGATATATAAACTTTTGTATTTAAGTGAAAATTAATATATTCTACAAGCACACAAAGTTGAAAAACATGAAACTTTCAAAAAATGTCCACACTTTTGGCCACCACTGTAAGTACTTACTGAGGGTACTTACTGGTTTCCAGCGGGAAATTAAATTGGTCTCGCGTAGGTAGGGTGAGGAAAAAAAACACGGAGTGTAAACCTACACATATACCAACCGTAAATGGGAAAAGTGACCTAAGTGGTCTTTAAACAAAGCGAACCCTTCCCAATAATTTGGGAGCGAAGGTTCTCATAGAATAAAACCGAAGCAATGGTTTTAATTCCGCAAACAACTTAAAGAAAAAAAATTAAAAGAACTCATAATATAAACCGCTTTAGCTTTATCTAATTCAAATGTTTTGATATAGTCCGGTCTATTAGAGATTTAAAGTTTAGTTTGAATTTGTAGCTTTAAGTTTCTGATTTTAATAGAACTGGTTTAAAAGTCAAGAGGTCATATCTAGTTTTTGGCTTAGTAAATGAATCAGCGAGATTTTTCTTCCTTGGTACGAACTTGATTTCAAAAACTTCTTTTAAAAGTTCATCTCGCAAAAATTAATTGAGCTCACACAAAAAAAAATTTTTTTTTAAAGGAATTAAGTGGCATACTACCTCAGTATGTCTATTAACTAAATAATAATGAAAGGAGGAAAGGGAAAAGGTTGAAAGAAGGACATGCCCCCAAATAAATCTTGTGCTGATGCATCTCACCATCGGATCCTTAGCTTCCTGGGGACTGAAGGTTCAGGTCTGTCATCTCGACGAAGCACGCAGGAACACGTCTGTTTTGACGTTCGCTCCAATCTCGAAGGAGGAAACTGTTTACTCCACCTCGCTGGTAAGAGAGGCATAGCAAAGAGTTCGTTGACGCGCCGATTCTACTAACTTCTAACTCTACAAAACTTTTTTATCATCTTGATGTTTTAGGAACTGTAGCATTATAAATATGCTCCTGGATTTCTGGTAGAAAAATTCTTTTTATTAGAGGCTCTCGTCGCTACCCAAGTTCTAACCTTCCGCTGGCGGATTTTGTCTGCTTCCCGGCTGGAGGTTCGCCGAATTCTCATCAACACTTTTGGATATTATCGTATAAAAAGTGATAGACACATTTTGGGTTCATTTTACATTGACTGTATCTGTATCTGTTCGACTGTATCTCTATCATCATACCCCTCGAAATATTGCTTCTGCAAGAGGGACAATTTTTGTGTTCTTCCGCCCACCGTATCAGACACAGTCTATGGAACCTGTGTCGACATTCCAGTTGGAAAAGCGGGTCTTTATCCAGGCATATTACGCACGATCAGCCTTCTGCGATCCATCCGAATCTTTCTACTGTACTTTCAAAGTTGTTCCAAAATTCATAAGTATTTGTTTTTTTTATTGCTATTTCTTGCGCGCTTCTCGGGCAAAATCCTTCGACATTCTTCATCCAATGACTAATGCACAACTTGTGGAATTTGTGCCCGCATTCCAGATGGACGATGGGCGACTGCACTACGACGATACAGGAGTCACATTCAAAACGACTGTCTTCGCTTTCCAACTGGTAGATATCCCTTCAGAACAACTTCATACAGGAGACGGCCCAGGAATTCGTGTCTTTAAAAAAAAAAAAAAAAACATCGTCAATTAAAAAACTTTTTATTTTTAAAATTGTGTCATCTATTAGTTTGATAAAGAAAATAACGCAATGAAAGCAGATATAGCAGTCTAGAGTGAAATTTCATACATTTCATTATTTTTTCCCTTAAAATAATAATATAATTCTTTTACATACCTTACGCCACTGATCAGCGGACTTCAGTGCACCTCCTGACGCATTTAAGGATTCTGCCAGATCATCCCATTTCCTTTTTCTGTCGTTTTTGGAAAAATAAGAAGTCAGTTTACCCTGTCTGACTTCGGGATTATTCTCCCTGAAATTAACCAACATTTCGAATTGGTTGTTTGTTGCACGAGAAGCTTTCCTTTTCCCCTCTGAATCCATTTCAGTATAAAATGGATTTCAGTATAATACTGCGAGATATAAACCAAATAAAGAACGAAAATCCTGGGAGAATCTTTACCTACCTACTCAATAACTTTCGTATTTTCTTGTTGCAGCATGAAACAGTAACTAGCAGAGTAATAACCCGAAAAAAAATTACAACTATAGAGTATAATGCAACAAAATTATATTTTGTTATATGAAGAATCGATTATTGTACAAGCGTATAGGTTCAGATCTAAAAAAATTGCTGCTGCATTAATAGGTGCCACACAAAACAAAGTATACTTCGAAAGTAAAGATGCCGTTGAATTTGAAGAAATGACGCCTGGGGATCAAAAGAAATCTCCTTTTGAGTAAATAGTAGCCGTGTTTCACTGTGAACATCAGGTTGCTAATGATATGTTAAGCAACAGACATGTAATTCTGGCTATTAATAGATAAAGATGCCGAAAGTAAGTGACCATAGCGCAATTCAGGGGTTGATAAATCCAAATATTGAAATTCAAGTTGATAAGCAAGATGGTAAAGCCCATAAAAAAGTTGTGATTTATGATAATATGCATTTGATCACAGGATCTTATAATTGGACAGATGAAGAGTATTAAAATGATTTTGATGTTATAGTATTTATCGAAGACGAATGTGTAAGTAAGAAGTTTACACAAAATTACGAAGCTCTTAATCAGTCATACAGTAATCCAAATATTAAATCTACTAATCCAAGAATTGTTTGGGAAACATATATTGGCCCATTTGATTGTGGTTCTTGTACTGTCCCATATTTGACAAACGATTTGTCAAAGTACAAATTATGTTGAAGTAGGTGTATGTTTTCCAAGGTTTAGTGATCAAGATCAATACAGAGAAAAAGGTAAAATGTTATTTTTCACATTTATGTATGGTGGAGAGCCTGTTTGTTGACTGCTGTGAGGCTCCATTAAATCTAAGACGCGAGACATTGTCTCTACACTATTATTTTAGAATTTTATCTCTTACTAACCATCCTATGCATAATTATTCTGTCAGCCCTTACCTCACTCGCTTATACCAGTGTTGGTCTTCTTCCATTCAACCTTTTCATTCACGGACCAAACAAATTTTAACAAATCTGAATTTTAGCAATATTGACATAATGGTAGCTGACTATAAATTTTCGCCTTGGAATACCCCAGGATTTCAATTGTTAAATCCTTTTAATTCTTATGACAAAGACTCCACTGCAGATATCATTTATCAACACATTTTTATGCATCACAGACAATGCTTTTGCAGCTATACTCCAATTTTTACAGATGGGTCCAAGTCAATCAACTACGTAGGCTGCGCTTTTGTCGCTGAGGACGTTTCTTATAGCTACAAACTACACAATGCTTTCTCTATATACTCCGCTGAGGTAATAGCTATATTTAAAGCTCTCGAACATATATATGAAAAACCGAGGAGAAAATACATCTTTTATACAGACTCCTTGAGTGCTCTACAGTCTTTGTCTTACCCTCATCAACATAGTCACCCTCTGGTTTTTAGAATTCTGTTGTTATTGGACAATCTCTCTTCTGATGGCTTCTCAATTTTATTTTGTTGGATCCCGTCTCACGTGGGGATTAGTGGAAACGAACTCGCTGACAAAGCAGCTAAGTCTGCCAGCAACATCCTTGATTTTCCCATCCCTTACTGTGATGCAAGAAATATTTAAATTATCTCATTCATCTTAAGTGGCAGAGTTCCTGGGATATCCTTAACTCAAATAAATTACATTCGTTCAAGCACAACATTGAATACTGGCCCCCACTTACTTCAAGAAGGCATGATGTTATAATACCTAGACTCCGCATTGGTCATACTCGTTTTACGCACCGGCACCTGCTACTTGCAGAGCCAGCCCCTTTTTGTCAGAACTGCAAGACCTTCATGACTGTAAAACACATTCTCATTGATTGCCCAGATTTTTATCACCCACGTCGCCCTTTTTTTTCAGTTTAATATAATAAATATGAAGGATTTGCTGAGCTCTCCTCCCCATCAGAACATTTTTAATTATTTAAAATGTATTGGGTTCTATCCCCATATTTAGTTTTGTTTTGTTCCTGTTGTGCTTTGTTGCTTTCGCTCCAGCTTAATTTTTTTTAATTTTATCTTTTTAACTTTTCTGCTCTGTTGTGTTGCTGGTTTCTGTTCTTGCCTTTGTTTTTCCGCTTATATTATTATTTTAACCTTTATCCCAGTATTTTTTCGTTTTTTTCGCCTTCTACCCTCCGTCTGGCACAATATGTCCCATGAGGACCCAGTGGCAATAAACTCCATCCAACCAACCAACCAACATTAATGTATGTATGATTTCTATCACCAAACTCGTGGTGTAAAAAAAGTTGTTAGCAATGTCTCGATCACAAAAATAATGTTTAAAGTATCATTAGACAGCGTTGGATGTGCGAAATATTACTCTTTCGTTCTCAAATAAATATTAAAAAGAGAAATAGCGCTATGACGAGATGCAAGTGCCTTGGCGGCTCCCCTTCCGCTAGCCCCCTCAGGGGGTTTACCTTCTGTAGGTAAAAACGGGTGTCGCAATCCCGAGGTACTCCAGCGAACTATCTCTTCTTTCCTTTTTCTTCTCCTCTCCTTTTTTTGTACTTTTTCTTTCTTTTCTCCCTCGGTGTGGTTCCTCTTCGGAGGCGAGGGCACCTCATTAGAAGCTGTTGCCGCTCTGTTGCTTCTAGCTTCTAATGGAGTGTATATCACCCACGTGTTTGCCGTGCGTGGAGACCCGTGTCCCTGGAAAAGGGAATCCTGACAGCTGAGGGACATTTTTGGTATCCCAACACACTGCTTTGGCCTCCGCTTAAGGTAAACGGGAGGTACATAGTGGTTCCCTATAGTATCAATCGGCTGGTCGTTGACTTTTGTCTTCGGCTAGGAACCAAGCCATCGTTCCGGTTTCTGGACATCTCGTTAAGGGTAGAGATCGTTTGAGGGTCGTTTCGTTCGCGTATAGTTCTCGGTTAGCACTGATGCACATATGTGCATCCCCTTGTTGGGCTCCATTGTGGGTGGTGCGGCCGGGAACTGAATTTTAAGCCCCTTTGTATGGATTCGTTTTTTCAAAATCCCACGGTGAGGGTTAAGTCACCAAAACCTCTAGAAGAGAGCAACAAAGCCCACGTCATTCAAAGAATGCTAAATTCGTTATCATTAAGAACCTGCTGGGTTCTTTTGCAACTGTATCGCCGTTTTTGATCAACAAATACAAATCAATTATATCAAGTATAGGGAATGTCTCTTCAATAAAATAACTTCGTTCAGGTGATTTGTTAATTGAGGCCACGTCCGCTGAACAAGGATATAAATTACTGTCATGCACGACTCTGGATGCCTTTTAACATCTGTGTTTTACCACACAGGACACTAAATCATTCAAGAGGAGTTATATCTAAATCTGATTTGTTTCACTGTACAGAGGAAGAAATTCAAGAAAATCTGAAAGACCAAGGGACTATTGTCGGTGAAACGCATCAATATCAGACGTGATGGGAAAATCCTACCGACGAAACATTTGATAGTTACTTTTGATACCCCGGCTTTACCGTCAATGGTTAGAGCTGCCTACATATGTTGTAATGTTAGACCGTATGTGTCGAATCGTCTACGCTGCTTTAAGTACCAGGGGTTCGGCCATTGCCTTGGGAATTGCACAGAGTTCAGCCTGAAAGAGTGAAGCCTCACCACTTAAGCGAAAGGAGCCTGAGTGAATTAAATTATTAGAAGAATCAAAAACAACAAAACTCGAGCCAACTATGTTATTCATTTGGGAACCGCCAGTGTATAAAAAGATCGGAAAGTTACCGGGAGAACGAGGATTAGAGAACGAAAAAATAACTGTGTGACGAAATGAATGCCGAGAATCAGGACTAGTTCTGAGATGGATTCAATTTGTTATGAAAGAGACAAATGCCTCACAAGAAAACTGTGGAAAACGCCTTTTCTGTTTTTGCCCGCTCTTTTAAGAGTTTGACTGAAGATGACATAAAAGATTATCTGAGTAAGTTTTAGAAAACCACTCTGATGTTTTCTGGAAAAAATCCACGTAGTTTTGATTTTAGGATGAAAAATGAAACACGGCGTTAGTTCGTAAAGGCTTCGGATATTGTGCGCGACTACAAGAAGAAAGTAATTTTCGTCAATTATTTAAAGTTCTTTTAGACCCAACAATTAAAAAACATCACCAGTATCACTCAAAACTTTCCTGGAAGCCCTCCGAATGTTTCTCTTCCAAAACACGAATCTCCTGCCACACAGGTACTAGTAACTATCCATTTAAAAGAGGGTGTGATGAAATTCATTAATTTGAATTCCGAGATAACAAGAGCTAACGTGGAAGAGAGTTTATAATGTATGTATCATAAATACCCGAAAAGATTCAGTCTAGTGATATTTTTCATTCACAAAAGAATAGCGAGAGCATACGCATGCATGGCGAATATAACAATTATATCTTGTCAGGAGGAAGGTTGTACTCATACATTTATGATTTCTCACGGGGATTAATTAATTGCTAAATCACGCGCTTGTTTGATTTGCGTTTAACCAAAAGGAAGAATTTGAAAACAGGACTTATTTATTATTTACAACTTTAATGAGGTGTTCTGTTGGGGCCAGATATGGTGACGTTATGGAATTCAAATGTCTGATTTGCAAGGCTAATATAAATTATAACATACATTATTTTTAGGTTGCAATCTTGAAGGGGGTCGTGCTTTATTAATAAGATAGGCGTTAAATGTAATTTTATCGGAGGACGAGATTTCTCTTTACATTCATATTTTTATGAATGTTCGCCGAAAAAGTCTAAGGAATTATAATAACTCCGCGGTATTACGTCTTCGAGTGCGAAGGTCTGGAGTGTTTCTCTGGGCGTTGCGGATGGATCCTCGACCGGGTTTCCCATCGACGGGGACAGAAGTGAAAGTCTTGAATTTTGATCTGACAATTCCTGGGGAAAAAGTGAACTTGGCCCGCCGGAAAGATCCATTAGGGAGTCGTTTATTGGCACAGGGGGTGTGGCGGATGGATCCTGAATCGGGTTTCCCGTCGACGGAGAAATAAAAGAAAGGCTTGAGTTCGGATCTGACAATTCCTGGGAAAAGCGTGATCTTGGCCGAACGGAAAGATCCATTGGGGAGTCGTTTATTGCCTCACGGCTTATTAGGGATTCCCTACATGGCAACCGCCATGTAGGATGATGGTATTCTGCTGGATAATCAGGTCTCATTTTCCGGTACAGAACCGGAAACGAGTAGAGATGAGGTATTGGCTCGACGGGTGGCGAAACGGAGAGCGGATCAGGACAAATCGGTGGCGGATCAAAATGAATCAGTGGCGTCACCAGACGAGACAGTGGTGAAACAGCACGAGGCGGCGAATCCGGTCGAATGTCTGTTATGAAAGGCATTTCATCGTAACTCTTGCAAACTCCTAACGCGATGTTATCCAGCACGATATCTAATGCGAATATCGTCTTTTGGATACTCATTATGAAATAAGTGGTGTTTTCCGGCACCCTGTATAAGCTATTGGAGTTCAATAGGAAACTATCAAATAAATATCTTTCTGATGCCATGAACATCGCTTCGTCGGCCGACTTCCTTTTCCGCCGGTATATTAGAAGCGGCACATTAGTCGTCTGGAAAACGTGTGCCGTCCCCTTTCCGACGGTCCTCTGACCGAACGTGAAATATGACTTCACGAGGAAGTTATTTCTGAATTGGAAATATGTTCTAACATCTGCATTTCCCTCTGCCCGAAGCGGCCTCTGTAGACGTTTTTGGATTCTGTGCCATAAAATTTTTTCGGGAGAAAAATTCTTGTCCAAATGGGTCGCTTCTACTCCGGTCCTCAGAAAATGTTCTAACATTTTTTCTGTCCAGTTCATCATTGAATGGGTTATTTTATTGGCTGATAAGTAAATTACAGCCATCTTTACTTGGGACTTGACTTTTTGGAAATCCTGTTCACCCGTAAAATTGACGACTGCTTTTAATTCCCCAGACAGATTGTTTGGGAATAACTCGGACATCTTGAGAAGAAAACTAACATAAATAATTAAATTAAAAAATAAAAAAATTTCAAAGCAAATTCCTAGTTTAAATAATTAAATTAAAAAATAAAAAAATTTCAAAGCAAATTCCTAGTTTAAATAATTAAGATGTTTTGAAACATTTTTTTATCAGCGAACGTTTTAACGATATCCACCGCGAATATCGTCTTTTGGAAACACATTATAGGATAAGTTAAGTCCTCCGGCACCCTGTATAAACTATTGAAGTTCAACAGGAAACTGTTAAATAAATGTCGGTCCGAAGCCATGAACATCCCAACAAAATAAACCGAAATTTAAGTATTCAATCAAGAATTATTAGAAAATGTATTCTCGTGTTTTAAAAATGTTACGTAGAAATGATTTGAAGGGATTTAACAAGTTGGTGTTAATATATAGAATGAAACTAATAGACTTAGAAAGCAAACGTTTTTAAAAATAAAGTGTTTCAAGAAACAAGGTCGTCTGAAAGAGTGTGCCGTCGTCCCATTACCGACGGTCCTCTGATCGAACGTATAAAATATGCTTTAACGCGGACATTATTTCCGAATCAAGAATTATTAGAAAATGTATTCCCGTTTTAAAAAATGTTACGTAGAAATGATTTGAAGGAATTTAACAAGCTGGTGTTAATATATATAAAGAAAACGTTTTTAAAAATTAAGTGTTTCAAGAAACAACTCATTAAAAAACTCCATCATGAAACGAATAAACTTAAAGAACAAAAGTTTTAAAAATTATGCAGTTATGTTTTTTAAAGAAACAATACACAGTCAAAAAAAACCACAATTTCGTCAAAAAATTTAATTTTTATTATTTTTTTTCCTACCTTTAATATTTACTTTTCTAAAACCATCGAGTATTCATTTAAATTTTCATTCCTTTTTTAAATGAGTTTTGTTCCAATATTTTTAGATTGTTTGTACACCCAAAAAAAAATTCCAATTGCTGTTCGATTTTGGTAATTTGAAAGTTCACCATCCCGTTAAGGACATGTTCGGAGCTCTTTTTAGATTTAATTCCAATGGTAGAGTGTCAATTTTTAAAATAAACTTCTATTTTCAAAATCTTCAATTTTACCTTTGAATAAGTTATAAATTGATACTTTTGGCCAGATAGTGTATAATAACATTCTTATAATACTTTTTAAGGTTTAACTAAGAAGAAGAGGGGTGGGGAACACAACCTTTAAAACTTTAAAAAATTGATTTTTGGGTTTTGCTATATTCTAACGAGATATCTTAGATATATTCATGTTTATCTATGAAAGTTACACTGGACTACGATATCTAATAAGACTAGAAACATATATTTATTCGGCTACTCACGATTTTGGGAGGTGTAGCTGACAGACTTACGGGTCTTTTCGGCATTTGACTTATAGTACTTTACGCCATTGATTGATATCATAAGTCTGCCGTTTTTTATTGGACGTCCTCGGATGATTTTCTTCACGGTCTGAAAAATAATTCGTTTAATTTAAAACCTTTACAAAATGGCAAGCTTAAAACAACATTTTTATCAAAGGTTAAGCAGCTATGAAATATGTGAATAGATTTGTTTTTCACGAAAGTTACCAAGGCGGATAAAAGATGGAATAAGCGTTCACAGGGGTCCCTTAAATAATGTAATGCAGCTGAAAGACTTTTGACTCAGGAAACCTCGTTTCATGCCGGATGAACCCTGTGTTGATAAAATTGTGAAATGGATTGATTCTGCTGAAGAATCGATTATTGTACAAGCGTATAGCTTCAGCTCTAAAAAAATTGCTGCTGCATTGATAGGTGCCACACAAAACAAAGTATACTTCGAAAGTAAAGATGCCGTTGAATTTGAAGAAATGACGCCTGAGGATCAAAAGAAATCTCCTTTTGAGTAAATAGTAGCCGTGTTTCACTGTGAACATCAGGTTGCTAATGATATGTTAAGCAACAGACATGTAATTCTGGCTATTAATAGATAAAGATGCCGAAAGTAAGTGACCATAGCGCAATTCAAGGGTTGATAAATCCAAATATTGAAATTCAAGTTGATAAGCAAGATGGTAAAGCCCATAATAAAGTTGTGATTATTGATAATATGCATTTGATCACAGGATCTTATAACTGGACAGATGAAGAGTATTATAATGATTTAGATGTTATAGTATTTATCGAAGACGAATGTGTAAGTAAGAAGTTTACACAAAATTACGAAGCTCTTAATCAGTCATACAGTAATCCAAATATTAAATCTACTAATCCAAGAATTGTTTGGGAAACATATATTGGCCCATTTGATTGTGGTTCTTGTACTGTCCCATATTTGACAAACGATTTGTCAAAGTACAAATTATGTTGAAGTAGGTGTATGTTTTCCAAGGTTTAGTGATCAAGATCAATAGAGAGGACATAGTAAAATGTTATTTTTCACATTAATGTATGGTGGAGAGCCTGTATGTCGACTGCTGTGAGGCTCCATTAAATCTAAGACGCGAGACATTGTCTCTACACTATTATTTTAGAATTTTACCTCTTACTAACCATCCTATGCATAATTATTCTGTCAGCCCTTACCTCACTCGCTTATACCAGTGTTGGTCTTCTTCCATTTAACCTTTTCGTTCACGGACCAAACAAATTTTAACAAATCTGAATTTTAGCAATATAGACATAATGGTAGCTGACTATAATTTTTCGCCTTGGAATACCCCAGGATTTCAATTTTTAAATCCTTTTAATTCTTATGACAAAGACTCCACTGCAGATATCATTTATCAACAAATTTTTATGCATCACAGACAATGCTTTTGCAGCTATAGTCCAATTTTTACAGATGGGTCCAAGTCAATCAACTACGTAGGCTGCGCTTTTGTCGCTGAGGACATTTCTTATAGCTACAAACTACACGATGCTTTCTCTATATACTCCGCTGAGCTAATAGCTATATTTAAAGCTCTCGAACATATATATGAAAAACCGAGGAGAAAATACATCTTTTATACAGACTCCTTGAGTGCTCTACAGTCTTTGTCTTACCCTCATCAACATAGTCACCCTCTGGTTTTTAGAATTCTTTTGTTATTGGACAATCTCTCTTCTGATGGCTTCTCAATTTTATTTTGTTGGATCCATGTCTCACGTGGGGATTAGTGGAAACGAACTCGCTGACAAAGCAGCTAAGTCTGCCAGCAACATCCTTGATTTTCCCATCCCTTACTGTGATGCAAGAAATATTTAAATTATCTCATTCATCTTAAGTGGCAGAGTTCCTGGGATATCCTTAACTCAAATAAATTAAATTCGATCAAGCACAACATTGAATACTGGCCCCCACTTTCTTCAAGAAGACATGATGTTATAATAACTAGACTCCGCATTGGTCATACTCGTTTTACGCACCGGCACCTGCTACTTGCACGCCAGCCCCTTTTTGTCAGAACTGCAAGACCTTCATGACTGTAAAACACATTCTCATTGATTGCCCAGATTTTTATCACCCACGTCGCCCTTTTTTTCAGTTTAATATAATAAATATGAAGGATTTGCTGAGCTCTCCTCCCCATCAGAACATTTTTAATTATTTAAAATGTATTGGGTTCTATCCCCATATTTAGTTTTGTTTTGTTCCTGTTGTGCTTTGTTGCTTTCGCTCCAGCTTAATTTTTTTAAATTTTATCTTTTTAACTTTTCTGCTCTGTTGTGTTGCTGGTTTCTGTTCTTGCCTTTGTTTTTCCGCTTATATTATTATTTTAACCTTTATCCCAGTATTTTTTCGTTTTTTTCGCCTTCTACCCTCTGTCTGGCACAATATGTCCCATGAGGACCCAGTGCCAATAAACTCCATCCAACCAACCAACCAACATTAATGTATGTATGTTTTCTATCACCAAACTCGTGGTGTAAAAAAAGTTGTTAGCAATGTCTCGATCACTAAAATAATGTTTACAGTATCATTAGACAGCGTTGGATGTGCGAAATATTACTCTTTCGTTCTCAAATAAATATTAAAAAGAGAAATAGCGCTATGACGAGATGCAAGTGCCTTGGCGGCTCCCCTTCCGCTAGCCCCCTCAGGGGGTTTACCTTCTGTAGGTAAAAACGGGTGTCGCAATCCCGAGGTACTCCAGCGAATTATCTCTTCTTTCCTTTTTCTTCTCCTCTCCTTTTTTTGTACTTTTTCTTTCTTTTCTCCCTCGGTGTGGTTCCTCTTCGGAGGCGAGGGCACCTCATTAGAAGCTGTTGCCGCTCTGTTGCTTCTAGCTTCTAATGGCGTGTATATCACCCACGTGTTTGCCGTGCGTGGAGACCCGTGTCCCTGGAAAAGGGAATCCTGACAGCTGAGGGACATTTTTGGTATCCCAACACACTGCTTTGGCCTCCGCTTAAGGTAAACGGGAGGTACATAGTGGTTCCCTATAGTATCAATCGGCTGGTCGTTGACTTTTGTCTTCGGCTAGGAACCAAGCCATCGTTCCGGTTTCTGGACATCTCGTTAAGGGTAGAGATCGTTTGAGGGTCGTTTCGTTCGCGTATAGTTCTCGGTTAGCACTGATGCACATATGTGCATCCCCTTGTTGGGCTCCATTGTGGGTGGTGCGGCCGGGAACTGAATTTTAAGCCCCTTTGTATGGATTCGTTTTTTCAAAATCCCACGGTGAGGGTTAAGTCACCAAAACCTCTAGAAGAGAGCAACAAAGCCCACGTCATTCAAAGAATGCTAAATTCGTTATCATTAAGAACCTGCTGGGTTCTTTTGCAACTGTATCACCGTTTTTGATCAACAAATCAATTATATCAAGTATAGGGAATGTCTCTTCAATAAAATAACTTCGTTCAGGTGATTTGTTAATTGAGGCCACGTCCGCTGAACAAGGATATAAATTACTGTCATGCACGACTCTGGATGCCTTTTAACATCTGTGTTTTACCACACAGGACACTAAATCATTCAAGAGGAGTTATATCTGAATCTGATTTGTTTCACTGTACAGAGGAAGAAATTCAAGAAAATCTGAAAGAGCAAGGGACTATTGTCAGTGAAACGCATCAATATCAGACGTGATGGAAAAATCCTACCGACGAAACATTTGATAGTTACTTTTGATACCCCGGCTTTACCGTCAATGGTTAGAGCTGCCTACATATGTTGTAATGTTAGACCGTATGTGTCGAATCGTCTACGCTGCTTTAAGTACCAGGGGTTCGGCCATGCGAAGGATTCTTGTCGAGGATCACTAACTTGTGCTATTTGCTCGCGGCCAGGTCACGACTCCTGTGAAGAAACACCCCGGTGCGTCAACTGCAAGGGTGAATATCCTGCTTTCTCAAAAAATTGCCCCAAATGGATGAGCGAGAAAGAATTACAAATTTTAAAAGTATATGACAGGATTTTAATCAAGTTATATTTAGGATAAAGGCAAAGCACCTCCAGAGCTGAGCGACAATCAGAAACCAAATAAATAGACGTGATATTATATTTGTAAAGGACCATTCTATTGCCTTGGGAATTGCACAGAGTTCAGCCTGAAAGAGTGAAGCCTCACCACTTAAGCGAAAGGAGCCTGAGTGAATTAAATTATTAGAAGAATCAAAAACAACAAAACTCGAGCCAACTATGTTATTCATTTGGGAACCGCCAGTGTATAAAAAGATCGGAAAGTTACCGGGAGAACGAGGATTAGAGAACGAAAAAATAACTGTGTGACGAAATGAATGCCGAGAATCAGGACTAGTTCTGAGATGGATTCAATTTGTTATGAAAGAGACAAATGCCTCACAAGAAAACTGTGGAAAACGCCTTTTCTGTTTTTCCCTGCTCTTTTAAGAGTTTGACTGAAGATGACATAAAAGATTATCTGAGTAAGTTTTAGAAAACCACTCTGATGTTTTCTGGAAAAAATCCACGTAGTTTTGATTTTAGGATGAAAAATGAAACACAGCGTTAGTTCGTAAAGGCTTCGGATATTGTGCGCGACTACAAGAAGAAAGTAATTTTCGTCAATTATTTAAAGTTCTTTTAGACCCAACAATTAAAAAACATCACCAGTATCACTCAAAACTTTCCTGGAAGCCCTCCGAATGTTTCTCTTCCAAAACACGAATCTCCTGCCACACAGGTACTAGTAACTATCCATTTAAAAGAGGGTTTGATGAAATTCATTAATTTGAATTCCGAGATAACAAGAGCTAACGTGGAAGAGAGTTTATAATGTATGTATCATAAATACCCGAAAAGATTCAGTCTAGTGATATTTTTCATTCACAAAAGAATAGCGAGAGCATACGCATGCATGGCGAATATAACAAATATATCTTGTCAGGAGGAAGGTTGTACTCATACATTTATGATTTCTCACGGGGATTAATTAATTGCTAAATCACGCGCTTGTTTGATTTGCGTTTAACCAAAAGGAAGAATTTGAAAACAGGACTTATTTATTATTTCCAACTTTAATGGGGTGTTCGGTTGGTGCCAGATATGGTGACGTTATGGAATTCAAATGTCTGATTTGCAAGGCTAATATAAATTATAACATACATTATTTTTAGGTTGCAATCTTGAAGGGGGTCGTGCTTTATTAATAAGATAGGCGTTAAATGTAATTTTATCGGAGGACGAGATTTCTCTTTACATTCATATTTTTATGAATGTTCGCCGAAAAAGTCTAAGGAATTATAATAACTCCGCGGTATTACGTCTTCGAGTGCGAAGGTCTGGAGTGTTTCTCTGGGCGTTGCGGATGGATCCTCGACCGGGTTTCCCATCGACGGGGACAGAAGTGAAAGTCTTGAATTTTGATCTGACAATTCCTGGGGAAAAAGTGAACTTGGCCCGCCGGAAAGATCCATTAGGGAGTCGTTTATTGGCACAGGGGGTGTGGCGGATGGATCCTGAATCGGGTTTCCCGTCGACGGAGAAATAAACGAAAGGCTTGAGTTCGGATCTGACAATTCCTGGGAAAAGCGTGATCTTGGCCGAACGGAAAGATCCATTGGGGAGTCGTTTATTGCCTCACGGCTTATTAGGGATTCCCTACATGGCAACCGCCATGTAGGATGTTGGTATTCTGCTGGATAATCAGGTCTCATTTTCCGGTACAGAACCGGAAACGAGTAGAGATGAGGTATTGGCTCGACGGGTGGCGAAACGGAGAGCGGATCAAAATGAATCAGTGGCGTCACCAGACGAGACAGTGGTGAAACAGCACGAGGCGGCGAATCCGGTCGAATGTCTGTTATGAAAGGCATTTCATCGTAACTCTTGCAAACTCCTAACGCGATGTTATCCAGCACGATATCCAATGCGAATATCGTCTTTTGGATACTCATTATGAAATAAGTGGTGTTTTTTCCGGCACCCTGTATAAGCTATTGGAGTTCAATAGGAAACTATCAAATAAATATCTTTCTGATGCCATGAACATCGCTTCGTCGGCCGACTTCCTTTTCCGCCGGTATATTAGAAGCGGCACATTAGTCGTCTGGAAAACGTGTGCCGTCCCCTTTCCGACGGTCCTCTGACCGAACGTGAAATATGACTTCACGAGGAAGTTATTTCTGAATTGGAAATATGTTCTAACATCTGCATTTCCCTCTGCCCGAAGCGGCCTCTGTAGACGTTTTTGGATTCTGTGCCATAAAATTTTTTCGGGAGAAAAATTCTTGTCCAAATGGGTCGCTTCTACTCCGGTCCTCAGAAAATATTCTAACATTTTTTCTGTCCAGGTCATCATTGAATGGGTTATTTTATTGGCTGATAAGTAAATTACAGCCATCTTTACTTGGGACTTGACTTTTTGGAAATCCTGTTCACCCGTAAAATTGGCGACTGCTTTTAATTCCCCAGACAGATTGTTTGGGAATAACTCGGACATCTTGAGAAGAAAACTAACATAAATAATTAAATTAAAAAATAAAAAAATTTCAAAGCAAATTCCTAGTTTAAATAATTAAGATGTTTTGAAACATTTTTTTATCAGCGAACGTTTTAACGATATCCACCGCGAATATCGTCTTTTGGAAACTCATTATAGGATAAGTTAAGTCCTCCGGCACCCTGTATAAACTATTGAAGTTCAACAGGAAACTGTTAAATAAATGTCGGTCCGAAGCCATGAACATCCCAACAAAATAAACCGAAATTGAAGTATTCAATCAAGAATTATTAGAAAATGTATTCACGTGTTTTAAAAATGTTACGTAGAAATGATTTGAAGGGATTTAACAAGTTGGTGTTAATATATAGAATGAAACTAATAGACTTAGAAAGCAAACGTTTTTAAAAATAAAGTGTTTCAAGAAACAAGGTCGTCTGAAAGAGTGTGCCGTCGTCCCATTACCGACGGTCCTCTGATCGAACGTATAAAATATGCTTTAACGCGGACATTATTTCCGAATCAAGAATTATTAGAAAATGTATTCCCGTTTTTAAAAAATGTTACGTAGAAATGATTTGAAGGAATTTAACAAGCTGGTGTTAATATATATAAAGAAAACGTTTTTAAAAATTAAGTGTTTCAAGAAACAACTCATTAAAAAACTCCATCATGAAACAAATAAACTTAAAGAACAAAAGTTTTAAAAATTATGCAGTTATGTTTTTTAAAGAAACAATACACAGTCAAAAAAAAACCACAATTTCGTCAAAAAATTTAATTTTTATTATTTTTTTTTTCCTACCTTTAATATTTACTTTTCTAAAACCATCGAGTATTCATTTAAATTTTCATTCCTTTTTTAAATGAGTTTTGTTCCAATATTTTTAGATTGTTTGTACACCCAAAAAAAAATTCCAATTGCTGTTCGATTTTTGGTAATTTGAAAGTTCACCATCCCGTTAAGGACATGTTCGGAGCTCTTTTTAGATTTAATTCCAATGGTAGAGTGTCAATTTTTAAAATAAACTTCTATTTTCAAAATCTTCAATTTTACCTTTGAATAAGTTATAAATTGATACTTTTGGCCAGATAGTGTATAATAACATTCTTATAATACTTTTTAAGGTTTAACTAAGAAGAAGAGGGGTGGGGAACACAACCTTTAAAACTTTAAAAAATTGATTTTTGGGTTTTGCTATATTCTAACGAGATATCTTAGATATATTCATGTTTATCTATGAAAGTTACACTGGACTACGATATCTAATAAGACTAGAAACATATATTTATTCGGCTACTCACGATTTTGGGAGGTGTAGCTGACAGACTTACGGGTCTTTTCGGCATTTGACTTATAGTACTTTACGCCATTGATTGATATCATAAGTCTGCCGTTTTTTATTGGACGTCCTCGGATGATTTTCTTCACGGTCTGAAAAATAATTCGTTTAATTTAAAACCTTTACAAAATGGCAAGCTTAAAACAACATTTTTATCAAAGGTTAAGCAGCTATGAAATATGTGAATAGATTTGTTTTTCACGAAAGTTACCAAGGCGGATAAAAGATGGAATAAGCGTTCACAGGGGTCCCTTAAATAATGTAATGCAGCTGAAAGACTTTTGACTCAGGAAACCTCGTTTCATGCCGGATGAACCCTGTGTTGATAAAATTGTGAAATGGATTGATTCTGCTGAAGAATCGATTATTGTACAAGCGTATAGCTTCAGCTCTAAAAAAATTGCTGCTGCATTGATAGGTGCCACACAAAACAAAGTATACTTCGGAAGTAAAGATGCCGTTGAATTTGAAGAAATGACGCCTGAGGATCAAAAGAAATCTCCTTTTGAGTAAATAGTAGCCGTGTTTCACTGTGAACATCAGGTTGCTAATGATATGTTAAGCAACAGACATGTAATTCTGGCTATTAATAGATAAAGATGCCGAAAGTAAGTGACCATAGCGCAATTCAAGGGTTGATAAATCCAAATATTGAAATTCAAGTTGATAAGCAAGATGGTAAAGCCCATAATAAAGTTGTGATTATTGATAATATGCATTTGATCACAGGATCTTATAACTGGACAGATGAAGAGTATTATAATGATTTAGATGTTATAGTATTTATCGAAGACGAATGTGTAAGTAAGAAGTTTACACAAAATTACGAAGCTCTTAATCAGTCATACAGTAATCCAAATATTAAATCTACTAATCCAAGAATTGTTTGGGAAACATATATTGGCCCATTTGATTGTGGTTCTTGTACTGTCCCATATTTGACAAACGATTTGTCAAAGTACAAATTATGTTGAAGTAGGTGTATGTTTTCCAAGGTTTAGTGATCAAGATCAATAGAGAGGAAATAGTAAAATGTTATTTTTCACATTAATGTATGGTGGAGAGCCTGTATGTCGACTGCTGTGAGGCTCCATTAAATCTAAGACGCGAGACATTGTCTCTACACTATTATTTTAGAATTTTACCTCTTACTAACCATCCTATGCATAATTATTCTGTCAGCCCTTACCTCACTCGCTTATACCAGTGTTGGTCTTCTTCCATTCAACCTTTTCGTTCACGGACCAAACAAATTTTAACAAATCTGAATTTTAGCAATATAGACATAATGGTAGCTGACTATAATTTTTCGCCTTGGAATACCCCAGGATTTCAATTTTTAAATCCTTTTAATTCTTATGACAAAGACTCCACTGCAGATATCATTTATCAACAAATTTTTATGCATGACAGACAATGCTTTTGCAGCTATAGTCCAATTTTTACAGATGGGTCCAAGTCAATCAACTACGTTGGCTGCGCTTTTGTCGCTGAGGACATTTCTTATAGCTACAAACTACACGATGCTTTCTCTATATACTCCGCTGAGCTAATAGCTATATTTAAAGCTCTCGAACATATATATGAAAAACCGAGGAGAAAATACATCTTTTATACAGACTCCTTGAGTGCTCTACAGTCTTTGTCTTACCCTCATCAACATAGTCACCCTCTGGTTTTTAGAATTCTTTTGTTATTGGACAATCTCTCTTCTGGTGGCTTCTCAATTTTATTTTGTTGGATCCATGTCTCACGTGGGGATTAGTGGAAACGAACTCGCTGACAAAGCAGCTAAGTCTGCCAGCAACATCCTTGATTTTCCCATCCCTTACTGTGATGCAAGAAATATTTAAATTATCTCATTCATCTTAAGTGGCAGAGTTCCTGGGATATCCTTAACTCAAATAAATTAAATTCGATCAAGCACAACATTGAATACTGGCCCCCACTTTCTTCAAGAAGACATGATGTTATAATAACTAGACTCCGCATTGGTCATACTCGTTTTACGCACCGGCACCTGCTACTTGCAGAGCCAGCCCCTTTTTGTCAGAACTGCAAGACCTTCATGACTGTAAAACACATTCTCATTGATTGCCCAGATTTTTATCACCCACGTCGCCCTTTTTTTCAGTTTAATATAATAAATATGAAGGATTTGCTGAGCTCTCCTCCCCATCAGAACATTTTTAATTATTTAAAATGTATTGGGTTCTATCCCCATATTTAGTTTTGTTTTGTTCCTGTTGTGCTTTGTTGCTTTCGCTCCAGCTTAATTTTTTTAAATTTTATCTTTTTAACTTTTCTGCTCTGTTGTGTTGCTGGTTTCTGTTCTTGCCTTTGTTTTTCCGCTTATATTATTATTTTAACCTTTATCCCAGTATTTTTTCGTTTTTTTCGCCTTCTACCCTCTGTCTGGCACAATATGTCCCATGAGGACCCAGTGCCAATAAACTCCATCCAACCAACCAACCAACATTAATGTATGTATGTTTTCTATCACCAAACTCGTGGTGTAAAAAAAGTTGTTAGCAATGTCTCGATCACTAAAATAATGTTTACAGTATCATTAGACAGCGTTGGATGTGCGAAATATTACTCTTTCGTTCTCAAATAAATATTAAAAAGAGAAATAGCGCTATGACGAGATGCAAGTGCCTTGGCGGCTCCCCTTCCGCTAGCCCCCTCAGGGGGTTTACCTTCTGTAGGTAAAAACGGGTGTCGCAATCCCGAGGTACTCCAGCGAATTATCTCTTCTTTCCTTTTTCTTCTCCTCTCCTTTTTTTGTACTTTTTCTTTCTTTTCTCCCTCGGTGTGGTTCCTCTTCGGAGGCGAGGGCACCTCATTAGAAGCTGTTGCCGCTCTGTTGCTTCTAGCTTCTAATGGCGTGTATATCACCCACGTGTTTGCCGTGCGTGGAGACCCGTGTCCCTGTAAAAGGGAATCCTGACAGCTGAGGGACATTTTTGGTATCCCAACACACTGCTTTGGCCTCCGCTTAAGGTAAACGGGAGGTACATAGTGGTTCCCTATAGTATCAATCGGCTGGTCGTTGACTTTTGTCTTCGGCTAGGAACCAAGCCATCGTTCCGGTTTCTGGACATCTCGTTAAGGGTAGAGATCGTTTGAGGGTCGTTTCGTTCGCGTATAGTTCTCGGTTAGCACTGATGCACATATGTGCATCCCCTTGTTGGGCTCCATTGTGGGTGGTGCGGCCGGGAACTGAATTTTAAGCCCCTTTGTATGGATTCGTTTTTTCAAAATCCCACGGTGAGGGTTAAGTCGCCAAAACCTCTAGAAGAGAGCAACAAAGCCCACGTCATTCAAAGAATGCTAAATTCGTTATCATTAAGAACCTGCTGGGTTCTTTTGCAACTGTATCGCCGTTTTTGATCAACAAATACAAATCAATTATATCAAGTATAGGGAATGTCTCTTCAATAAAATAACTTCGTTCAGGTGATTTGTTAATTGAGGCCACGTCCGCTGAACAAGGATATAAATTACTGTCATGCACGACTCTGGATGCCTTTTAACATCTGTGTTTTACCACACAGGACACTAAATCATTCAAGAGGAGTTATATCTGAATCTGATTTGTTTCACTGTACAGAGGAAGAAATTCAAGAAAATCTGAAAGAGCAAGGGACTATTGTCAGTGAAACGCATCAATATCAGACGTGATGGGAAAATCCTACCGACGAAACATTTGATAGTTACTTTTGATACCCCGGCTTTACCGTCAATGGTTAGAGCTGCCTACATATGTTGTAATGTTAGACCGTATGTGTCGAATCGTCTACGCTGCTTTAAGTACCAGGGGTTCGGCCATGCGAAGGATTCTTGTCGAGGATTACTAACTTGTGCTATTTGCTCGCGGCCAGGTCACGACTCCTGTGAAGAAACACCCCGGTGCGTCAACTGCAAGGGTGAACATCCTGCTTTCTCAAAAAATTGCCCCAAATGGATGAGCGAGAAAGAATTACAAATTTTAAAAGTATATGACAGGATTTTAATCAAGTTATATTTAGGATAAAGGCAAAGCACCTCCAGAGCTGAGCGACAATCAGATGGTTGGTTGGTTAGGGTTTAATGGCGCAAGGTCCAGAAAGGACATGCTGCGCCAAACACAAGGTAAAGTCTGAGATAAAAATATATAATTCAGCTTACTCGTCAAAACGATGTTATAATTATACACGTTTAAAAACCATGAAGTCATTGTAAAAAAGTATGATAAAAGTATGATAAAAGAAGATGTGTCGTGAATGAAAAAAAAGTCAGATATGATAAGAAAAAAACAGAGGTATAAAAGTTTAAAACACAAATATGGTAAAAGGCTGTGATTAAAGGTCAAGAAAGAAGATAAAACGCACTAGTGTTAATGTCAAAACATCTAGATGGGGTTTCCCCATCTAGATTGCAGTCAAGTATTACAAAAAGATATAAAGGAATGAAAAAAGTTATTAAATCAATGGGTAAAATCCTGTACATTTCAAGAATCGAAAAATAGCAGGGTGAGGTGTTTCGCCTAAAAGAACATTTAAGGTGAGAGAAGTTGAACCAAAGTATTTAGTGTAAAAATGGGTTAATCCTGTACAGTCGGTTAAAATATGCAAAATCGTAAGGTCACAGTTGCAGTGAAAGCAAATTGGGGTATCTTCCCCCTCCAACAAATGTCTGTGAGTGACTCTAGTATGTCCTATTCTTAGACGGGTGATCATGACGTCAAGTTTCCTTGGATATAGTGGAGGCCAGATAGAGATGACGGGTTTGATGTGATGGAGTTTATTATCTACTTGGAGATTCCATACCGAACACCAGTTATTGAAAATAAAATTTTTAATGGTGTGTTTGACGTCAGAGAAAGGAATAGGGTGATCTAAAACTGTTGTGGAATCTTTTGCTGCTGTGTCAGCAAGTTCATTGCCAGGGATTCCAACATGAGCTGGGACCCAGCAAAGCAGAATACTGCAACCACGACATTTTAACCGATGATGGAGAGTTATGACAGATGAGACCAAAGGATGATTATTGTTGCCAGACTTTAAGCTCTCGAGTACGCTCAAAGAGTCCGAGTATATGATAAAATTTTTATTCTGATGATTGGCGATAAAATCAAGTGCTTGTTTTATGGCTAAAATTTCCGCAGTAAAAACGGTGCATGATGAATGAAGTTTGAAACTATGAATATCCGAATTAAAAACAAAGGCACAACCGACGTGATGTGTTGTCTTCGATCCGTCCGTATAAATATCTGTATACTTAGAGAAACTATGACGATGAGAGTAAAAAAGTTGTTTAAATATGGATGAATCGGTGTCGGTTTTGTTAAAATTATGAAAGGGATTAATGTATGATATAGATTTTTTTTTCCAAGGAGGAAAGTCAAATAATGGACGTACACAGACATTTATATCTGCCAGAGGAGTATTTTGGGTGAAGGAGCGCATACGAAAGCCAAAACACGGTATGCAGGATGGCCGGTTTTGATACAGGCGATCATACTGCTTATCAAGTAGCATGTCATGTAAAGGATGATTAGGATGAGATAAGACACGAAAAAAATAGTTCAATGAAAGTGTATGGCGAGTATGATACAAAGATGGTTCGTGACAGTCGACATAGAGACTCTGAATGGGTGAAGTTCGGAAAGCACCAGAGCAAATACGAAGTGCACTGTGGTGCACAGTGTCAAGTTTTCTAAGAACGGAGTCACGAGCCGAACCATATGATGGGCAGGCGTAGTCTAGTTTTGCACGGATTACCGATCTGTATATACGTAACATAGATGTCCTGTCAGCACCCCACGATGTATTCTATAAAACTTTAAGAAGATTAAGAGATTTCTCGCACTTTCTTCGCAGCTGTAAAACATGTGGAAGATATGTCATCTTCCGGTCAAAGACAATGCCCAAGAAACGAACCGTGTCCACAACATTTATTTTATGGTTTTCAATAAAAATTTCGGGATCCGGATGGATCCCACGTTTACGGCAAAAGTGCACACATGAAGTTTTGTCAGAAGAAAAACTAAAACCATTTTTATCACTCCAAGTCATTATACGTCTGACTGCAGTTTATTGCGAACTTCTTGTCACTGCGAGAATTTCAAGTTCGCATTGGTACAACGCTTTCCGATGTTTACATTCAAGAAGAGGGAGTTCCTCAGGGCAGTGTATTGAGTGTTACACTGTTTTCCCTGAAAATTAATGGAATTTTACAGTGTTTACCACCATCTGTTCGTGGCAATCTGTATGTCGATGACCTGCAGATCTCGTGTCAAGGTAAGGATATGCGTTACATCGAACGACAATTGCAAGCTTCAATATCTCGCATGATGACATGGTGTTCGGAGAACGGATTTAAATTTTCGACCGAAAAAACCTCTTGTGTACATTTTTGCAAACGCAGAGGTTTGCATCTTGACCCGCAAATATACCTAGGTGATTCTCTGATATCTGTGGAGAACGTTGTTCGTTTCTTGGGCGTGTTGTTTGATACTAAGTTAACTTTCCTTCCGCACGTAATGTATCTGCGGCGGAAGTCAGAGCAGGCTCTAAACTTGCTGAAAGTTCTATCCAATACGTCCTGGGGAGCTGAGCGATCTACTATGCTCCGGGTTTATCGCGCGGTCATTCGATCGAAAATGGATTATGGATGCGCCGTGTACGGTTCCGCACGCTTATCCGTGCTACGGAAACTCGACACGGTTCATCATTCCGCCCTTCGAATCTGTTCTGGTGCTTTCAGGACATCTCCCATTAAGAGTTTATATGTCATCTGCGGTGAGTCTTCTTTACCATCTACTCGCAAGCAATTGTCGCTTCAGTTGTATTACCGTACCCTGTCGCAACCTAATCACCCACTCCATGCTGTTCTTCTTGACAGTCAGTTTGACAGACTTTTTGAAAATCGGCCATCTTGCATTCCACCTTTCGGACTTCGCATGAGGACGTTACTTACTTCGTCTCCGCTGTGTGATGTGGATGTCATGCTGCAACCGACTTTGCATTTTCCACCTTGGCGAAACCACAAGATTTCGTACTTGCGCCCCTTCCAGGGTTTTGCAAAATCGTATACGGATCCTGTCATTTTTCGCCAGCTTTTTGCGTCGCACCTCGCTAGTTACCCTCACTATGTTGATGTTTATACCGACGGCTCTAAAACAGAAGATCATGTTGGATGTGCCTACGTCTGTGGCAGTGACGTTAGGAGCTTTTCACTTCCTGACTGTTTTTCTGTCTTTTCAGCAGAATTTGTCGCTGTACATGAAGCTCTGAAGTATATCTTCCGGCAGAGCGGTAGGCGTTTTATAGTGCATACAGATTCCATCAGAGTTTTAGAGACTTTGGAGAATGGTGAAGTGTCACACTCCCATTCCCTTGTATCTCCGGTGTTGGATCTGCATCGTCGCCTCTGTCGTCGTGGCTTCAGTGTCCTTTTCTGCTGGGTTCCTGGTCATGTCGGCATATCGGGTAACGAGCAGGCAGATGCTGCGGCTAAAGGTGCTGTGCATCGGCTGAATCAGCATGTGCCTATCAGTGATGTGAAGTCCGCTGTGAAAAAGTTAGTTAGGAACGAATGGCAAGTAGATTGGGATCTGCAGGTCACTAATAAGCTGCGACAGGTTAAACCAGTTATTTGTGCTTGGCCATCAGCTCAACTGCGTCGTGCAGACGTCATACTCACACGGTTGAGAATCGGGCATTCCCTTTTGACGCATCGACATTTGTTGATGGGTGAGGATGCCCCTCTCTGCCAACATTGTAAGGCTCCACTTTCAATTGGACATATTTTGACGTCTTGCCCCTCGCTTCAAGCCCAGTATAATAGCTTTTTTGGCTCCAGTTCACCTATTTTGTCTGAACTGCTGGGGGAGCCCCCCCATCCTTCACTGTTTCCCTTTTTATTTTTTACTGGTTTTATACACAGTCTGTGCTTTAGCAATTGATTTTATAGTTAAACTTTTATTGCGTTTTACAAATATCTCTTTTTTTATAATCTTTTAATCAATTTTATGTATCATTGTCTTACCACCTTATATATCACGTTTTTATGACTTTTACATATCATCTTTCTATGTTACCTTGTATATATATCATCATTCAAACATGTTTATACATAATTTTTATCATCCCTTTTATTCAGTTTTTCACGGTTACTCGTTTTTATATTTCTTACTGTTGGTTATAAATCTGTTATTTCACTTTGGTTCGAGCCTGGCGACTCTTTATTTACTCTCCTTTGGCTCTAGTCTTGTGTTTGGCGCTTTATGTCCTATTTTGGATCTTGCGCCATAAAACCCCAACCAACCAACCATCTGACTGCAGTTTGCAGTTGACGTTCGATGAATGCCATGTCTTTACCTTGACAGCAAATCTGCAAGTCGTCAACATACAAGTTCCCCCGCACAGAAGGTGGTAATTGTTTTAAAATATTATTAATTTTTATAGAGAAGAGAGTGACACTGAGGACACTCCCTTGAGGAACCCCCTCCTCTTGAATAAAAAAGTTGGATACGGCAGTGCCAACACGGACTTGGTAGTGTCGGGTAGTTAAAAAATGCTTTATAAAAATTGGGAGATTTCCCCGGAACTCCAGTTCAAAAAGGTCTTGTAGGATGCCATAGCGCCAGGTACGGTCATACGCTTTCTCTATGTCGAAGAAGATTGACACTAAATGATTTCCTAGGAGAAAAGCTCTCCCAACGTCAGATTCCAGAGCAATAATGCTGTCCGTTGTCGATCCACCCCCTCTGAAACCACACTGATTTGGAGCAATGAGGTTTCTGGTTTCTAAAACATAGATTAGTCGGGCATTCATCATTTTTTCTAAAATTTTGCAAAGGCAGCTGGTTAGGGCAATCGGCCGGTAATTATTGGGGTCAGAGGCGTCTTTTCCAGGCTTTGGAAAAGGGATAATAGTGGCTCTATGCCAAGCTACAGGGAAAACATGTTCTTCCCAAATCCTATTATATATGAATAACAAGTTACGAAGTGAGCGGCGTGAAAGATGCTTTAGCATGCTGTAGGTTATTCCATCTGGTCCTGGAGAAGTGTTATGTGTGCTATGAAGGCTCTGAACGAGTTCAGATTTTGAAAATGGGCTATTGTAAGGAAGAGAGGTACGTGTATTGAAGTTGAGATTTCGGCGTTCAGATTGTTGTTTGTATCTTAGAAAGGAGTCTTTATATGAAATGGCTGAAGAATTGGAAGCAAGGGCTGTGCCTATTGCGTTTGCGATTTCTGTAGGGTCTGATATTGTTTGGCTATCTTTAACAATGCAGGAAATTGGATGATTGGTGTACAAACCCATTGCCCTTTTTGCTTTAGTCCACAACTGCTTAGACGGAGTGTTGTATGATAGGCTGGATATGTATTTCGCCCACGACTCTCTTTGGCTCTGTCGACGTACTTTCCTAGCGTATGCCTTAGCCTGTTTAAAATTTAGTAGATTTTGGGTCGTCGGGTATCTCCGGAAAATATTCCAGGCTTTCTGTTGTCGTTTCCTGGCATCACGGCATTCGTCTGTCCACCAAGGTCTTCTGATTTTGAGTTTAACTGAGGAGGTTTTTGGTATGGAGGTATCAGCTGCTTGAATTATTACATTAGTTATGCTATTTATGGCATCATTAATGTCACCCACCACCATTTGCCTGGTGATGTTTGCAAGAAAGGTGAAGGTCGCCCAGTCAGCTCGATCGTAAATGTAACGGGGTTGAGTAGCTGTAGTATGAGAGTCATTGGTTACTAGGGAGAGAAATACTGGAAAGTGGTCACTGTTGTATAGATTATTTGATATCCAGAAGTTATAAAATGGCAGAAGAGAAGGGGAACATATGGCTAGGTCTATTGCATGAAATGATTTTGTCGGTAGATGAAAGTATGTGTTATCACCGTTATTGAGAATGCAGAGTGAGAGATCGGATAGAATGGTTTCTATTTGTTGTCCTCTATTGTTTGTGTTTTGACTTCCCCAAAGGGGGCTATGGGCATTGAAGTCTCCGACTATTATGAATGGGGTAGGTAGTTGGTTAATAAGATGTACCAAGGAATTTCGATCTACTGATTCGTTTGGTGGTAGATAAACGTTGCAAATGGTAGTGAGCTGACGTATGTGGATTCGGGTTGCTACGGCCTGCATATTTGTATTTAATGGTATGATCGTAGACGGGTAGTCATTGGATATCACGAGGGCAACGCCTCCAGATACCCTTCCACCAACATCATGATCTTTTCGGATAGCACTGTAACCTCGAAATTTAAAATTATCAGAGTCTTTAAAATAGGTCTCCTGTAGCGCAAAGACGGCCGGAGTGTGGACAGAAATAAGAGTTTTAATTTCGTCGAGCTTATTACGAGCGCCGTGACAATTCCATGAAATGATACCTGCCATGATGAGATTTTTTTTTTTTTAAATGACGAAAGTCCACCTAGTTACGGACGCCATCATGACGACGAGGGGGAAGGAACACGAGCAGGAAGACTGGAGGTGTCCATAGACACCCCCCCATCGGAATCAGAAAGATCCGAATTAGAGGCGCAAATTTGGAGGGAATCTTCCTCCATCCACGCCACATTGCGAGGGTCTTTCACCTTACGGGAAGGACTGAAACGCTTTACAACATTACATTTTTTTAATTTTTTATTTATAACGGAGCTTGATGTAGTCGGAACGTTAAGTCGAGGGATTTTGGTTTGTTTTGATGCAGAATTGTTAACGGATGGTACTGTATTTTTCTTTTCGTGAGGTTTATTGGTACTATTGTTTTTACTTGTTTGTGTAGAGGCATCGCACATAAGTTTTTTAGGAGCGGCAGCGGAAGCATATGAAACGCCTACTCTAGGTGTTCTAGCTTCCACCAATTTGCGGGCTTCCAGATATGGTATGTTTTTATGGGCTCTGATTGTCTGTATTTCCTTTTCGATAATAAATTTAGGGCAAGAACGGGAGTAGGAGGGGTGGTCACCCTTACAATTAATACATTTTGCTGGCAAGTTGCAGGTCTCAGAAGAATGGTTTGGCTGGGAACAACGGGCACAAATGGGTGAACCTCGGCACGATGCTTTCGAGTGTCCAAAGCGTTGGCACTGAAAGCAACGAAGAGGGTTTTGCACGTACGGTCTTACGGAACACCGAAGGTATCCTGCTATGATAAAAGATGGTAGTTTAGGTGTTTGGAATGTCAATATGAGATGCTTCGTACGAATGATATTACCATCCCGACGGATGGTAATTCGACGGACAGCTGTTACAAGTTGATCCTGCAAGTGTTCTAAGATTTCCTCCTCGGTGGTATGGAGGAGATCAGCCTCCGATATTACCCCTCTTGATGTGTTGAGATAACCGTGTGGAGCGATGGACACAGCCATGTTACCGAGTGTTTTGATTTTTGAGAATTGCGCAGCCTGGGTTGCATTCAGTACCTCCACTAATAAATCGCCTGAGCGCAGTTTCTTTACAGAGTTTACATGTCCCACCGATGCGTAAAGACATTTATGAATTAAGAAGGGCGACACCGTACCGAAATTACCTTCAGTACGTTTTACAACGAAAAATCTAGACATTTGTTGCTCCCTAGAGGGGAGATGTTGCTCTCTCGAAGGGACAGAAGGAGTTTCAGAATCTGAGCGATCCGCCCAGGAAGCTGTAACTAAATTCTCTTTAGTTGCAGCCATAATTACTTTATTAGAACCACGGATTGCTTCCAGTTCGATCAGGGCCCCCGCCAGACCCCGTCGTTCCACACTTTTCTATCGTGACCAGTGTAACCGCCGGATTCTTCGCAACTAAATGACAGACGCCGGGATGTAACGTGCACCTGGTGCACGGTCCCCGACAGAATCGAGGAGGATTTCTCGCTACCTCGCGACGTCTGCCATAAAGATACACGCAACCAAGGGCCTCTACCTCTGGGACATTTTAAGGAAAACATACCACAACCATTACCCACATAGCACTCCACTTCTCTCCGCCAACACAACCCCAACAGGGTCGGTTCCCGAGCCCAAACGGTGTCCCTCACGGGAGAGGCCGAAGAGTGGTACTGGACCCAGTAGCGTCAAGGCTGGGTGGGTGGAGATCAGTTTTGATACCATAAAGGCTCCGAAGGGGACAGATAGCACAAAAACTTTTTTTGGAAATTTTAATATTTTTCACATTTTTTTGATTTTTTATTTATTTTTTTAAACGAAGAAATGACAAACAAAAAACACATAGGGGTTAAGAAAGAAAACATCAACAAAAAAAATTAGTGGAAGCTCCAGTTGGAAAGGAAGAAAAGTCCGGAAAGGAGAAAACAAAAGAAACAGGACAGGAGAAGCGAAAGAGAGATGGATCGCTATAGGACACTGGGGACGCTACACCCACATTCACCAAAGACAGTGAACCCCACGGAGAGAGAAAAAGACACTAGGGTACCTCGGGGTTGTGAAGCCCGTGTTTACCTAAAGAAGGTAAACCCCCTGAGGGGCGATCACGCATATGATAAATTCTTCAAAAATTTATCTAATTATGCAAGAGCGACAATCAGAAACCAAACAAATAGACGTGATATTATATTTGTAAAGGACCATTCTATTGCCTTGGGAATTGCACAGAGTTCAGCCTGAAAGAGTGAAGCCTCACCACTTAAGCGAAAGGAGCCTGAGTGAATTAAATTATTAGAAGAATCAAAAACAACAAAACTCGAGCCAACTATGTTATTCATTTGGGAACCGCCAGTGTATAAAAAGATCGGAAAGTTACCGGGAGAACGAGGATTAGAGAACGAAAAAATAACTGTGTGACGAAATGAATGCCGAGAATCAGGACTAGTTCTGAGATGGATTCAATTTGTTATGAAAGAGACAAATGCCTCACAAGAAAACTGTGGAAAACGCCTTTTCTGTTTTTGCCTGCTCTTTTAAGAGTTTGACTGAAGATGACATAAAAGATTATCTGAGTAAGTTTTAGAAAACCACTCTGATGTTTTCTGGAAAAAATCCACGTAGTTTTGATTTTAGGATGAAAAATGAAACACGGCGTTAGTTCGTAAAGGCTTCGGATATTGTGCGCGACTACAAGAAGAAAGTAATTTTCGTCAATTATTTAAAGTTCTTTTAGACCCAACAATTAAAAAACATCACCAGTATCACTCAAAACTTTCCTGGAAGCCCTCCGAATGTTTCTCTTCCAAAACACGAATCTCCTGCCACACAGGTACTAGTAACTATCCATTTAAAATAGGGTTTGATGAAATTCATTAATTTGAATTCCGAGATAACAAGAGCTAACGTGGAAGAGAGTTTATAATGTATGTATCATAAATACCCGAAAAGATTCAGTCTAGTGATATTTTTCATTCACAAAAGAATAGCGAGAGCATACGCATGCATGGCGAATATAACAAATATATCTTGTCAGGAGGAAGGTTGTACTCATACATTTATGATTTCTCACGGCGATTAATTAATTGCTAAATCACGCGCTTGTTTGATTTGCGTTTAACCAAAAGGAAGAATTTGAAAACAGGACTTATTTATTATTTACAACTTTAATGAGGTGTTCGGTTGGGGCCAGATATGGTGACGTTATGGAATTCAAATGTCTGATTTGCAAGGCTAATATAAATTATAACATACATTATTTTTAGGTTGCAATCTTGAAGGGGGTCGTGCTTTATTAATAAGATAGGCGTTAAATGTAATTTTATCGGAGGAGTTAAATGTAATTTTATTCGGATCGCCGAAAAAGTCTAAGGAATTATAATAACTCCGCGGTATTACGTCTTCGAGTGCGAAGGTCTGGAGTGTTTCTCTGGGCGTTGCGGATGGATCCTCGACCGGGTTTCCCATCGACGGGGACAGAAGTGAATGTCTTGAATTTTGATCTGACAATTCCTGGGGAAAAAGTGAACTTGGCCCGCCGGAAAGATCCATTAGGGAGTCGTTTATTGGCACAGGGGGTGTGGCGGATGGATCCTGAATCGGGTTTCCCGTCGACGGAGAAATAAAAGAAAGGCTTGAGTTCGGATCTGACAATTCCTGGGAAAAGCGTGATCTTGGCCGAACGGAAAGATCCATTGGGGAGTCGTTTATTGCCTCACGGCTTATTAGGGATTCCCTACATGGCAACCGCCATGTAGGATGATGGTATTCTGCTGGATAATCAGGTCTCATTTTCCGGTACAGAACCGGAAACGAGTAGAGATGAGGTATTGGCTCGACGGGTGGCGAAACGGAGAGCGGATCAGGACAAATCGGTGGCGGATCAAAATGAATCAGTGGCGTCACCAGACGAGACAGTGGTGAAACAGCACGAGGCGGCGAATCCGGTCGAATGTCTGTTATGAAAGGCATTTCATCGTAACTCTTGCAAACTCCTAACGCGATGTTATCCAGCGCGATATCCAATGCGAATATCGTCTTTTGGATACTCATTATGAAATAAGTGGTGTTTTCCGCACCCTGTATAAGCTATTGGAGTTCAATAGGAAACTATCAAATAAATATCTTTCTGATGCCATGAACATCGCTTCGTCGGCCGACTTCCTTTTCCGCCGGTATATTAGAAGCGGCACATTAGTCGTCTGGAAAACGTGTGCCGTCCCCTTTCCGACGGTCCTCTGACCGAACGTGAAATATGACTTCTCGAGGAAGTTATTTCTGAATTGGAAATATGTTCTAACATCTGCATTTCCCTCTGCCCGAAGCGGCCTCTGTAGACGTTTTTGGATTCTGTGCCATAAAATTTTTTCAGGAGAAAAAATCTTGTCCAACTGGGTCGCTTCTACTCCGGTCCTCAGAAAATGTTCTAACATTTTTTCTGTCCAGGTCATCATTGAATGGGTTATTTTATTGGCTGATAAGTAAATTACAGCCATCTTTACTTGGGACTTGACTTTTTGGAAATCCTGTTCACCCGTAAAATTGACGACTGCTTTTAATTCCCCAGACAGATTGTTTGGGAATAACTCGGACATCTTGAGAAGAAAACTAACATAAATAATTAAATTAAAAAATAAAAAAATGTCAAAGCAAATTCCTAGTTTAAATAATTAAGATGTTTTGAAACATTTTTTTATCAGCGAACGTTTTAACGATATCCACCGCGAATATCGTCTTTTGGAAACTCATTATAGGATAAGTTAAGTCCTCCGGCACCCTGTATAAACTATTGAAGTTCAACAGGAAACTGTTAAATAAATGTCTGTCCGAAGCCATGAACATCCCAACAAAATAAACCGAAATTGAAGTATTCAATCAAGAATTATTAGAAAATGTATTCTCGTGTTTTAAAAATGTTACGTAGAAATGATTTGAAGGGATTTAACAAGTTGGTGTTAATATATAGAATGAAACTAATAGACTTAGAAAGCAAACGTTTTTAAAAATAAAGTGTTTCAAGAAACAAGGTCATCTGAAAGAGTGTGCCGTCGTCCCATTACCGACGGTCCTCTGATCGAACGTATAAAATATGCTTTAACGCGGAGATTATTTCCGAATCAAGAATTATTAGAAAATGTATTCCCGTTTTTAAAAAATGTTACGTAGAAATGATTTGAAGGAATTTAACAAGCTGGTGTTAATATATATAAAGAAAACGTTTTTAAAAATTAAGTGTTTCAAGAAACAACTCATTAAAAAACTCCATCATGAAACGAATAAACTTAAAGAACAAAAGTTTTAAAAATTATGCAGTTATGTTTTTTAAAGAAACAATACACAGTCAAAAAAAACCACAATTTCGTCAAAAAATTTAATTTTTATTATTTTTTTTTCCTACCTTTAATATTTACTTTTCTAAAACCATCGAGTATTCATTTAAATTTTCATTCCTTTTTTAAATGAGTTTTGTTCCAATATTTTTAGATTGTTTGTACACCCAAAAAAAAATTCCAATTGCTGTTCGATTTTTGGTAATTTGAAAGTTCACCATCCCGTTAAGGACATGTTCGGAGCTCTTTTTAGATTTAATTCCAATGGTAGAGTGTCAATTTTTAAAATAAACTTCTA
Organism: Dolomedes plantarius; assembly: GCA_907164885.2. Lineage (NCBI taxonomy): Eukaryota > Metazoa > Arthropoda > Arachnida > Araneae > Dolomedidae > Dolomedes > Dolomedes plantarius. The sequence goes on from OU015499.1 coordinate 22,381,387, forward strand.
TTTTCAAAATCTTCAATTTTACCTTTGAATAAGTTATAAATTGATACTTTTGGCCAGATAGTGTATAATAACATTCTTATAATACTTTTTAAGGTTTAACTAAGAAGAAGAGGGGTGGGGAACACAACCTTTAAAACTTTAAAAAATTGATTTTTGGGTTTTGCTATATTCTAACGAGATATCTTAGATATATTCATGTTTATCTATGGAAGTTACACTGGACTACGATATCTAATAAGACTAGAAACATATATTTATTCGGCTACTCACGATTTTGGGAGGTGTAGCTGACAGACTTACGGGTCTTTTCGGCATTTGACTTATAGTACTTTACGCCATTGATTGATATCATAAGTCTGCCGTTTTTTATTGGACGTCCTCGGATGATTTTCTTCACGGTCTGAAAAATAATTCGTTTAATTTAAAACCTTTACAAAATGGCAAGCTTAAAACAACATTTTTATCAAAGGTTAAGCAGCTATGAAATATGTGAATAGATTTGTTTTTCACGAAAGTTACCAAGGCGGATAAAAGATGGAATAAGCGTTCACAGGGGTCCCTTAAATAATGTAATGCAGCTGAAAGACTTTTGACTCAGGAAACCTCGTTTCATGCCGGATGAACCGTGTGTTGATAAAATTGTGAAATGGATTGATTCTGCTGAAGAATCGATTATTGTACAAGCGTATAGCTTCAGCTCTAAAAAAATTGCTGCTGCATTGATAGGTGCCACACAAAACAAAGTATACTTCGAAAGTAAAGATGCCGTTGAATTTGAAGAAATGACGCCTGAGGATCAAAAGAAATCTCCTTTTGAGTAAATAGTAGCCGTGTTTCACTGTGAACATCAGGTTGCTAATGATATGTTAAGCAACAGACATGTAATTCTGGCTATTAATAGATAAAGATGCCGAAAGTAAGTGACCATAGCGCAATTCAAGGGTTGATAAATCCAAATATTGAAATTCAAGTTGATAAGCAAGATGGTAAAGCCCATAATAAAGTTGTGATTATTGATAATATGCATTTGATCACAGGATCTTATAACTGGACAGATGAAGAGTATTATAATGATTTAGATGTTATAGTATTTATCGAAGACGAATGTGTAAGTAAGAAGTTTACACAAAATTACGAAGCTCTTAATCAGTCATACAGTAATCCAAATATTAAATCTACTAATCCAAGAATTGTTTGGGAAACATATATTGGCCCATTTGATTGTGGTTCTTGTACTGTCCCATATTTGACAAACGATTTGTCAAAGTACAAATTATGTTGAAGTAGGTGTATGTTTTCCAAGGTTTAGTGATCAAGATCAATAGAGAGGAAATAGTAAAATGTTATTTTTCACATTAATGTATGGTGGAGAGCCTGTATGTCGACTGCTGTGAGGCTCCATTAAATCTAAGACGCGAGACATTGTCTCTACACTATTATTTTAGAATTTTACCTCTTACTAACCATCCTATGCATAATTATTCTGTCAGCCCTTACCTCACTCGCTTATACCAGTGTTGGTCTTCTTCCATTCAACCTTTTCGTTCACGGACCAAACAAATTTTAACAAATCTGAATTTTAGCAATATAGACATAATGGTAGCTGACTATAATTTTTCGCCTTGGAATACCCCAGGATTTCAATTTTTAAATCCTTTTAATTCTTATGACAAAGACTCCACTGCAGATATCATTTATCAACAAATTTTTATGCATCACAGACAATGCTTTTGCAGCTATAGTCCAATTTTTACAGATGGGTCCAAGTCAATCAACTACGTAGGCTGCGCTTTTGTCGCTGAGGACATTTCTTATAGCTACAAACTACACGATGCTTTCTCTATATACTCCGCTGAGCTAATAGCTATATTTAAAGCTCTCGAACATATATATGAAAAACCGAGGAGAAAATACATCTTTTATACAGACTCCTTGAGTGCTCTACAGTCTTTGTCTTACCCTCATCAACATAGTCACCCTCTGGTTTTTAGAATTCTTTTGTTATTGGACAATCTCTCTTCTGATGGCTTCTCAATTTTATTTTGTTGGATCCATGTCTCACGTGGGGATTAGTGGAAACGAACTCGCTGACAAAGCAGCTAAGTCTGCCAGCAACATCCTTGATTTTCCCATCCCTTACTGTGATGCAAGAAATATTTAAATTATCTCATTCATCTTAAGTGGCAGAGTTCCTGGGATATCCTTAACTCAAATAAATTAAATTCGATCAAGCACAACATTGAATACTGGCCCCCACTTTCTTCAAGAAGACATGATGTTATAATAACTAGACTCCGCATTGGTCATACTCGTTTTACGCACCGGCACCTGCTACTTGCACCGCCAGCCCCTTTTTGTCAGAACTGCAAGACCTTCATGACTGTAAAACACATTCTCATTGATTGCCCAGATTTTTATCACCCACGTCGGCCTTTTTTTCAGTTTAATATAATAAATATGAAGGATTTGCTGAGCTCTCCTCCCCATCAGAACATTTTTAATTATTTAAAATGTATTGGGTTCTATCCCCATATTTAGTTTTGTTTTGTTCCTGTTGTGCTTTGTTGCTTTCGCTCCAGCTTAATTTTTTTTAATTTTATCTTTTTAACTTTTCTGCTCTGTTGTGTTGCTGGTTTCTGTTCTTGCCTTTGTTTTTCCGCTTATATTATTATTTTAACCTTTATCCCAGTATTTTTTCGTTTTTTCGCCTTCTACCCTCTGTCTGGCACAATATGTCCCATGAGGACCCAGTGCCAATAAACTCCATCCAACCAACCAACCAACATTAATGTATGTATGTTTTCTATCACCAAACTCGTGGTGTAAAAAAAGTTGTTAGCAATGTCTCGATCACTAAAATAATGTTTACAGTATCATTAGACAGCGTTGGATGTGCGAAATATTACTCTTTCGTTCTCAAATAAATATTAAAAAGAGAAATAGCGCTATGACGAGATGCAAGTGCCTTGGCGGCTCCCCTTCCGCTAGCCCCCTCAGGGGGTTTACCTTCTGTAGGTAAAAACGGGTGTCGCAATCCCGAGGTACTCCAGCGAACTATCTCTTCTTTCCTTTTTCTTCTCCTCTCCTTTTTTTGTACTTTTTCTTTCTTTTCTCCCTCGGTGTGGTTCCTCTTCGGAGCCGAGGGCACCTCATTAGAAGCTGTTGCCGCTCTGTTGCTTCTAGATTCTAATGGCGTGTATATCACCCACGTGTTTGCCGTGCGTGGAGACCCGTGTCCCTGGAAAAGGGAATCCTGACAGCTGAGGGACATTTTTGGTATCCCAACACACTGCTTTGGCCTCCGCTTAAGGTAAACGGGAGGTACATAGTGGTTCCCTATAGTATCAATCGGCTGGTCGTTGACTTTTGTCTTCGGCTAGGAACCAAGCCATCGTTCCGGTTTCTGGACATCTCGTTAAGGGTAGAGATCGTTTGAGGGTCGTTTCGTTCGCGTATAGTTCTCGGTTAGCACTGATGCACATATGTGCATCCCCTTGTTGGGCTTCATTGTGGGTGGTGCGGCCGGGAACTGAATTTTAAGCCCCTTTGTATGGATTCGTTTTTTCAAAATCCCACGATGAGGGTTAAGTCACCAAAACCTCTAGAAGAGAGCAACAAAGCCCACGTCATTCAAAGAATGCTAAATTCGTTATCATTAAGAACCTGCTGGGTTCTTTTGCAACTGTATCGCCGTTTTTGATCAACAAATACAAATCAATTATATCAAGTATAGGGAATGTCTCTTCAATAAAATAACTTCGTTCAGGTGATTTGTTAATTGAGGCCACGTCCGCTGAACAAGGATATAAATTACTGTCATGCACGACTCTGGATGCCTTTTAACATCTGTGTTTTACCACACAGGACACTAAATCATTCAAGAGGAGTTATATCTGAATCTGATTTGTTTCACTGTACAGAGGAAGAAATTCAAGAAAATCTGAAAGAGCAAGGGACTATTGTCAGTGAAACGCATCAATATCAGACGTGATGGGAAAATCCTACCGACGAAACATTTGATAGTTACTTTTGATACCCCGGCTTTACCGTCAATGGTTAGAGCTGCCTACATATGTTGTAATGTTAGACCGTATGTGTCGAATCGTCTACGTTGCTTTAAGTACCAGGGGTTCGGCCATGCGAAGGATTCTTGTCGAGGATCACTAACTTGTGCTATTTGCTCGCGGCCAGGTCACGACTCCTGTGAAGAAACACCCCGGTGCGTCAACTGCAAGGGTGAACATCCTGCTTTCTCAAAAAATTGCCCCAAATGGATGAGCGAGAAAGAATTACAAATTTTAAAAGTATATGACAGGATTTTAATCAAGTTATATTTAGGATAAAGGCAAAGCACCTCCAGAGCTGAGCGACAATCAGAAACCAAACAAATAGACGTGATATTATATTTGTAAAGGACCATTCTATTGCCTTGGGAATTGCACAGAGTTCAGCCTGAAAGAGTGAAGCCTCACCACTTAAGCGAAAGGAGCCTGATTGAATTAAATTATTAGAAGAATCAAAAACAACAAAACTCGAGCCAACTATGTTATTCATTTGGGAACCGCCAGTGTATAAAAAGATCGGAAAGTTACCGGGAGAACGAGGATTAGAGAACGAAAAAATAACTGTGTGACGAAATGAATGCCGAGAATCAGGACTAGTTCTGAGATGGATTCAATTTGTTATGAAAGAGACAAATGCCTCACAAGAAAACTGTGGAAAACGCCTTTTCTGTTTTTCCCTGCTCTTTTAAGAGTTTGACTGAAGATGACATAAAAGATTATCTGAGTAAGTTTTAGAAAACTACTCTGATGTTTTCTGGAAAAAATCCACGTAGTTTTGATTTTAGGATGAAAAATGAAACACAGCGTTAGTTCGTAAAGGCTTCGGATATTGTGCGCGACTACAAGAAGAAAGTAATTTTCGTCAATTATTTAAAGTTCTTTTAGACCCAACAATTAAAAAACATCACCAGTATCACTCAAAACTTTCCTGGAAGCCCTCCGAATGTTTCTCTTCCAAAACACGAATCTCCTGCCACACAGGTACTAGTAACTATCCATTTAAAAGAGGGTTTGATGAAATTCATTAATTTGAATTCCGAGATAACAAGAGCTAACGTGGAAGAGAGTTTATAATGTATGTATCATAAATACCCGAAAAGATTCAGTCTAGTGATATTTTTCATTCACAAAAGAATAGCGAGAGCATACGCATGCATGGCGAATATAACAAATATATCTTGTCAGGAGGAAGGTTGTACTCATACATTTATGATTTCTCACGGGGATTAATTAATTGCTAAATCACGCGCTTGTTTGATTTGCGTTTAACCAAAAGGAAGAATTTGAAAACAGGACTTATTTATTATTTACAACTTTAATGAGGTGTTCTGTTGGGGCCAGATATGGTGACGTTATGGAATTCAAATGTCTGATTTGCAAGGCTAATATAAATTATAACATACATTATTTTTAGGTTGCAATCTTGAAGGGGGTCGTGCTTTATTAATAAGATAGGCGTTAAATGTAATTTTATCGGAGGACGAGATTTCTCTTTACATTCATATTTTTATGAATGTTCGCCGAAAAAGTCTAAGGAATTATAATAACTCCGCGGTATTACGTCTTCGAGTGCGAAGGTCTGGAGTGTTTCTCTGGGCGTTGCGGATGGATCCTCGACCGGGTTTCCCATCGACGGGGACAGAAGTGAAAGTCTTGAATTTTGATCTGACAATTCCTGGGGAAAAAGTGAACTTGGCCCGCCGGAAAGATCCATTAGGGAGTCGTTTATTGGCACAGGGGGTGTGGCGGATGGATCCTGAATCGGGTTTCCCGTCGACGGAGAAATAAAAGAAAGGCTTGAGTTCGGATCTGACAATTCCTGGGAAAAGCGTGATCTTGGCCGAACGGAAAGATCCATTGGGGAGTCGTTTATTGCCTCACGGCTTATTAGGGATTCCCTACATGGCAACCGCCATGTAGGATGATGGTATTCTGCTGGATAATCAGGTCTCATTTTCCGGTACAGAACCGGAAACGAGTAGAGATGAGGTATTGGCTCGACGGGTGGCGAAACGGAGAGCGGATCAAAATGAATCAGTGGCGTCACCAGACGAGACAGTGGTGAAACAGCACGAGGCGGCGAATCCGGTCGAATGTCTGTTATGAAAGGCATTTCATCGTAACTCTTGCAAACTCCTAACGCGATGTTATCCAGCACGATATCCAATGCGAATATCGTCTTTTGGATACTCATTATGAAATAAGTGGTGTTTTCCGGCACCCTGTATAAGCTATTGGAGTTCAATAGGAAACTATCAAATAAATATCTTTCTGATGCCATGAACATCGCTTCGTCGGCCGACTTCCTTTTCCGCCGGTATATTAGAAGCGGCACATTAGTCGTCTGGAAAACGTGTGCCTTCCCCTTTCCGACGGTCCTCTGACCGAACGTGAAATATGACTTCACGAGGAAGTTATTTCTGAATTGGAAATATGTTCTAACATCTGCATTTCCCTCTGCCCGAAGCGGCCTCTGTAGACGTTTTTGGATTCTGTGCCATAAAATTTTTTCGGGAGAAAAATTCTTGTCCAAATGGGTCGCTTCTACTCCGGTCCTCAGAAAATGTTCTAACATTTTTTCTGTCCAGGTCATCATTGAATGGGTTATTTTATTGGCTGATAAGTAAATTACAGCCTTCTTTACTTGGGACTTGACTTTTTGGAAATCCTGTTCACCCGTAAAATTGACGACTGCTTTTAATTCCCCAGACAGATTGTTTGGGAATAACTCGGACATCTTGAGAAGAAAACTAACATAAATAATTAAATTAAAAAATAAAAAAATTTCAAAGCAAATTCCTAGTTTAAATAATTAAGATGTTTTGAAACATTTTTTTATCAGCGAACGTTTTAACGATATCCACCGCGAATATCGTCTTTTGGAAACTCATTATAGGATAAGTTAAGTCCTCCGGCACCCTGTATAAACTATTGAAGTTCAACAGGAAACTGTTAAATAAATGTCGGTCCGAAGCCATGAACATCCCAACAAAATAAACCGAAATTGAAGTATTCAATCAAGAATTATTAGAAAATGTATTCTCGTGTTTTAAAAATGTTACGTAGAAATGATTTGAAGGGATTTAACAAGTTGGTGTTAATATATAGAATGAAACTAATAGACTTAGAAAGCAAACGTTTTTAAAAATAAAGTGTTTCAAGAAACAAGGTCGTCTGAAAGAGTGTGCCGTCGTCCCATTACCGACGGTCCTCTGATCGAACGTATAAAATATGCTTTAACGCGGACATTATTTCCGAATCAAGAATTATTAGAAAATGTATTCCCGTTTTTAAAAAATGTTACGTAGAAATGATTTGAAGGAATTTAACAAGCTGGTGTTAATATATATAAAGAAAACGTTTTTAAAAATTAAGTGTTTCAAGAAACAACTCATTAAAAAACTCCATCATGAAACGAATAAACTTAAAGAACAAAAGTTTTAAAAATTATGCAGTTATGTTTTTTAAAGAAACAATACACAGTCAAAAAAAACCACAATTTCGTCAAAAAATTTAATTTTTATTATTTTTTTTCCTACCTTTAATATTTACTTTTCTAAAACCATCGAGTATTCATTTAAATTTTCATTCCTTTTTTAAATGAGTTTTGTTCCAATATTTTTAGATTGTTTGTACACCCAAAAAAAAATTCCAATTGCTGTTCGATTTTTGGTAATTTGAAAGTTCACCATCCCGTTAAGGACATGTTCGGAGCTCTTTTTAGATTTAATTCCAATGGTAGAGTGTCAATTTTTAAAATAAACTTCTATTTTCAAAATCTTCAATTTTACCTTTGAATAAGTTATAAATTGATACTTTTGGCCAGATAGTGTATAATAACATTCTTATAATACTTTTTAAGGTTTAACCATGGAGCTACAGAAGGAGGAGCAGCTCCGTATTCAAAAAGTGTCTCCTATTTGGTCGCCACCACCAGGTGGCGCGCGCGCCCGTAAAGATTTATCTATAACACGGAAACCATACGCTTTAATATGGATTTTTCGTATTTTTCAAAAGAAATAAGTTTTTTTTTTAAGTGAGTTTTTAATATGAATTTATTTATTCAACTTAATAATTGTTTATCTTCATTCAAAATGTTTATTTGAACTGCCTGTTTTGCTAAACTTTATTAAAATTCTTAAAGGGGAGATAACAGTGGAACACAGGAACGCGGGGACTTAGAATTTTTCGGCGACTTTTTGGACTTTGAAATATTTTCGCATTTTTTTGAACTTTGAAATATTTTCGATTATTTTGGACTTGGAATTATTTTCGGGTATTTTGGACTTAGAAATATTTTCGACTTTGAACCTTTGCATACATAAAAATACACTGATTTTACTACCAAGCTCAATGTGTTGTCAAACAGTCAGTGGCGAACCCAAGGAGGGGGGGGAGGGGGCCCTGCCCCCCAAAATGAAGTAGAAATATGGATTTTGCATTATAAATATTTTTATTCGTTCATCTCGGCCCCCCCCCATGCATTATAAATAGTTTTATCCATTCATCTGCCCCCCCTCCCAAGAAAAAATCCTGGGTGCGCCACTGCAAACAGTTAATTTGTAATTAATTTAAACCAATTTTTAAAGGTGAATTGTACAAAGTTTTATCTATTAGAAAAAAAAAACAGAATTGTTGGGAGATTATTAGAAATTATTTTAAGAAAAAAATGTTTTATGAATAGTGAATCTGAGATCAATGCAATGTGCAGATTTTTTTAAAAACTATGATATATATTAAATTGTTTGTATATATTTTATCTATAGGTTATAATTTCATCTAGACCTAAAATAGTTACCATATTTCACATAAAAATATTTTTTCAGGCAAATGTATTGTAATGTACAAAAAAATATAAATTAAAAACAAAAAATTCTGCGAAAAAATACCTTAATTTAGGTATAAATTGTAGAAGCATGCAAGATATATGTGTATGCAAAAAATTTTAGCAATTTGTGATGATTAGTTTTGAAGAAATAGTGTGCACAAGTTTCAAAATAACAGTTTTTAGGAAAAGCAATTTAAAATTTATATTTTCTATAAATTACTTTACTATTAGCTTTATACATTTGGCCATAAAATCAGTTGTAATTGTAGTATCGACTTAAATTTTTTTCATAAGATTCCTTATATTCCATTCTTCAAAATTAAATCATAATAAAAAAATGAGTTTTTTGAAGGGTTTAAGGTAATCTCCCTCCTTAAAGGAAATGAGTAAATAATGATCCATTATTTTCTAGAGCGAAATTGTTACATATAAAAACACACACTAGCTGCAGCTACAGAGTATGCAATGTCCAAACATGTGTTGACAAACATCTAACGCATGAAGAGTAATACTTATTTATATAAACATTTTCAGAATAATTTTGTATTAGTTCCAGAATAAATTAGTTCAGAATTTTGCAATAATTGAATAATTAAGGAAATGAAATAACAGAAAAAAATTCTGAAAAAAATCTTATGGAAAAAAAAATTTGTGAGAAATACTACTGATAAACCAAAACATACACACATATAGTGATATAAGAATATTTTATTTGTAGATAAGTATGAATCATGCA